>JAHXMU010000746.1:1340194-1414607 GCA_019455685.1 Philornis downsi
GACCGGTCGGTACAACGCCCTCTTTTCCTGGGACGGCTTATTGTTCAGTGCGATTAAATGAGGTATTAGTTTATTAATGCTTTAGAAACTCACACCAAGATTGAACAATAAGATCTTGAACAACACGAAAACATATGAATTTTCACTTGTCAAATAGAAATATTATGTAATTTTATTCGAAATATTATGAATAAGTAGGCTGCGTTTCTGACATTTATCTGGCGATGAGTCGGTATGTTTTTCACAAAACTGTGAACCGCAATCTATGGTGGTGGACACATAAGCGGTTTATGACTGTTATGACAACACGTACCACATGTATGCCCAAAGTAAAAGAGCAGAAACTAAATCAATCAAGTGATCGCCTTGGGCGTATGCCTTCTGAATAAATCATATTCGAAATTAGAGATCGTAAGAATATAAAATTGTAAACATTTTTTAAAAGAACAAAGAAATATAAATATGATTCCATCTGTGCATCATGTTACACAGATGGAGAACAAAGAAACATTAAAGCAAACCGAGGTATTGTTAGGAACAAATCATGTTCAATAGATCAGATTTTAACTCACAACCAAGCAAGACCCAAGCGTTTCATTTGGGATTCTTAGCTTACATCCAAGCAGGACTGAAGTATCTCAACTGGATTCAGGTGATCTGGAAGAATTGGGCTTACACCACGGAAAGGTATAAGGGAAGTGATTAAACCTCAACAAGAAATACAAGAGTTGTGAAGGAACAAGGGGCTAGATCGATCTCCCACGTAGTTTGTTTTTTTTTTAACAACCCGTGTGTTTTAATTATGTACAATATCTTTTTAAAAAGTGGCGGTTGTAGTGGTAGATCACGAGCCGGCTTTACTCACACAAGCCCGGCTTTTCACAAAAATAATGAACACGAGAAACCAGAGAGATTAAGTGGCAATAGATGGAAGGAAGGTCAAGCGTCATTGAGGTGCGCACCTATAGGTACTCTAACAAATGTTCTCGATTATCACGACAAAAGGCTCCCTAATCCCGTTGCTTCTGACCTACAGCAGCAAAATATGGCACAATCGATGAAGAATGTTGCATCATATCTGAAGAAAAGGATGCTGCATGCACCCAACATTTCAGTCAATTGTAACTCGTGCTGAAAGCGAACGGTGTAAGAAAACAGGTGATGAGATATCGAGTTTTTAAGCGCAAGAAATGGTTGTGGAAATAGATAAACAGCAAAGATTGCTGTACAGGGGTCATCTCTTGTAAGCACAGTGATGGCAAGCTGTTCACAGATATGCAAATAAATCACTACAGGGTTGCCCATATTCGACGGACCCATGTTTTTTAAAAAAAAATCAAAGAAAAAAATAAAAATTTGGCGGTTGGCAATCTTATTCATTTAATTTGTTCCAAGTAGATTTGTTTACATCAATTTTTGAATATGATATCTCCCAAATGGCCGCCTCTGGCGTTGATAGCGTATTGTGCCCTTTTTGCAGCATTTTCCATCGTTTCTGACATCTGACATCTCTGTCAAAAGTTATGGCGTTGCCAGATGGGTCCGTCGAATATGGGCAACCCTGTATATAGTCTATAAGGCTGCCTTCGACAGTTCTATACGTCTCAATCTGACTGAAGCCATAGCCGTCTTTGGTATTTCTGCAAAGTTTAGGTACAATAACTTTGTAAAGGGTCTCCCAACAAGAACGCAAGATTTAAATTTGGCGCCATTCGAAGTGTCATTGTTTGACATTTGAACTATTGTTATTGTTTGCTAGTAGAAGGTACGAGGTTAGTAAAAATGGAGCGTTGCACGAACGAACAACGCATTCTCATTGTGAAATTGTTTTACTAAAATGGTGAAAGTTTTGCGGTTACAGTTCGCAAATTGCGATCAATTTGGGTTCACAATAATGCTCCAAAAGAGTCAACTGTATTAATGGATAAATTTGCCAAAACTGGGTCTGTTAGTGATGTAAAGACAACAACGCGTCTTCGACCAGGTCGATCGACCGAAAATGTCGCAGCTGTACGTGATGATGTCGCTCAAACTCCATCCATCTCAATTCGACACCGAGCTCAGCAAATTAGTGTCTCCAAATCCACTATGAAAATGGAATGCTGATTTTGCCGATAAAATCATCTTTAGTGACGAGGCCCATTTCCATCTTGATGGCTTCGTCAATAGGCAGAATTGTCGGTTTTGGGATGAGGAAAATCCTCGAGCGATTCACGAGAAGCAAATGCATCCTCAACGTGTCATTTTTTTATGAAAATGAGGCATGTCAAGCGCAAACAGTCAATGGTGTTCGGTATCGTGAAATGATAACCAGTTTTTTCGTGCCTAGAATTGAAGAAATAAATTTGGAGGGCATGTGGTTTCAACAAGATGGCGCCACATGTCATACAGCCAGAGAAACAATTCAATTGCTGCATCAGTCATTTAACGGTCGTGTTGTTTCGCGTTTTGGAGACTAGAATTGGCCGCCTAGATCGTGGGATCTAACACCATTAGACTTTTTTCTTTGGGGTTTTTTGAAGTCGATGGTTTACGCGAATAAGCCGACGAAGACTTAAGTCTTAAAAAAAGAAATTGGACGCTGCATTAATGAAATACCGCAGCATTTATGCAAAACAGGTCATTGAAAATTTCATTAAAAGATCGCGTGTGTGCCAGCAAAGCCGCGGCGGCCATCTTCACGATGTGTTGTTCCATACATAACCTCATTCTGCCTACTTTACGATATAATAAAGTTTCACGATTTTTTTTTAAATATCTGTGTTTTATTTAAAATTTAAATCTTGCGTTCTTGTTGGGGCACCCTTTAGAATGATAGAAATAGACAAAAACACGACTGATATCACATCCTGATGAAAGAAAGTTTTCATATTTCTGCAACTTTTTTAAGCAGTGAGAAGGTAAACGAGGACGAATTCAAGTTATTTATTTCAAAGTATCTTCTCGTTTCGGACGCTGCATGGACAATGCCAGCTACAACTTTGGAGTGGCGCACGAATTCATCTGCTTCTGATGCGCATGAATAGACCTAAAGATGTCAACCTGAAAATTGAATGAACAGTATCGAGGGTTACCAAGTGATTTAGTGGCAAAGCTCTCTCTCTCTCTCTCTCTCTCTCTCTCTCTGCATCTTGCTATGTGATGCACAATCCTGCGTTTTGACAATTGAATGACTTGGGAGCCTTCCAGAGGAAAATACAAATCCGAAAAATATATGAATCTACCGTCGCTAACGGGGCGCATCAGTGCAGTACGAATAATGTATGAAACATGAACTGTGTACCAATATTGGATCGTTCATGGATATCAAAACACATAGATTACATTGGCTGGATAGACCAAAACACTCTCGCACGAAAAGATTTTTAGGCATTCACTTTCATTGATTCATCATTGATTTTTAAATAAACTAATTGTCTAAACTTCAACATTTTAGCCATAATATTAAGAATATATACATATTTGAATTTACCATTGAATTTATATTAAAATTAACCTTTTTTCGTACATTAAAATGTACTTTTGTAAGAACATTATTGTGAATGAACTCAAAATTTTGCCTCTGAAGTGGTTACATAACTCCATTGAGTGAAAATATGTTGTCGAAAGTTTTGTAATAAGAAAAAATCACTTACAAATCAGATCTGAACTCGTTGCCTGAATAAATCTCCTTGAATTGGCACTAATTCTAATTCTCATCCTTTATTTATCGCCACTTGCAATTTCTGCACGATCAATTTGATTACATACAAATTCACATGACTGTGAAATTATGTGACCCAATTACAAGTTCCAATTTTCAGTTCTTTGGTAGAAACCAACTGGGAAATTGGTCCTCCTAAAGATCATCGCTATTGGATAATTCACAATACAGTCCAACATTTTAATTCCATAAATACAACGAGAGAGGTATCAAATTGATTAGAGGATTCCCCGCTACTCCACCTGCCATCATATCAATCATCTCTATCAATCTATCGTCACCTCTGTACACTAATGATATTTTATGTGAAAAATGAATAAAAACATTTTTTAGTATCTTGAAAACTTGAACTTGACGTGAAAGAGTAAAACCAATTACAGATTTAAATTTAGGCCATCAAATTACCCTAGGAAAGATATTTGGTTGCTCCAGTCCAAAACCTTGTTGGTTAGTGTTATTGGAGACCACTTTTACATTCTTGCGATTGCTATTGCTAAGTATACTATAATACTGCATAATCACTGTTGGCCTATGAAGGGCTTAATAATTATGAAAATAAATTCGGCACTGTTCAGGATAAAATCAAGGTATTGCTTGCGTGGGACAATGCATTCATATTGACAACTTTAAGTTTAAAAATATACACACCTGGAGATTTATTTACAATAATTTATTAAAGATTTGAAGAACGTTTTTACGATGAAAATTCGATTGCTAAACCTTTCCTTTTTAATTATTTTTTATCACTTTTCATATAGGTTTATTACTCACATGTTTTGATTACCTATTCCTTCTTCCTAGTTTATGGTTATTTTTAAGCAAAATATATGTTTTTTATGCATTTCTTGAAAACATCATCCCCTTTTAATATCGTCCTTTTTCCCAATCATAGAACTCTTGCGTATGTACGCGCATGATAACATTATGTGCTACAAAAGTGAACACTTTATGATATTATTTATGTTCAGTTGTTATGCCTTCACCCGCAGGAATGTGGCTATATATCATTGTACTACAAGTTTATTACGGTCAGGTTTTGAATCTCTATATATTACATAATAAACTGCCTTTCCCTTGATCATAAAAAATTATTCGCTCTATACCTATTGTAGCATCAATCTGGCTGTCAAATTACACAGCGATAATGAAAATCATGTACAGGGTAGCGCAATAGAACGTGCATATTGCATCATCTTTTTTTTTGGGGTAGAAAAGGCGCGAGCGAGAGGGGCGCCTACATCGTTGGGTTGGCGGGCTCATGGAGTTTTAGTCGCTATGAATCACTTCGACGGGAAACGTAGCGCATTTTGCGTGCGCGCATTTTACGAGAACTCTCGTTCATATATTGCTACTAGGCGACTATATTGTGCTGAATATGGACTACGGCGAATTAGTGAAGCTCCGAGTGCTAATTTAATTAAAATATGGGTAAAGCGTTTTGAAGAGACCGGTTCAACATTTAAACCACAAGCAAATGGTCGCCCAAAAACATCTAGAACCGAAGACAATGTTGAGAGAGTTATGGAGTCAGTACGAGGAAATCCATAAATGTCGCAAGAGATCGTCTATCTTACAATTATCGCGACGAAGTTTGCAACGAATTTTAACATTGGATCTTAAACTGCATCCATATAAGCTGCAAATAACACAAGAATTGAAAGAGTCTGACTTCATAGCAAGGCTCGCATTTGCTAATGAAATGCTTAATCGATTTTCCAATTTTGACAATATCCTTTTCTCTGACGAGGCTCATTTCCTTATGAATGGGTTCGTAAACCGTCAAAATTGTCGTTACTGGAACAGTGAAAATCAAACACCAAAATCAAACACCAGAAACCATTGCGTAGTCCTAAAGTGACAGTATGGGCAGCAATCTCTGGCAGAGGAATAATTGGTCCTTTTTTCTTTGAAAATGTGCGGGGCCAAAACGTCACGATTAATACGGAACGCTATGTTGAGATGTTGGACGGATTTTTGGCTCCAGAAATTGAAAGTTTAAGTATAGTGAATTCCAGAATTTGGTTCCAACAAGATAGAGCTACCTGTCACACATCAAATGACTCCATGGCGGTGGTGAAGCAGATGTTCCCTGGCAGACTGATTCCGAAAAGAGGTGATATCCCATGGCCCCCACGTAGTCCAGACTTGACGCCTCTTGACTTTTTTTTGTGGGGATACCTCAAACACAAAGTCTACAGTACTAATCCAAGAAACATCGTTCAGCTCAAGGAGAATATCCGTGGTGAAATGGCAGCCATTACACCAGTATTACTGAGGAAAGTTTTCAATAGTTTTCGTTTGCGGTTAGAGGAGTGCCGTCGTAGAGAGGGTCGCCATTTAGATGATGTTATTTTTAAAAAAAATAAACTCCATTTATTACTCTACAATGCCTTAGATCTATTTTAACCATACCTTTTGTATGTATTTTTTAATCTATTTTTTTTAAATATGTACGTTCTATTGCGCCACCCTGTATTTATAAATACTATTGAAATGTTGTTTAGGTTATAGTATATTTATAATACAAAAAAAGTGTTTAGTAAAGAATCAGTATCTCACAAATACTCAAAGTATACATTTCATTTGTATATTTCGAACAATAAATTTGGTCTGATAAATTAATTAAATTATGTCGATTCCATCTTAAATAACACAAATTTTGATAGCCTAGGAATTTCGCGAAGGATACCGCTTGCAAATTATTGGCACTTCGAATAAATCAGATGTTTTAAGAAGGACTACCACCTCTGGAAGCAAATGAAATAATATGAAATATTTGAGTCTATCTCTGTTGATGAAGAATTGCGAGATCGTATGAATCACGATATTGTTATTAAGATAGTTGAGGGCATCGAAATTTAGAGATAACGCATGATAGTTCATACTGAGAGAGTGGAGCAAAATGTTCTTTGACGATAAGCCTGATGGTCGGCATAGAATTGGCTGACATTTCAAATGTTTTCCTATGTGCAGCGACAATCTAACATTACGAATGAACTAAATCAAAATATAGCGAGTTCATCGAATGAAAAACAAAACTTCAGCATGAAAAATTTTCGATAACGAAATCGATGGAAAGGTCGCGACCTCAAAAGTTTATTTTCAAGCACTGATATAACGTGTTATAACAAAATAGAAGGAGAGCATAGAAGGCGCCAAGCGATTGGAATTTTGTTTACGTGTAGCGCATAATAGTTAAACATGTACGAGTGTGTTCAAAAAATAAGGTGAATGTTCAAATTTCTTGGGCTACGTACGAGTTCGACTTTCTATTATTAATTTTTTTATGAAGGTCAACTCGCCTCGAAGATATTTTGACGGTTTTATTCATATAGCATGCAAGCTTGTACCAGTTGCAAAAATTTTTTTGACTCAGAGTACTCTCACCGTATGCCACTGCCAACATCTCAAGTGATTTTGAGCACTTAATTCCATTTTTTACACAAAATTTGATGCAACTTCTTTCATCCATTTTTTTCGATAGCAGAAAATCGCCAAACACGCAAATCACATGGCTCATTTATGCCGCTCACAAACAAACTAAACATGCCATATGGATAAAACCGCCAACATATCTTCGAGAAGAGTGTATCAGCATAAATAAAACAAAATATTAATCGAAAGTCGAATGTACGTAGCCCGCGAAATTTAAAAATTCACCTTATTTTTTGAACACAGCTCGTATATTATAAAAGCCATAAATGTGAGTATCTAAATAAGTAATAATAAGTAACAACACAAAGGACAACAAAGTCTTTTTCATTTCATTGATGGTGAATACGAAAGTTTATCCCATTCAGTGATTTTACAAGCATTCTGTTCTGGACTCACCGAACGGAATCTTCTGCTAATAGACAATTCTGTACGACAGGCTGAGAAGCTTTTACTTGACTTGCCGACTATTCGACTACTTGAAGTGTTCACCAGTAACATGTAAGAATTAGACGGTTGTATCGGGAATTGTTTCCACGATCATATGCACGACAATCAAGACAGTATGCGACATATGACAGATACAAATATCTACTCTAGTCGCTATTTATACAAGCTCACTTGGTTTCTCACATAAAAAGATATTAGGTGGACCTAAACATGGTTGAATGCCAAAAATTTCGCCCGGATTGCGATGTGCAGATGACATGCAGACATTCAGGTTTCATCGAAATCATAGCTTTATGTGCGTTAAACCAAGTTTATCTTCAAAATCATAATCGATTTTCCACCGCCCATTTTATGTCCAGAATATTGAACAATTAAATAAAGTCCTACCTTGGTATAATAAATCCAAAAAGCCATCAAAACAAACAAATAGCTTCGTCATTTGCTTAATTTGCTTAATTGCCTTTCACTTCTTGACATGAAATGAACCGTCTCTTCTGTTAATTCCAAACCAAAAGCCAGCCAAAACAAATTATTACGCATTTTTCATTTTCTCTTTCGGCAACAGCTGTTTTCAGTCGCACCGCCAAAGCTTCTGTCACTAAACGGCGAGCTAGAGCGTCACAGGGTTTAGGAGCGGGGACTATAGGGCTACTAAGACGCAGAACTTTTCTTGGCTTTTAAACAAAATTCTACAGTTGCTTCAGTCATCGGCTTTAGGACAACAAACGGATGGCCCATAGTAAGAACTTTAACAGCTATGCAATCAATCAAAACTTGTATATTCATAATTATTTATAGGTTTGGTTATTTATCTACTACTAAACACAGCCAAGGCATGAGTATCGTCCACCCACTTAATGTCCAAACCGGATTCTTTGTACTGTGAGAAAACCATGAGTAAATCCTGATTTCTAAACTCAACAGGACCATTTGATACTTCCAAAACAGGGGGAATTTTTTATCGTTTAAAATCGACAGTTTGGTTAGAAAGGCGCTATAATCCATTTTAGGCAATTCTATTTTACATTTGCCGATTGATGGCGTCAATTCTTGAATAATTTTGGGATCTAAACATTCGTCACTGTCGTCGTACATGCATTACCAGTCGTTTTCATCTTCTTCCTCTGTATTACTATCGGCCGGGCATTGAGAGTTGTTTGTTGAAGCTTTTGTACCAGTTTTTGACTTCGATTCGGTAACGTCTTCATCGATATAACCGGGAATTTAAAGAACATCTGATTCGAAAGTTTATTTTATAACACGGCGATTGCTATGATTGATTTCATTTGAGGCTCGCTGCAATTACTGTTCTTCAATATCACATTTTGTTGGCTGTGGTGATGCAACATCTTCAATACGTAAATTAGGCAATGATGACATGTATTTCCTATGATTTCATGTTTAATTTGTTTTAAAATCATTTTTCTATTAGCAATTATTTATTATTGCCCATAGAATATGTTTTAAAAGATTGCGAAATTCGTTATATTTTATTTCTTTTAAATTAAAACAATTTTCTCAGCATCAGATTCTATTAGTAACTTAAAAATAGAGCATTTTGTCATTTACTATCTGTGATATTTCCTATTAAGAGCTATGTTGTAAGAACTTCAACATTTTACGAATTCCACAAATATTAACATGAAATTGAACTCCTGAATTTTATCTCTCTTCTAGCATTATTGGGACACTAAATAACATTATACACGCGCGACAATAAATAGAAGCTTTTAAATTTAATCTTATATTTATAGAGGTAGTCGTAGACTGACTATATGGCCAGGTTTTTAAATTCACATAGTAAAGAATTAGAAGCGGTTCAGTCGTCTGTGTTTAATATCATTGTTTTGGTTATTTTCATCAGTGCCACACAATAAGTTCAGTGTCAACTACTTTTAATGCTGGAGTATTTCCGTCCGTATATGAAACCTAAACCAATCAAAGCAATAGCAGTTTTTGGTGAGCTTAAGCCCGTCGATGACATTATACACGTCATACAGCTTATGATCTTTACGATGCGGATATTCTTCCCCAACTTTTTCTCTTTAAAAGTTACAAGGCTGATTCCTCCATTTGTGTCATTACCAAGAATTTTGGGTCATACAATCAATTAATATAGGAAAAGCTCGTACCAGACAAAGCCAATGTCATGATTGAATGTTAGGTCGAACAAAATTGGACGGCCAAATATGTGTGTTTAGCTAAAAATTAATCCAAAGAGATTAAATGGGGCACTGAACTCTAATTATATATTTATAATTAATACTCGTATACCTACATATATATACGTATACATAATTATATAATTTATATATTTGGTCCATTTTATTATATTTTTCGTCCAAAATTATAATAGTTTCCTATAAAATGAAATTCTGGCTATGGATGAAATTCGTCAACAGAGCATTTTGTCGATAGATTTCTTACATAGGCGTAACAAAGGGGGGGAAGGGTGGGTGGACGCTTAGTCCCTCTAGTACTTTTTAGCACCCCTTAAGGTTTTTAGATTAAGTGCTTTAAATGAATTTAGTCCACTAGAATGAATAAATTAATGAATTTAGACCCCCAGAGAGAATTTATTGCTCCCTCAATGAGTGCGCAATAACACCATATGTATTGCAAGCAACTCTCTTCTTCCAATTTTTAAGCTGACAAAATTTATTTTATTGGCGATGGAGTCGGAATAAACAAAATCATACGCCATCATAAAGTTACAATTGTCGATGTTCATTCAGTGTCAAAGACGTTAAAAAATAATATGGTCTTATCCATGTCTGCCGTGAAACACATTCTTTTCGTTTCCTTTTCAATACTTGAGAAACTAAAATAATACCTTGTAAATTTGCTATCAATGCCTAATATGTGGCTTTAGTTGAGTATAGCACCGGTCATTTTTACTGCAACTTTCCTCATTTAAAGTCTACGAAAATAAGAGTTCGCCCGCTATGGTGTAAAACGGTTTCCTTTGGTGTAAAACGGGGTTTTCCCCTTTCACTGAAGACTTTGCGTTAGTCAGTGACAAACCACAAAGCTGTATTTGCTTCGTAGGAATACATGATTAAAGTGCGTTTAAAAAAAATGTGGGCTTGTTGGACTGTCAAAGACAACTTCATAATACACGGAAATATGATTCGTGTTGATTTGCTTTTATCATCCACCGTCCCAGAGTTATAACTATTTGTTTGTTAAAACAAATTACTCAATCTTATCTTTGTTTACCGCCAAATTCATTTTTGCAGATTTCTTCTCAATGGCTGATAAGGCTGTTATATTAACATGTCGCACTTTAGTAAATTATTGCAAAAGATTGTGCCAGTTGCGTTCTACTGCATGCTTTCTAATTTTGTCCACATAAGTCTCATAACAATATCAGAAAGAACAGAGGATAAGCTGTCGTCATACCTAAAGCCTCGTTTGATTTAATGCGATTTTTGTCTATTTCGCTGGAATACCTAAATAGTTTGTTGCACTATCAAAGATAATGTTATAATCGATGAGAATATGATTCGTGTTGATCTGGTTTTATTTGTTTTTATACAAAAATCATCCACCATCTCATAGTTATAACGCTCAACAAGAGTAAGCTATTTGTTTGTTGAAACAAATAACACAATCTTATCCTTGTTTACCGCCAAAACCATTTTTTCAGATCTCTTCTCAATGATTGATGTAACATAGTAACATGATTGATGTGATTATAGTAACATGTCGCGGTTCAGTCAATTATGGCAAAAGATTGTGTTCTACTGCATGTTTTGTCATTTTATCTACATATGTTTCATAAGAATTTCAGATAGAACACAGGATAAGCCGTCGTCATGCCTAAAGCATCTTTTGATTTAATACGATTTTTGTCTATTTCGTTGGAATATCTAAATACTTTGTTCGACTATCAAAGGTAATTTTATAACTGATGAAAGTATGAATTGTACTGATCTGGTTTTATTTGTTCTTAAATAAAAATCATCAACCATCCCACAGTTATAACGCTCAACATGAGTAAACTATTTGTTTGTTGAAACAAATAAAACAATCTTATTCTTGTTTACTGCCAAAACCATTTTTACAGATTTCTTCTCAATGATTGATAAGGCTATAGTAACTTGTCGCAGTTCTATCAAACTATTTGTTTGTTGAAACAAATAACACAATCCTATCTTTGTTCACCGGCAAATCCATTTAACTGATTTTTTCTCAATGATTGATAAGGCTATAGTAACATGTCGCAGTTATAGCAATAATTATCAAAGATTGTCCCAGTTGTTTTGTGCACACATCTTTTCTCATTTCGTCTAAATAAGTTTCATAAAAATGTCAGATATAACACAGCATAGGCTGTCGTCATACCTAAACAAAATTTGGTTTAATGAGATTTTTGTCTACTTCGTTGGAATACCTAAATGCTTTGTTTGACTATGAAAATATGATTCGTTCAATCTAGTTTTATTTGTTCTTAGACAAAAATCATTCACTATCTCAAAGTTTGAATGCCCCATATGAGTAAATCAAAATAACTCAGAGTTATCTTTATTTGTAGCGGAAGACCTTCTCAATGCTTGATAAAGCGGCAGTAACATAACGCAGTTTGACCTATGATGTCAACAACACCAACGTAAGTAACAGGTGGCTCTTGTTGAAGATTATTCCAGTCATATTTTACTACAGGTTTTTCTCATTTTATCTCCAGTAAAATTTTCATGTCGGCCAGAATCAAGTATCAATTTGGCTGGAATATCTAACTCAGGCATGGTTTCAAACAATGTTTGCTGTGTCGGAATTTCGAAGACAGCTTCATTGTCAACGAAAAGACGATACGTATGGATGTGGCATTCTTGGGTATTTTCCACGATCCGATGCTGATTAATCTGTTTTCAAGGCACACTGGTATGGTCAACTCAAATCCGGTACGAGAGACTCTAACATTTCACAATAATTTTCTTGATAGGATAGTCATTTCAAAAAGTGCTACACATCATATATTGACTGCGGATTTGAAGATGAGAAAGCTATGCGTATGATGGGTGCCGCGCTTGCTATCAATAGAACAAAAACAACGTCGCTAAAATGTTTCAGTAGAGTGTTTGGCGATGTTTAACCGCAATAAAGCCGAATTTCTGCGTCGATTTATAACCATGGATGAGACATGGATTCACCACTTCACACCTAAGACAAAGGAACAGCCAAAACAGTGGACTGGAATGGGAGAATCGTGTCCAAAGAAGACGGGGATGGTTTTATAGCAGGCAAGGTCGTAGTGTCTGTTTTTTTGGGATGCGCACAGGATTATTTTTAATGATTATCTTCAAAAATTAGTTTATTGCAGCGTTTAGGTGATGAAATTATGGAAAAAACGCCGCAATTGGCCAAAAATAAAGTGTTGTTTCTCAGTTCACACATCCACTATTCCGATGGTCAATGTTAATAAAATACAATTCGAATTGCTTCATCACGCACCTTGTTTTGCAGATTTAGTTTTCTCGAACTATTTTCTATTTCTAAACTTGAAATAAATGGCTCGGTGGTAAAAGATTTGTCAACAATGAAGAGGTGGAATCTGAGGTTGATGGCTATTTTAAGGAGTTGGACAGTTCTCACTATAAACAGGTTATAGAAGCTTTTGAATGTATGTATGTATGTATAGCTAATAGGTGATTGTGTTGAAAAATAAATACAATTTTTCCCAACTTTTTTGCGTATTCTTTGTATTCCTCAATTTTCTTTGCCAAATGATAATACTAGTAAAATACAGCCTACTGTAAAATTGGCCACTACAAAAAAATATAGTCCACTATATAGTTACAGTATTTTCCTATAGGCTAGTTAAATTTTGGATTTGCAATAATTATACTTGTAGAGCAGATCAACCAAGGGGCGATGTTTAGTACACACGACTATAGTTCGCATGATCGCGAGTTCAATCCCGCATGCAGTTACTTATCATTACTTCAACAGCGATCATTTCGATGAGTCTGACGAACACTTCGAGTAGTCGAAATCTGGTAAATGCTTTTCAATAGTTGATGTTCGGTATTGTCATTAAACTGCAGGTCCCGTCGCTAGAGTCTAATAATGGAATGCATGTAAACTCACTGAATGTGGGAAGATCTCCCACATCCCACTCATCGGATACAAGGGAATGTGCTTTTTTCTCCTACAAAACGTTCGAACTGCTTATTTAAATTGCAAAAGATCCTATATGACTTCGTTTTAACAATTAGTAAATACTGAAATTACCGTAATTTTCTCTATCTGCAGCTGATAATATTTCGTATGCGTAGAACAATCCAATCCAATAGATTTCTTTTTAGGAGGGAGTTTCCTTCCAAAACATTAGCAGCAATTTCGGAGCAATTTTTTTCCGTTTAAACAGGCAGTCTGCAATTGCTATCGAATACGCAACATGTCGCCACTAAGTAATATGATATTATAAGGCTGGAACCCGTTGTAATCGAAGGGTTACCACGAGTGGCTAATGTTGGGGTAACATTGGGCTACATTGCGATGTCTAGCCTATTTTGTGTTTAGATACGTTCTTCGTTCTTCTTATTCTCCTACGTATTTTAACTGGTAGAAGGTGTTGATCGGAGTTTATGTTAGCACTACGGATCACACACATGTCCTTTACAAAAATCAGAAAAATTTTTGGTTAGATTTAAATACCTTTAAATGGGAATATGGCTCTATTAATTACCAGGTTTTTCGCCACGGCAGAGCTAACGAGACCTTCATCGGAAGTCTTACCATACAGTTCGAATACAGTTCGACTATTGGACCGAGGAACCCTTTCCTTCCTATTTTCCATTTAGATCTCTCAGAACTATTTTAATGTTATTGCCAGGTTTGTGATCAAGTTCTTCTTTCATAAAATGCTTTTCTGGTGTCATGATATTTCACTTCCATCGGAATGTGTGCTCAAATCAGCTTAACAACGAGTGGGCAGATGCAAAGTTGGAACGGAGGCTAAAATTTGTCCGGATTACAGTTTGCACATTCTCTACTATAGATGGCGATCTTCAGAGCCTTGGACGATGTGCCTGTTTATCGTCATGTTATAGGCACACTTAATATAGCAACATCTTTCATAGCCCAATACAAAGCAAGTACTATGGATGTCGAAAATGGTCTAGTATGAATAAACTTGTGTATATAATCAATATTTCCCCTAAACTTATTTTTTTTATTTAAACCAATATATGAAGCAAATTGCTAGATATGAGAATGGTATATTCTACTTTATATTATAAGAACCTCAAAAATTTTTCATTGCTTGTATTTACAAATTTTGAAAGGTCAACTTTTGCACATTAGAAAAAGTCGAAAATCGACTTTTAAAAACCCAGCCTTCAAAAAGAGGTAAATCTTTCTGTTACATTTTTACTAACCTCATCTAACGTAATGTTAATAATGTTTTAAAGAACATTATTAATCTTATATAATATATACAGGCCTGTTCTGAAAATCACAAATCACAAAAGTGATTTGAAATCACAAAAATGGTGTTCTGCACAACAAACTTTTTGAAAGTTTGTGATTTTAAACCGGTCAACCTGTCGATTTCAAATCACATGCTTATTTTTACGAATACTTTTATGGGAAATTTAAAATAAATTGCTTAATTTATTAAAAGCATGTGTTATTTCTTAATTTATGTAGTAGAATTAAACATTAGCGCAATAAAAACGCTAAAATTAACAATTTTTTGAGACACTACCTTTTGTTTATCTGTTTTGTGAATTTGTTTGTGGTTTGCTTGTGATTTGCTTGTGATTTCTTTTTGCTTGAGGTTATCAGCTGATTTAGTTTTCGAAGATTTAATCAATGCTTGCCAGACCAACAAAATTTTGTGGCAATGAAAAAGTAAGTTTTAATTATTTGAATAAATAAAATACTTCAGACTAAAGTTGATTATTTGTGATGTTATTAAGAAAATAGTTAATAATTATTCAGTCTTCTTTGGGTAAATTCAAAGAAAAACTCCATAAACCTTAAGCAAATGGCAACGGAAACCAATTGAGAACTGTGGCAATGCTGCTTTTTCGCGGAATTTGTCTGTTAGTGAATGTTCTGCATGGTAACCCAAAGGTATTTGTATCTATGTTGGGCATAGCTTTTCCTCCAACAGGTTTAACATTTGCCCCAAGATATTGCAGAAAGTTGAGCGTCCCAGGCTTGAATTGATATCGTTCGCTATCACTGCTTGGTACGACCCGACTGCAAGAAATCTAAGTACAGCGGCAAGCTGAATACTTGGTGGAATGGAACTCGTTGTCAGAAGTAGTGATAAATCGTCCAAAATCATTTGGAAAGCTCTCTTGTTCAGCCTGTATAACGATATAAAACTGAAAAGTACTTTATTTATAATCTTAATGTCTACATCAGTTTCATTTACTTATCATTTTTCGCTTGCATCCATAGGGTTGGATAAGTCGCGCAATTTTCTCTTCCTTATGCGTTCGTTGTGTAATTGCGTCCTTCGCAAATTTTCCAGAGCAAAAAATATAGCACCCGGCATTTAAGTTAAACTTTTTTTTGTTTTTTTCAACTTAAAAACGTAAAATTTTCTACTCACTTGATAATCTTAATTAAATCAGAACAAAATAAGTCAAGAAATCAGCTGTTTTTTTGTGATTTCGAAAAATAAAATCACATCGAAAAAGATAAAATTGTGTGATTTACAGAACAGGAAAAAATCACACGTGTGATTTCAAAACGGCATGTGATATGAAATCACGTGATTTACAGAACAGACCTGATAGACTAAATTAACAAAACTATTCCAAAATCTGTATAGTGCACCTATTCTAATATTCCTCAGTGTACACTAAACTATATTGTATCTTAACTTCCAGTATCTTAAATCCCAGCATCTTAAGCCCTGATAAATGTACTTCACAACATTAGCCTATGCTAATTACTGTTGTTGTTGTTTTGTTTGAAACAAACAAAGGGATTAAGCTAATCCGTTTATCGCACTGGTGAAGTCAATACATGCTTGCGTCGCTGCTCATGCTGTAGCCGATTTAAAGCTGGCTTTACATATACACAAGAAGATAAACTTCATTCAAATCAGCAATATTTGTAGCTTAGTGAAATTTTAGTAATTTCAAGGCAGTCACTTCTTTTCTGGATCTTTGAACAGTCAACACAAAAAACTTGCTAATAATTTTCAATAATATTATGTAATATTCAAATAAAAAGTTTCCGTTCTTATCAAATTATATAAAGAAAAATTCGGTTTTGTTCTACTGGGGAAAGCATACCCGTATACTCTTATTCATGAACACTTTCATATATTGAAATAAGTCGAAATATTGTAAAGTTGACTTTTCATAAATATAATGCCAACTGTTGATCTTTGATGACCGATCGTGGCGAGATATTTAGAACACCCGATTATCTTTCGCATGGTCGCGAGTTCAATCCCTAATACAGCCACTTATCATTATTTTAGCGGCGGTCACTTCGATGTGTCTGACTTACACGTCGAGTAGTCGATTAATTGGCAACTCTAGTAAATGCTTTTCAAACTGTGACATGCGAAATTGTTATATTATATAAACTGTAGGTTCCGTTGATTGAATCCAAAGCAATAAATTGCGTGTAAACTCTCTAAATGTGAAAAACTCTCGCATATTTCATGCATGGGATGTAAAGGATTTTGTTTATTATTGGTCTTTGATGGCAAACCCAAGCAACAGCAAGTTTCATTACTCACATTAGCCTTTGCCAGTGAAATGAGTCACAGAACAACGTCATTCAGTTGGTTTGAGATGAATGGCATCTTCATTATTACACTTCTTTCATTATGCCTGTGGGAGCTGAAGGATTTTTCTTTATCACTTTATCGCTTTTGCAAATTCTCAGGCTGCTACGCCATTGACAATTTATCACCCCCCTTTGAAATACCTGATGTCCACTATTATGAAAAATATAATGCGATTTATTTTTAACTAAACTTTAATCATTTTATCCCTTTCTCTCTCTTTCTTTCTCTCTTCAGCTTCCGAATTTTGCTAACTTGTGCGTTACGCAATACTCGCATGATGGCACTTTCTGGATTGACTCATATAATCTCTGCATTGAATTTATAGCTATTTCGATGAAATAAATTGCCAAGACGAATTTTATTGCCTACTACATATGACTTCTGAGATTTACTGTTGATATCGCTAACTCTTTTTGCCCTCCTCCAACCTACCAATCGTTGGTCGTAATCTCTGTTGAGTTTTTAAGCTAATCGAAGAAAATGATTATGATACCTTCCGCATAGGATAACGACAAGGGTTAATCAAATAATCATACAGGACACGTTTTTATTATTGCTAGCTGCTGTTGCTGCTGCTGCTTCTGATGCTTGCTGCCGCTTGTTGGTGTTGTTCTTGTTGTTGGCGAAAACTTGAAATGTTTTGAAGTGACGTTAAGTGAGCCGATGTTGGTGTAAATCTATTCCCAAAACACAGGAGTTTATTTTCTTCCCTTCCATATAGATTTTATCATGTTTTGTTTTCCTCCTTTTTTTGCTCTTATTTTTTATGTTCTTTTGTGCTGCTACTTTCACTTCTCTTTTTGTTATATTGCCCACGCTTCAAATCGACCACGAAGAGTTGGAGGTTAAGATGTTGGATGTTGTTTAAGATCCATTTTCCTCCAAGTTCCTCCGGCCCAACCCAACCCAACCCGCACGACCTCAACCCCATCAACTGGTAACATTGATAGGAGACTCTGCATACACATATGAAAGTCTGTGCAAGGATATAAAAGTGTCGCTGTGCCCCTGAGTGTGCGAATGATTGTTGTATGCTCCTTGTACAACAATTTGTATATTCCTTTTGGCAAAAGGTGATCAGCTTATGGGTTGCCAAAGTATGTTACGTTTTTGTTTTTTTCGTTTTACACTACGTGACACTGCAGTTATTTCTATACTATTGCGACGATAACGACGATGAAGACGATGAAGACGACGAAGACGACAATGATGGCAATGGCGACGTTTCATACGTGTTTGAACAAATGTCCTCCTGAGTCCCAGGATGAAAACGATGACGATGATGATTATGATGTTAAGGTTATGAGTGTCCTTGTGGGGTGGTTGGGTCTGGATGCGAGAGGTGAGTGTATTTGTGTACAAGTTAAGTTTATTATGTGTAACATTATAGAGTCGACTAGAGTAGTCGACATCGTCGTCAAAATTATTTCAAATGGTTGACACACAAGAGATTTACTTTTGTCGCCGTACTCCCTTAGTTAACTGACAATGTGTGCGTGGGTTTTTTAGTCCCTTTTAATATCTCTATATTGTAGTCATCGTCATCCTCGTTTTCCTCCCCCCCGCTCCCCCTTTCCATCATTTTATATTATGTCGTTTACGTCGCAATTTTTTTCTCTTGCGCATATCCCGGTTTTTGCAACAAATATATTAAAGAATCCCTTTGCAGTGAACAAACTAACAAACTTCATTATAATCTTCAACGTCGTCGTCATCGGAAAAAGGAAGAAAAATTATCATGTGATTTCAAATAATATTTAATATATGTATACGTACATACGTATGTACGTTTTCCCTTCGATTCTAGCAGGGCAGGAAGCCGCTGTGGGCTGGGAGAGAGGACATAATATTAAATGGAATTATCCTGTCTTATATCTCAAACCGTCACACAGTCATACAATAGCACACGGAGATGTAACACAATAATCTATCGTATTTAAATGATAACATAGAAGGAAACATTTTTCCACGCTTGCCTCTTATTTCTGAAAAGTCGAATCAATTGAAATTGAAGTTTCCATTTAAAGTCATCATGGCAATGTCATTATTATTACGTTTCCACTCAATCAAATATTTGGAAAGTGTTACACGAGAGGGGGAGATTTCCATAATCACTGATTGGAACTGGATTTTGTCTACCATGGTTTTATGACATAACATATGAATATGGTGGGGTGCGTGTGGGTTGCTTTAAATACTGAATGTGTTATCACAATTAAAAATTCTATGAAAATCTTCCACGGAAATGTAAATAACAATTGTTGCTAGAAATATAGCAATTACTTTGCTACCAATTTCGAGCAATTCAATTTCTTAGAAAAAAAAATAAAAATTTATAAACTTGTTAGTACTTGTTAGAATAATCGTCGACTACACCCAGTAAAATAATTATGAGAGCACTAGCTGACCCGGCAAACGTTGTTTTGCCTTCAAAATACATTTTGAATTATTAGTAGTTATGTTTGTCACCTACCATTATTTGATTCAATGTTAATGTGGTAAAAAAAATTAATTGCAAAAATCTCATCTCCAACGCCATCTATCACTTCAAATAAAACCTTTTGAACCTTCCGGAATACTCTACCAATAATTTAAGACCAAAATGAGCCAAATCGGTCCAACCGTTCTCGAGCTTTAGCGAGACTAACGCACAGCAATTGATTTTTATATATATAGATAAATAATTTTTCTTATTTTTCACTTAAAGTCTGGTATTACACTGACTTTTCGCTATGTAACTTCAAACAACAAAAAGGTCATGAAATTTGAAGGCAATTCTTTTCATCAGACAATACAATGTTTTTCTTATTTGGCAATATCACAATTTTTTGTCGGTTTCCAACACTGAAATCAAAATATCTTATATTTTTGTTTCATAATATGATCGAAAATACATTTGAAAACTTGAGAAATGAAATAGTAATGAAAAAAGAAATAATTTTATAATACAAGGTGTCCGTCAGCAAGGTATACTATTTTCTTTGTTTATAATTTTTGATTAAATGAAAGAGAATGGATCTTATATTGATAAATGTTTTATTTAATGTCGGCTATTATGTATGGAATACAATATCAGATAAATGTCCGCCTCTGTTAGCCTTATAAATGCGAGCCTTTTTCAGCACATTTTTCATTACATTCTCACACACATTTCACGCGGTATTTCAATAATTTCATCACGAAAATTTTGTTTGAGTTGCTCAAGCGTTTCTGGTTTGTTTGCATAAATCTTGCTTTTCAGATATCCCCACAAAAACAAGTCCGAAGCAGTCAAATCAGGCGACCGTGGAGGCCAATAAACACCACCATTTCTTGAAATAACTTGTTGCGGAAAGAGGTCTCGCAGTAATTCCATTGTAATCCTGGCTGTATGCGATGTGGCACCGTCTTGTTGTGATACCACATGTCAATCAAGCCCAAAGAATGCTGTTGTGGCGTTAAAAAGTTTTCTATCATATCACGATATCGCTCCCCATTGACAGTTACCGTTACGCCGTTTTCCGTTTCCAAAAAGTAAGGTCCAATGATTCTTCCTTCTCCTGAGCAAATTGCATACCAAACTGTTACTTTTAATGAATGCAAAGGTGACTGATGAATATTTCGAGGAGTCTCCATTACCCAGAACCGACTATTCTGTTTATTCACATACGATTATCCATTCGAATGAAAATGGGCCTCGTCTCTCATTATGGTTGTTTCATGAAAATCGGGGTTGTCATGGGCGAGTTGTAACATCCTATTGGCATATGTACGACGCCGTAAATGGTCTTGTGGAAGAAGCTCTTGTGTCAACGGAATCTTAAATGAAAACAAATTCAAATCCTTGTGCAAAATTGTGGCCAACGTTGTTCTTTGAAGACCAAACTTCTGAGCACGGCGTCGAATTGAGGTATCAACCTGGGTTGGGGAATGGGTTGTTTTGAACACTTTCTTGTGCAGCAGTAATGTTTTCAGCCGAACTTGCAGTATGTTGTGATCCATGCTTGCCCTATCAGCTACAGACCCTCTTTCTTCGAAATCATTCCCTATGCGATAAATAGTGCGTCTTGTTGGCTCGTTGTTTCTCCCAAAAATTTCACGTAACTTTCTCATCGTCACAGTAATCGATGATTGATTTTGATAAAATGTTTTACTCGATTAAAACACGTTGGTTTATCGAATATACTTTAACGACTAAAACACGTCGGTTTTTCGCATATTTTTCCATAATAAATTTGCCACGTCTCTTCTTTACGGCTGCCAAATATGAACTGTCAAGACTAATGTTTACCAAAATGGCGGCAAAACAATATAGTATACCTTCCCGACGGACACCCTGCACAATTTTGATGTAGATTATCGAACTTATTATAGTGTAATATTACAAGATTCTCCGATTTCAGTGTTGGAAACGAATATAGGAAAAAGCTGGCAATGCTGTCAAATTTGTTCACAAACAAATAATATATCGTGGAATGTTTTCCTCGTGAAAAGGACATAGTAACTAACTTAGGAAATACCTTTGACAATTTTTAGAATTTGCGGTTTTTTTTTATACAAAGCACCATAGGATGGAGACCATTTATATCCATTTTGCCATAACACAGCCAGAAATACTAATCCGAGATCTTATAAAGTGTACACATTGTGTACATTCTGTAAAGAACTCTGTTTAAAGGAATTGTTAAAATTCTTTTTATCGCTTAGTTAGCACAACTGTCCTTTATACAGACGAGGGATTTAACCACCACCTGTCATTTGTTTTGTTTATTCTGCTTGATTCTGTGTTTTGAGGTTTTACAATAGATAAAAATATAAGACAAAGAATTTGTTTCAAAATTTGTATTGATATCATAATTTTGTATGCCAAATCTCTCTCATAAAAATCCCTGCATATGAGTGGTACAGTGCATTCAAAAGCGGTCGAGATGTGCTGAAAGACTCACTCTCTCTCTCTCTTCGACTGCAGTTAATACCGATAAAGCGAAGGAAATATTCAACTTCAATTCAATTTGTTTGAATGGCACACGAAGATTACCCATCTCTGCAATGTTAGAGTTCATTTGGAGAATAATACCAGTAAATAATACGCTTTAAGCGAAAGCAAAAGCAGTTTGAATAATCCAAAAGTTTTAATGAGGTAAACAACAAATAACATTTATTGAAATTACTTTTGCTAATTGTGCTACTCTTCCAGCCATATGCGGTATGTCAGCAATAAATTATCAAAGATAAATTGCAATAATAATATAAAAAAAAGAGTTCACATGGAACTGAATGGAACTGTTTTTGTTTACGAAGACCAAAAGCTTTCTGTAATTAAAAGAGCTGCTCTTCAGAGATATCTCATTTGCTTTTTTCACATTTAATTTCGTAAGGATAAATTTATAAAAATAATTATAAATACTGGGTCATCCATTTAGTGATTTCAAAACTGCCGCTCTGGCAAGGCAGTCAGCTTTAAATACCTGTCATCTTAAGTGTTATTTATTTAGTGAAATTTTTGCCATTCACGAATATGGATCGTTTAACAATCGAAGAACCGAAGCAAAATAGTTAAAACTTGCTACAAAAGTGGTGATTCAAATGTGGGATTTCAATCGAACAAAATTTTCTTCGGCGATGAAGCTCATTTCTCACTCGGTGGTTGCGCCAATAAGCAAACTTGTTGCATGTGGGAGAATCCGAGAATCCATTATGGTCTGGAGTTGTTACTGGACCGTACTTTTTAAGAAGCTACATCAAAAAGATCCACTGCTGCAACCACTCCAGAGCCGGTCATTTAAATGGCATTGTATTTCTTATATAATGGCAAAGGTCCAAGTAAAAGTTTCATCGAAATCATAGCTTTATGTGTGTTTTATTTAACTTTACTTTCGAAACCGAAAAATAATATAATAACTCTATATATAATTATATAAATTAAAGTTTAAATTTGATTTAAAATCTAAATACAGTGTACTTACATTACTTTTTGGGTTGCAAAATTTCCGAAGATAGCATAAAATTCAAAATCTATCTGAAATGAAATGAAAAAATATTAATCTTTTTTGAATTACTAGCTGAAATTAAAGACATACATTGTGAAAGCCTTTGTGTTAGAAATAAATATTACTGGAATTAAGATATATTGTTAACAAGCCATTTGTATTTCTCAATATGGTTTCCTTTCAGCGTTATATATTTTCAATTCAATAATTAGACAATTTCATACACCAGTCCCTGTTCTATGATTTATCAAATCCTTCTAAATAAACCTCTGAGTCATCCGTTTTGCAAGGAAGTCTTATTCCTTAATAAATACCATTTCTTCAGAATTTCAAATAGGAAATATAGGGTGATTTTGTAAGATTTAAGTTTTTCAGGTTGACAGCACTGGTTGGTAATGGCGTTCAAATGTCATCTGTCAAAGTGAAAAGTGTACAGTATACTCTGCCATTTCATCATGGAAAGACTAACAAGTTTTGGAGAGCTGTAAATTCTATTTTAGAGTGGACTGTATGTAGGCTTACGGGAGCGAGGTGAATGTCTGCAGTGTTCAGCTCGTCATTGACGAGACGATTTCTGATGAGCGTTATTGTGAAGTACTTTTTCCACTCCAGTGCACAAATATTGAAGGTAGAAAATTTTCTCGCTCCGAGAGAAATTGGAGATGAAAAAAAAAACAATTTGAATTAGTGGCAATTCAAATTAAGTTTAACTGGGTGCAGCTCATCGTTCGGGTTGTAAATTACAAGTAAGTCTTTATATCCGTTGCACCTAAAACATAACATCGGTTTTCCTCTTTTTATGTTTAACATTTTCTTCGAAATTAGTTTTAGAGTTCACAATAGTAACATTAGGAGCAATTAGAATTATAGCAAAAAAATTATATGTACAATAAATAGTACATACAATTTAGAAGAAGGCTAATTGAATTCTTTTAACTTAAATTTGCAACGGAAATATACGTTTATAAAGGTGTTAACCTCTTCATTTTTTGTTTAGTTGATACGAGTACTTTGACTTCCAGAATAGATCATACTGGAAAAAAAACCCTTTAAGTTTAAGTTTTGGGAGTATGTTGTGACGAAAAAAATCTTAGGTTTCACGAGCTTTATGGGATGGTACCGAGCCTTCTTCAAACGACCAATGGTTTCCACCGAATTGTTTACGTGGCCATGGTAACAAAACATCCTTTAAAATTTTTTCATGTTAGATTTGTTGTTTTACCTTTATGCCCTGTTCAATGAAAATGAGTAGTGAGTATTCTGTGGCAGTTGCCACGGCCCAGACTATCACTGATGGTTGCCTAAACTGTCTTTTGATTTGCATTCTCATCATACACGATCATTTTGTTTGTTTGAGACGTAAACTTTTTTTCATCAGAATAGACCAAATTTTCAAGCTTATCGCCAACATTCAAATATTTTTCAAATCACATTAAAAAGGGAGCAAGAAGGGGGAAATCCCAGTGCTACCTTGAGGGTTAACACAAATGCCCAATTTTGAGAAGAATGTGAAATTCCATTTTTGGATTTTAAATATATATATTTATACAAGTGAAAAAATATTCAAATCGGAATAGAGGCCAATATGCTCCCAATAAACTATATCCCGATGTACTACCTCAATGGTTTATTGGTGGAATAGTGGCTCAAATTCGGTGAATTCGGAGAAAAATGGATCAAATTATGTGGTTTCCAGAGCGGTGAGTGTAAAGTGAACAATATTATATTGTGCTTCTGGAAACCGAAAACAATTTGATTACATACTCCTATTTATTTATTATATCAACATATATCTATTTTGCAGAAAGAACTTCTAATTGCCACAGTCGATAACTATTCTGATTGCGGAGGGAAATTTTTGTACATCTTTCTTGAAAAGACATCTCATAACGAAAAAAGACTTCGAAAAGGCTTGTCGTATATTCGACGTTTATGAAAGCAAGCGCCATATATATAAATGTGCGTTGACAGATCTTTTTCATTAAGGAAAAATGTTTTATACAGAACCGCGTTTTCGGAAACATTTTTAAAGTGGGTCTTAAATACTGGTTTTCATACAGAACAGTGTCTTAGAAGACGCTTGCTATGGCAGACCTGTATCTTGGCAGACACTTTTCGCATAGAAAAGTGTCTTGGCAGACATGTTTCGCATCAAAAGGGGTCTTGGCAGACACATTTCGCATAGAAAAGTGTCTTCGCAGACACGTGTATTGGCAGTCACGTTTCGCATAGAAAAGTGTCGTGGCAGACACGTTTCGTATAGAAAAGTGTCTTGGCAGACACGTTTCGCATAGGAAGGTGTCTCGGCAGGCACGTTTCGCATAGAAAAGTGTCTTGGCAGACAAGTTTCGTACATAAAAGTGTCGTGGTAGACACGTTTCGCATAGAAAAGTGTCTTGGCAGACACGTTTCGCATAGAAAGGTGTCTCGGCAGACTCGTTTCGTATAGGAAAGTGTCGTGGTAGACACGTTTCGCATAGAAAAGTGTCTTGGCAGACAAGTTTCGGACAGAAAAGTGTCTTGGCAGACAAGTTTCGTACAGAAAAGTGTCTTGGCAGACGCATTTCCCATAGAAAAGTGTCTTGATAGACAAATTTTGCACTTTCTGTATTTCGTGGGGCTTAAATTATAGTTTTTTTTTTTTTTAATTTTAGCCCCATGCTACGACCAGACACATACAATATTTTAGCAAATTGAACTGCGCTTTATCGTAAATTACTTTATCTTCTAGCATTCTCCTTTCAAACTATTTTTGGCAATATTGGATATCCATGTCCACAACGTTTTTTTTTTTTTTTTTGTTTTTTGATACTTCCATCATAATTGCAATTTGTGATGGTCCAATAAACAAAAACAGTTTGTTCACATGTAAATATCGTAGCTCATTAAATATGGCTGGTAGCGATTTTCCAGCCAAATACAAAACAATAACACTGTAGCATTTGAATTTCATTTTAATAATTTTCTTTAACGGAGACGTAACAACAATATGTTTCCATGGGATTGTAAACAACATAACAGACTGACACTTGTCAAAAAAAGAGCGCGCTGTCATTAGCCGTTTGATTGTTACAGCAGCTTGTTGATGGCAACACTTCAAGTGCCTTCCTGTACAATGTCTTTTATGCTGTGAAGAAAGCAAAAAATTCAATAAACCTTTTTCGTACCACTGTTCAAGGTGCAAGAAATCATTTATATAACAACAGACGACCACTTGAATGAACACACACAACATTCTAAACTATTAAGAGCAATTACATCAAAGTAAATTATAAAACAACCAGACAGATAGCACTCTTTCGAGTTTAATTTCATGCTAGGAAATTATAAGATATTCCACATGGTTGGGCACATAAAGTGTGAAGTTGAAATGTCATGCCAGACGTACTACGAAATAGATGTGAGGTGGGGTCAATGCCCCTTAACATCAAAGGGATGAAATGTGCCCACATTCAAATCTCCTCTATGGGACAAGTGAATGTTATGGAAATTCTATTTAAAGCGATAGTTATAACTTAAATTTGGGGGATATCTATTTATGTATTGTATGTTTAAATTTCTGATTTATTTAAAACAAGGCACCATTTGTTGTTGCAGCGATCCCTTAAAGTTATCGTACTTGAACTATTTTTTTAGGAAGAAGCTAAATTTAGAAACCCGGTATTTGTGTTATAATATAATAACTTGTTTGTATTCGAATATACCTATGTTATTTGGGGAACAAAATGGAAAACACTTTTCTCAAGTACCTCCTTGAAGTTCTCATATTTCCACCACTTAATCTCCGTGCAACCTTCCTCTTAACTCACATCTTAGTGTGTGGTCGTTCCACATTTGTGTGTGTAGAGAGCCTTCATTCACATCGGTGATCTCTTAAATCACTATTCACCTAAGTTATCTGTCATGTCAAGTGTATCGTTTCATCTAAATGCCAAATGACATGGATGTTAATGAATATGCTGCACAAAGTACTATGTATGTTGCATGTTGATGTGTAGTTAGTATGTACATGTACTTATGTTGCTTGCCACACAGCGCCTACAACAGCAAAATGTCTGTCTGTACTGTCATATGTGTGTGGTTGTGTCAGTGTGTGTGGGGGAGAAGAGAGAAGACAAGAATCCTTGCTGGTTGTTTGGTTCGTTGGAGTATTCCCAGTACATAAAACATCGTGTTATCCTAAGATTGAAAAAGGATTTGTGTTGTTGCAACATATGTTAAAGTGGAGTGTACATGCAACACATGCATATGCATTAGATGAATTTAAGTGTAAACATGTGTTTGTATGATAATATGCATATGTCTGTGGGCCTACACAAGGATATGGCTGTATACTCTGCATGTGTGTAGTTGTTGGCTGCACATGTGTTGACTTGTCATTTGTTTAGCACTTTGCGCGAATTCTTAACAATTCCGTCTATTGTGATCTGTGTCACTATTCTGCTGAGCCTTCTCAGTGTTGCAATTTGCACTGCCGAAAATTCTATAAGGATAACAACATCGCTGCCACACACTGAAGCCGTTGACGATCCCCTGGTAAGGGTGATGAAGTCTTTGCAAGTGCTTGGGGGAGTATGTTTGCGACTCGATAAATTCCTTGTGCTGGTTCTAGCTGGTGTAGCACTTAAGTTGCTGCTTTAAAGGAATGCATGGCAATATGTACGCTGTTCCTCGATAGCTGATGTCGTCTGTCCATAATTCTTTTAGCTTATGTCTACGTTCATGGGTGGGAATTTTTTCCGTCCGCCCGTTTTGTCATCGCTGCTCGGTCTTTTGTTGTACATTCGTGTTTCGTTTCACATATGTCAACATTTGTGTTGTCAAGTCATGTTGCATTTTGATGATGACTTTTACGCGGAGAAGCACTTTTGGATGATGGAATCGCATAAAATAAATGCGAATTTGTTAAAAAAAAAACAACAAGAAAAAACAAAGTAAAACAAAAGACGTCAACGTGAAGATCATACAATATTCAAAAGTTGCAATACAATCGCACAGTAGTGTGAAGAGTCAAAAAGTTAGGCAATTATGTTTGAAAGTTAATTAGAGTGCAAGGCGATTCCCACATATTATATATTGTGGATACGCCTCGACAAAATTCAAATAACATCGGCAAAAATAATTTAAATCGCTTTCTCTAGTATATTAACTAATATAGGGTGGCGCATAGATAAAGCTAAGATTTGATCAGTGAATAAATTTTTTGTTTAAGTCTTCTTTTTCTTTACAGAATTAACTAAATAATACTTGGAAAATTTATGATGGAAAGGCTCAGCACAGAACAAACAACCAAAGTTGTTCAATTTTACTCTGAAAGTCAGCATTCGATTATTCAGATCATATCGAAATTTCTTTCATGTTCGAAATGCTCCTACCGCTCCAACAACTTACCGATTGGTTCAGCGTTTTGGGCAACAAGGGGCTGTCTGTGATCTTCCGCGTGCTGGAAGACCTCGTGCAGTTCGAAATGAAGTGACCATTGCTCGAGTGCAAGCAAGTATTGAGGAAAACCCCGAAACTTCCACCAGGCGACGTTCTCAGCAGTTAGAGATGTCTAGGCGGTCTTTGCAAAGAATTTTACATGTGTTACATCTTTTCCTATATAAGATGCAATTGGTTCACGAGTTAAAACCAAATTATGCACAAGAACGCATTCAATATAGTCGCCGTTAACGTTACTTACGCGCCTCCCTTTGCATGCAGAATTTCAGAGTTAAGCGGGTTATCCACTTTTTTTGTTTTAAAAGTACAATTAAACAAAACACACATAAAGCTATGGTTTCGATAAAACCTTTATTTCATTATAATGCTTAGACCTTGCCATTATGTACGAAACAAAATGTCATCTACATGGCCACCTCTGGATTGGTTGCAGCAGCGGATCTTTTTGAGGTAGTTTTTGACCACTTTTTCATACATTTCGAGCGATATCTCGGCGATAACTTCACGAAGTTCATAATCTTCAATTACAAGACAAAAAAAAAATGTCGATTATCATACGGCCATAACTGTCTGAATTGATGGTAACAGTGCCTCCAGTGCCATTTTCGAAAAATACGGTCCAATGACATTTCCAGACCATAATGCGCACCAAACAGTCACTTTTCCCCAATGCAATGGCTTTTCAACAATCACTTCTGGGTTCCTCGAGACCCATACGTGACAATTTTGCTTGTTGATGTAATCACAGAGTGAGAATTTACTTTTTTTCTGTTCATTTTTCTTTATTGAATCTTCCTTTTGAAATTCATAATAACTATTCAAACCTTAATCAAATCTTAAAAATGAGCTTCATCGCTGAAGAAAATTTTGTTTGAAAAAAGAAGTTAAAACTTGCTACAAAAATGGTGATTCAAACGTGAGCACTTTTCGTGCATTACGGAGTGATTATGGTCGTCATAACCTTGCACCTACTGTGCAAAGAATTGGCAAGATTGTAAAGAAGAAAACTGAACTTCAAAGAAACTGGAAGCGTTACAGATGTGATCAGACCTCTGTGCATCATCGCAGTCTATGCACTGCTGAAAATATCACTTCTGTCAGTGAAAGTGTGGCGGCTTATCTGTATTTGTGGATTCCACAGCGTTCTCAGCAATTGAGCCAGTCTTATGGCTCATTATGACGTTTTTTTCATTTGGATTTGCACCTCCATCCATATACATATAGAGTCCAACTCATGCAACAATTATACACGACTGACTATTTACAACGCCATAGATATGCTGATTGGGTGCTACAGGAACAGGCTTTCAATGCTGATTTTTCGAACAAAATTTTCTTTAGCGATTAACTCATTTCGCACTCGATGGCTGTTTGTTGACAAAATTGTTGCATATGAGGCTCGAAGAACCCAGAAGCGATTGTAGAAAGAGAAAAGTAACTGTTTGGTGCGCATTATGGTCTGGAGGAGTTATCAAGCCATATTTGTTCGAAAATGGCGCTGGAGGACATTCTTTATTTTGTCCTTATAAGTTCCTGTCGAGTGCGGTATGTGAAAGACTAAAGCCGATTCTAACTGACCTGATTGGACCTTATCAGTATAGCTTTAAACATGGTAAATCAATAACAGACCAGATATTTACACTACGACAAATTCTAGAGAAGACCCAAGAAAAACAGATCGACACGTACCATCTTTTCGTCTATTATAAAGCTGTCTTCGATATCCCGATACGGCAAAAACTGTATGAGGCCATGCCCTAGTTTAAAATTCCTACAAAACCTATACGTCTTTGTACGATGACGCTGACTAACACAAAGTTTTCAGTAAAAATGGGTAAAGATCTTTGCGAGCCTTTTCACACCAAACGAGGATTTAGGCAGGACGACAGTTTATCGTGCGACCTCTTCAACATACTGTTGGAGATGATTATGAGGAAAGCTGCAGTTAGCACGATTGGCACCATATTTAATAAAAGCCATGTGTTACTCGCATAGGCAGACGACATAGACATTATTGGCCGAAAACTGCGAGATGTTACTGCAACCTTTTCAAGCATCGAGGAGGAAGCAGCGAAAATGGGTGTGGCGGTAAACGAGGCAAAACAAAGTTATTGGTTTCAACAAACAAAGAGTCTACTCGTCTGGAACGCTGTGTGAACGTTGACAACCATAATTTTGCGGTTCCGCTGTAAACAAAATGAATGATATCAGCATGGAGATAAAGAGGGGAGTATTGCTTGCTATTATGGGCTAAGCAAGCGATTATCATTGAATCGCCCTCTCTCGACAAACAAAACTCCGACTGTTCTAGACGTTGGTGCTACCTGCCTAGTTATATGGCGCATAATCGTGGGTTATGACGCAAGCGGATGAATATGTAAGTACTGGCAGTTTTCGAGAGGAAAATACTCCGAAAAATATATGGACCCACCATCCTTAACGGAGCGTTTCGGTACCGCATGAACAATGAGCTGCAAAAGCTTTCTGATGACATCGACCTGATCAAACGCAATAATATATAGCAAGTGCTCCGGCACGTAAAGCTTCCAACAACGAACTCAATGGACGGCGCTGAAGAGGGCTACCAAAACTCCGTTGGAAGGACCAGCTTTTGAAAAGCTATTAAAACTTGATGTGACGAATTGGAAGAGAAGCGCAGAAGATCGAAGCACTGGGAATTGTTTTCTACGCGCAGCGTATAATAGATAAGATATGGCTATTCCAGTCGCCATCCAAGAGGAAGAAGAAGACGTTGGAGAAACCGTTATAGCCAATTCAGAGTGCTATGGCTGTATGATAACCGATTTCTTTTTGGACTACAATTGAAGATTATGAGCTGGAAGAAGTGTGGTTTCAACAAGACGGCATCACAAGCTACACAGCTCGACCGATTTTAGCTTTATTGCATGACAAGTTTCCAGAAAGCGTAATTTCACGTTTTGGCGGCATCGATTGGCCACCAATATGATGCGAATTGAGACCGTTAGACTATTTTTCTGTGGGGCTACTTCAAAGACTGTGCTTTCGCGGAAAATCCCCAAACCTTGGAGCATTTGAAAACCAACATTCGTTAGGTTATCGCCAAGATACCACCCGAAATGTAGGGAAAAGTGATGGAAAACTACCTCAAAAGGATCCACTGCTACATCCAATCTAGAAGCGGTCATTTAAATAACATTGTATTACGTACATAATGGCAAGGTCGAAGCATTGCAAAGAAATAAAAATTTAATCAAAATCATAGCTTTATGAGTGTTTTATTTAAAACGAAAAATGGATAACCTTCGATATGTACATGTGCAAAATCAATTTGTACTTAATAGAGTTGTAATTGAAGCCAATGTTTAATTATAGGTTAACGACTAGATATTCCATTCATCTAGTTTTTTGAGTACGCTAAGCTTAATTGTTAAGCTCTGTGTACATGAATAGTTTAAAGTTGTCACCAACGCCTTTTTTTGCTCTGTTACATCTAAATCACAAAAATTATAGTGATTTCAAAAATTGTAAAAATTTCAAACTATTATAAACCCAATGGGCGGGGCAAATTTTGCCTGGTGTGACTCGAGCACCTCAAAATAATCACTTTGAGTGATTGTCATTGAAGTTTTTTTTGTGATGATGTGCGATATATGGCATTTTTATATTTATATTATATGGAAAGCAGAAGCAGTGGTTGTAAGCAACAAGAACAATTTTTAGTTTAGTCAAACAAATTACTTATATGAAATTTCAAAGTTCCAACTAAATTCTTTCTAATTAATGCCGCAGCTTACAGAAAAACGTTTCACTGTGTAATGACGAGTGCACGGCTCACAGCTAAACAAGAACGCAAGATTTAAATGACTGATGCAGCAATTGAATTGTTTCTCTGACTGTATGACATGTGGCGCCGTCTTGTTGAAACCACATGCCCTCCACACTCATTTCTTCAATTCTAGGCACGAAAAAACTGGTTATCATTTCACGATACCGAACACCATTGACTGTTTGCGCTTGACATGCCTCATTTTCATAAAAAAAAAGATCGAATGATTCCTCCAGCCCAAAATCGACACCACACAGTGACACGTTGAGGATGCATTTGCTTCTCGTGAATCACTCGAGGATTTTCCTCACCCCAAATGCGACAATTCTGCCTATTGACGAAGCCATCCAGATGGAAACGGGCCTCGTCACTGAAAATGATTTTATCGGCAAAATCAGCATTTCATTTTCATAGTGGATTTGGAGACACTGATTTGCTGAGCTCGGTGTCGAATTGAGGTGGATGGAGTTTGAGCGACATCATCACGTACAGCTGCGACATTTTCGGTCGATCGACCTGGTCGAAGACGCGTTGTTGTCTTTACATCACTAACAGACCCAGTTTTGGCAAATTTATCCATTAATACAGTTGACTCTTTTGGAGCATTATTGTGAACCCAAATTGATCGCAATTTGCGAACTGTAGCCGCAAAACTTTCACCATTTTGGTAAAACAATTTCACAATGAGAATGCGTTGTTCATTCGTGCAACGCTCCATTTTTACTAACCTCGTACCTTCTACTAGCAAACAATAACAATTGTTCAAATGTCAAACAATGACAATTCGAATGGCGCCAAATTTAAATCTTGCGTTCTTGTTTGGACACCCTTTAGTTGGCTGGGTCCTCTGCTCAAACTAAAAAAGTAAAGAGAATACAATTTTAAAAATTGCATCGGAATAATGAATATTAAGAATTCCTTTGAGTGACTGATATGTTTTATTTTAATCTAAATTCTTTCTAATTAACACCACAGCTTATAGAAAAACCTTTCACTGTGCGATAGTGAGTCCAGTGCTCACAACTAGTTGGCTGGATCCTCCGCCTAAACTCGGAGAGTGAAGCGAACACGACTTTTCAAATTGGAATAACGAGTATTAAAAATTCCTTTGAGTGATTGAAAGTTTAATGTTTAAATATTTTAAAATTTTGCTGTTTATTGATCTTGCCAGAGGTATTTAAGTGGTCTTTAATTCAACAAACACAACGTTATTGATGTGTAATATGAATTGTTATTAACTTTATATTCAGGGCGTAATAAGGATAATGCATTAATTGTGTTAAAAATAACGATAATTAATAATATAATAATTATTATTGGCCATAAAATATTTGTAAACGAGTACTGAGTGTGCTCTGCATGAATACCATTCTCTAGCCACTGTCGTCGTGATACCCTCCTCCCTCAATATGGAATGTGGACGATTGTATAGAAGTGCACATTGCATGCGTACGTGTGTGTAAATGGGAATATCCTTTTTGCATTTAACGCTTAAACAATATGTCAACACATGCAAATGTATTCACTTATGTTTACTGATATCAGAACCCGTTGCACGTAACTGCAGTAAATATAACAACACTATCACAACAATGCATTCGAACACAACAGGCTGAAGCAAAAGATTGGGAGCGCCTCAAACCCTCACTGGAAGGATAACAAAGGAACACATACGCACGTGAGCACTGGCATCATGTGATGAATACAAAGTTGTTGATTTAAGTCCTTGTAAATCGCGCTTCACTCACTCGCTCCCACACACACACACACACACACACACAACAGTAACTGACGTAGACAAATTTGTATATTTACCTAGGAACACTAAACAATTGTCGCATACACGTCCATACACAGGTGTAAAACAGGACTTTTGGCACAACATAACTACATCTACGAGTGTGTTATAGGCTGGGTGGAGGTATGTGAGAGTGTCTTTTTCATTGAGGGCGAAGGGGAGGGCATATCTCCGGAATTTGCGGCAACGATGGCAGAAAATAAGATTCCTTCGTCTTTGAAAAGAAATTCATTGAAGTTGTGAAGCCAAGTAAGAAATGCATTTGATTCCAAGCATCATATATGCATTACGCTTCTCGGCAGCAACAATTATGGAGGCAACAAAACAAATGGTGATATGCTCACGCCCACGTACATAAGTACGTTTGTATGCATGTGTGTACATTGGCGTGTACACATAAACTTTTAATAAAAACACAATTCCTTGTTACACATCCTCATGTAGACTTCAGCAAAACACTAAGTCACTTTGTTATTTCAAACACATACATAAATAATACGAGAGAAAAAAAAAAAACAAGAAAAAACAAATGACAAAATTAACATGGACACAGTGGAGGAAATGTTTGAGTTTATATGAAATTATTTCTGAAAGGAGAATTTTTGTCCTGAAATTTTCTCGAAATATCATCCATTGTTTACTGACATTTACTTGCTCGGATATTGCCGGAATATTAATTTATATACAGGTATGGACGCCTGAAGTGTTACCAGCTAAAAATGCTATAGTTTTGTTAATTTTTATTTATTTATTTTTTATTCAAAAACTTCATTATATGGTGAAAACATTTAAAATTTTAAGAAAAATTTATTATGATTCGATGTAGCCACCTTTAACGCGAATCCAACTCTATCCGGGGAAGCTTTACATTCTTCATTCATACGGTCTGAGTTAATTTTGTGCCATTCTCAATGAAGAGTAATCTTTAAGGCGTTGCCAGTCTCATATTTTTTAATAGTTCCTTTTAATAACTTAGAATGAACCATATGTAAACATCCATTGGGTTCAAGTTTGGGGAATATTGTGGTGAAAAAAATAAGCTGGCAACTTTTTGTAAAAACTTGTAAAATCAATTATTTCTTTAAAACATCCCAGAGGACAATGTGATGTTTCATTGCCTTTTATTAAATAGCATACTTGAGTTTCTTGTAAAAAAAAACCGCTGGGTTTCACGGGCTTTATGGGATGGTGCCGAGTCTTTATTAAAATGTTTAATGGCTTTTACCGAATTTTTTACATGTTTTTAATACTTTCACCTTTAGAATGGACCATATGAAAACATTTATTAGGTTTAAGTTTAGGGAAAATTGTAGTGAAAAAACAAGCTGGCAACTTTTTTTGTAAAAAAAAGGTTGGGTTTCCCGGGCTTTATGGGATGGGAACAAGACCCGAAACGTCTTGTAGCAAAGTCTAATAGTTCTTACCGAATTTTTTACGTGTTTTTAATACTTTGACCTTTAGAATAGACTATATGAAAACATCCATTGTATTTAAGTTTAGGAAATATTTTAATGAAAAATAAGCTGGCAGCTTTTTCTTGTAAAAAAACGTTAGGTTTCATGGGCTTTATGGAATGGTGCCGTGTCTTGTTGAAATGTCTAATGGTTGCTACTGAATTTTTTACATGTCCAGGGTAACAAAACATTGTTTAAGATATTTTCCCCCTAGATTTGTTGATTTACCTGTATGCCCTGTTCACTAAAAATGCATTGTGAACATCCTGTAGCCGTTTTCGCCCTCTAGTCATACACGATCGTTTCGTTTCTTTATGTATTACTGAATCGTAACAATGTTTTTCGTTAGAAAAGACAACATTTTCAAGCTCGCCATCAACGTTCAAGTGTCGCCAGCTTTTATGCTGATGTTAAGTCTTTCGCTTTTTGTATCGTACAAGAGCGAGTCCTAAACTAGCCGACCTAATAAAAAAAGACACACAAAAGTTCAGAAAAATTGTCTTTCTTTTACAACACAATCTAATTATAAATCAATACACATTTTCCAGCGACAATCAATGGCTTCTATACTCTGTTTATAGTAAGAACTGTCAAACTCCTTAAAATAACCGTCAAGCTCAGATTTCACCTCTTCATTGTTGGCAAATCTCTTACCTGCTAGCCATTTTTTCAAGTTTGGAAAAAGAAATTAGTTCGAGGGAGCTAAATCTGGCGAATAAGGTAAGTGATGAAACAATTCCAACTTTAATTCAGTAATTTTGGAAGTGAACTTTGAACCTTAATTCATTCATAGTGGATGTATTGATGAAACAACGCTTTTCGCCAAATGCGCTCTTTTTCCATAATTTCATCGGCTAAACGCTCCAATAAATTAGCATAAAATAAGCCGTAAATGGTTTTTTCTTTCTGAAGATAATCCCAAAAAACAGACGCCATGATCTCGCTTGCACATGGATGATTCTTCGCCTTCTTTGGACACGGTTCTCCCCTTCCAGTCCACTGCTTTGACTGTTTCTTTGTCTTAAGTATGAAGTAGTGGAGTCATGTCTCGTTCATGGTTATAAATCGACGCAAAAATTCGTCTTTATTGTAATGAAACATCGCCAAACACACTACTGAAACATTTTCACGACGCTCTTATTGCTCTACTGAAAGCAAGCGCGGCACCCCTCTTGTGTACAGCTTCCTCGTCTCTAAATCTTTGGTCAACATACGAAGTATAATACTTTTTGAAACGCCTATCATTTCAGCTAGCTCAAGGAACTTCATCCCACAATCATCTAATACTATCTCGTTTATTTTTTCAAGCGTGTCTGGCGTGGACACCTCAATTGGTGTTCCTCTTGACAGCTCGTACGCCGTCGTTTAAACTCTGCTACCCAATGTTTTATAGTCGTAAACGAAGGAACAGACTCCCCCAGAGAAGAATCTAGCTCGGCTTTAATATTGGTTGGACTGAGACCTTTCAAATGTAAATATTGAAGTTTACAAATTCGACGCAATCCACGATAAAGCGCGGTTCAATTGGCAAAAAATGTCAAAGTATTTGCCTGTAGCGTTGGACGCATATTATAGAAGTAACGACGATTGAAGTCATGAAAAAATAATTTAGATCACCGAACTGCTTTGCAAAGGCAGGCGCCTACATCAGTGCTGGCTTGAGAGGCAGCAATTGCAACAGGACACTACTCATTTTCATTAAAAAGGGCCTAAGGACAAATGAACAAATCCATCGTGAAAAGATTTAAAACAATGTTTTGTCACCTCCGGCAGGTAAGCAATCCTGTGGGAATAGGTTAATCAAGAATCGGCAACGTCCAATAAAGCCCGTGAAAGCTAATTGTTTTTTTACAACAAAATGTTTCCATCTTAATTTCTTCACAACCATAGCTATCATATTGCCCGGACTAAAACCCAAAGTATTTTTTCATATAGTCCATTTCGAAGCCCAAAGTATCAACTAAAAATTACAACTTAAGACGGTCAGTGTCCTAAAGATTACTCCTAGTCGAGAAAGGGAGGGAGGGAGAAAGAGGAGACAAAATAAACTCAGACCATATTAATGAAGCATGTAAAGCCTTTCCGGTTAGACTCGGATCCGCGCTAAAGGTGGCTGCATCGAATAATAACAGAATTTTCTTAAAATTTGAAATGTTTTCACCAGATATTTCAAATAATGAAACGAAAGTTAATAAAATTGTAACATTTTTAGTGGTAACACTTCAAGTGCCATCCCCAGTATATCAATTAATATCTCGGCAATTTCCGAACAAGTAAAATGGAGTAAACAATGGAAGATATTTAGGGTCAAGAATTCTCGATTCAGAAATAATTTCACATAAACATTAAACAAAATTTTAAACGATGTGCCTAAGGTAACAGGGCACCTAAATTTTCTTTAGAAATCATTGGACATTTCAACAAGACTCGGCACCATTCCATAAAGCCCGTGAAACCCAACGTTTTTATTTTACAAGAAAAAATTGCCAACTTATTTTTTTCAGCACAATTTTCCCCAAACTTAAACCAAATGGATGTTTTCATATGGTCCATTCTAAAGACCAAAGTATCAACTAAAAAGTACGGTGTAAGACGGCCAATGTCCCAAAGATTATTCTTAGTCGAGAAAGGGAGGAAGGTAGAAATAGGAGACAAAAGCATGTGAAGCCTTTCCGGATAGACTCGGATCCGCGCTAAAGATGTCTACATCAAACAAAAACAGATTTTTCTTAAAATCTGAAGTGTTTTCACGATGTACTGAAATTTTTAAGTAAAAGAAATTAAAATTGACAAAATTATGGCATTTTTAGTTGGTAACACTTTGAGCACCGACCACGCTACACGAATGAACAACGCATTCTCATTGTGAAATTGTTTTACCAAAATTTTTAAAGTTTTGAGGCTACAGTTCGCAAATTGCGATCAATTTGGGGTCACAATAATGCTCCAAAAGAGTCAACTGTAAAGAGATTAATGGATAAATTTGCCAAAACTGGCTATGCTAGTGATGTAAAGACAACAACGCGTCTTCGACCAGGTCGATCGACCGAAAATGTCACAACTGGGCGTGATGATGCCGCTTAAACTTCATCCACCTCAATTTGACACCGAGCTCAGAAAATTCATCTTCATGCATACAAAGTTCAATTGACTCAGGAACTGAAGCCAGCTGACCATGGACAGCGAAGGGAGTTCGTTAATTGGGTATTGGAGAGACAACATGAAAATGCTGATTTTGTCGATAAAATCATTTCCATCTTGATGGCTTCGTCAATAGGCAGAATTGTCACATTTGGGGTGAGGAAAATCCTCGAGTGATTCACGAGAAGCAAATGCATCCTCATCGTGTCACTGTGTGGTGTGGATTTTGGGCTGGAGTAATCGTTGGACCTTTTTTTATGAAAATGAGGCATGTCAAGCGTAAACAGTCAATGGTGTTCGGTATCGTGAAACGATAAACAGTTTTTTCGTGCCTAGAATTGAAGAAATGAATGTGGAGGACATGTGGTTTCAACAAGACGGCGCCACATGTCATACAGCCAGAAAAACAATTCAATTGCTGCATCAGTCATTTAAATCTTGCGTTCTTGTTGGCACACCCGATACAAATTTTGTAGTAGCATTTCTGATGTATAAAAAATAATTAAAACGTTAGAAAGCTTTATTTTAATTATCGGAATTAGTGCTAGCAATGTGCACAGTTTTAATTCAGATACCAAAAATTTAGAAAAAAATCATAGCAAGTTTCCTCTTTAATTTTAGTTATTCAGCAGTTGTTATTCAGCATAACAGTAATTGGAAGATTGGAAACTCTTTATGTAGTTAGATAAAAGCTTTATTTTGTCGCAAGAACATACATAAAGGGTTTCCATCAAATCGAGAACTCATAAAAAATGGGAAACTTATTTTTTCTAGTTTATAAATATTTCATTTTTGAATTCATATATCATTGTAATTGAACACAATTCAACACGTTTCTTTATCAGTATCCTTGATATATGTATATGCAAATAAATTATTTAATACCCTACAAAAATTAAATTTCGTAATAAATTCTTCTCAAAATTTGACAACATACAGCTCAAGTATGCTATTTAATAAAAGGCAATGGAACATCACATTGTCCTCTGGGATGCTTTTAAGAAATAATTGATTTTCCAATCGAGATTTTAACTAATGCAGTGAAATATCACGTTGTCCTCTGGGAATTTCCATGAAATGATTGAGTTTCATCATGTTCTTAAGTGTCGGCGTAGATGATGGCTAATCGCAGAAGTGTCCTCGGTAATATTTCAGAGATATGCTTCTGATTGATTGACTGATTATTCTCAACGCGTGCCTAAAATTTAACACAAAACAATCTGTCATTTAATGACTTTGCATATTTTAAACGAAGGCGCACCCTGCTAATGATTGTCTCTCCACAGTGCTGCGTCCGTTACGTCACTGTGTATGTTTACGCTCATATGCTTAATTCAAATGTAAAACAGACTCACACATTTATGTGTACGCATGTGAAAATATGTGTGGCAATTTATGAGCGTGCATGTGTGTGTGTGTGTGTGTGTGTGTACTCGCAGTAAATCCTCTTTAAGTCACATAAGTTTTAAATTGCAAAACATTCCAGTTTCTATTTCTCTTTCTTATTTCAATTTTTATTATGACAGCAAATCCTTTGGGACTTATTTGTTTCGTTTTTTGTCTTTCTTTCTTTCTTTCTCTATTTCTGCTCTAGCTTCACTCTGCAGAGTTTTTATTGTCTATTCTCTTAATGGCTTATAAATATCTTAAATTAATACTTTGTTTGTGTGAATGTGTTAGAGTATGCCGTCTCGTCTTTATCTTCTTTGCAAATGCAAAGTAATAAACTTGCAAATATTTCAATTATTGCAACATAACATGATGTTTTTTTTTTTTTCTTTTTTGACATTCTAAGCTATAGCATTTCATCACTTTTTTGTGTGTGCTGTCATTCTGAGGGAAAATTCAAATTTGCAAAAATGCCTTCCTCCGCAAAACAGTTGGAGATGGCGTTAGCGATACAATTCAAATAGCATTTTTCTTTTTTGTCTTCTTGTCTAGCTGTGAGCAGAGCTCAAACACTTCCGTTGAGATAAGCTGCCTGCGCTGGCGTCTTTGTATAAGTCTGTAAGTATTCTGTGGTTCGATAATAATGAGCAAAGTGCCAAAGTTCACACTAATACTATTAAATGGCAGTGTCGTTGGTTTTTTTCCATTTTGCTTTGCTTTCTATCTCTTGTGCTGCACGCGTTAGATCATTAATAATTTCCGTTAAAAGGAAATCAAAAGAGATTTGGCAAAAACAAATCTCTGGCTGGAAGTTGAGTATTAAATGAGATTTATAAGAAAATGTTCGCAGAAAACTGCAATAGAGAATGTGCGAAGAAAAAAAACAGAGCTTTAATATATGGCTTATTAGACACACTCATTTCAAAGCAAAATCATTTCCGCAATTTTCCAAAAAGTATGCAACACTTTCATTGCCTTATTCGCGCCCATTGTTATGCTATATTCCATGACAACGACATAAACAGCAATTAAATTGAATTGGTTTAAATTAAATTGAATTCAATTGTACTATGTTAGCGAAGGATAACCAAAACTGAAACTCAATTTTTGAGTCAGAAAATAACTTTATCTGTACCCGTTTTTAAGATCTGTTAATCGAAGCAAAAAATTTAATGCTGCAGTCTAAAAACTAGTCTAAACAGTCAATTTTGTTGGAATAGGGAGGTGCCTTAGTGTCAAATGCGTTTACGGAAAAATGGTTTTCAATGGCATAAATATCATCCGTTTAAAAATGATATCCAATTGCTAATGGGAATATTTTTTTTTTTTCCTCCAATAGAAATATGTTATCCTCTTCATTTTTGTTATAGAAAATTTCCCAACAAATTTCAAACTTCATCGAATGAAACGACTCTTGCCAAAATTTATCTGAGCACGTATTTCTTTGTGAATGAAAGTCATAAATACCTGGCTGGAATCCTGGAAATATTGAAATCTTCTCTACTTATGACTGTTGTTAACATACGAATACTTCAATGGTTTAAAGAGTTTTAACCAATCTGTCTATCGAGGCGAAGTTTATACAAGACAAGATGATTATACAAATCTGCATTTCTTGGCTACCTGCAGAATTTGTGTAGTTTGAAGATGTGGTCAGCTGTTGGCTTAGCGAGTCTAAAGCAAAGCACAGTAATCTTGTCTGAAAGAACTTTTAGTCTTTCACATAACATCCTTATACCGCGATAATTAATACACTCATATAAATCGTCATTTAAACACAGGACATAATACGCCTAGATTCTTATCAAAGGCCATGCTTTGAGGAGGTGATACAAGCCCATTATTAGTACAACAACACTGAACTTCAATAGCTCTATCGGCTTGCTATTGGCACTCATAGGCGTATTCTTCTTCTTCTTAGTAGCAGTATTGCTACTAAGAGCTCGTTTGGAGGTGCTTTGGTAATTTCCTTTGCACATAACAACTTGTAAATGTATTCTCGTAAGCACACTCCGCGTAACTGCCACCAGATTTCCATCATTGTCCCCACAGGAGGGGAGCCTCTTACTATAATATGTATCTTTTTCCTTCTGATGACTCTGTTCTTTTATCTTTCCATATCCTTATTCTTCCATTAACCGTTTCTTCATTTGAAATGATGGTTGTTAATTTATATTTTTTTCTCCCCACAGCGTTTTCTCGCAGCACGCGAGACAATTGCTGGCAGCATTGCCATGTATGAAACATCCTTTTCCCATACCCAATGTGGTCATTTTGATCGTACCAAAGTTTGCTTGATGTGGACTTTTACAAAAAAAAAAAAAAAAAATGTGATAGCTGCCATCTCATGTTCAACATGTTAACAATATTTGTCAAGAAAATTGGAAATAAGAGCATCGGGTTACCCATTTTTCGGTTTCAAAAGTAAAGTTAAATAAAACACACATAAAGCTATGACTTCGATGAAAGTTTCATTTTATTACAATGCTTTGACCTTGCCATTATGTGTGAAATATGATTTCATTTTAATGACCGCCTCTGGATTGGTTGCAGCAGTGGACCATAACACTCACCAAACATTCACTTTTTTCGAATGCAATGACTGTTCCATAATCAATGTTTAATATTCTTGCAACTGTCGGGTTCTACGCCTCCATCTCATCGGTACTTGAAAAAAGATTCCTAAGAAGTGGAAAATATGTAGAAAATATGTTGTTGTAACATTTGTGGAAGCTATGGAAATGCTATTCTTTGTAATGACTTCCACTCTTTTTTCTGAGATCTTGAGACAAGTATTCCTTGGTAACGCTATTGGAAAGTGGATCTGACGACAAATAAGGAATAAAACTAAGTTACTTATTTTGACGAACAAGAAGACTACCCTTTTGGGTCATTAAACGTTGACAACTTTAAATTTGGAGCACCATAATCGTATGAACGCCGCAATACAAACGTTTCGACTTCCTAAGAGGTTTGGAGAAAAAGCAGTAACCATAATATGGGGTCTTCCAGTTTTTATTTTCAAGTAAAGTTAATTAAAACACACATAAATCTATGATTTTGATGAAACTTTTATTTCATTATAATGCTTAGATCTTGCCATTATGTGTGAAATGCAATATCATTTAAATGACTGCCTCTGGATTGGTTGCAGCAGTGGATCCTTTTGACCACTTTTTCACACATTTCCTGCTGTATGTTGGCGATTACTTGACGAATGTTGCTCCAACATTTGGGGATTATCCACGTAACCACGGTGTTTAACGTAGGCCCACAGAAATAGTCTAACTGCGTCAAATCGCATTATCTTGATGGTCAACTTGCTGGAAACTTCTCATGCAACAAAAACACAATATTGGCCGTGTTGTGTAGCTCAGGGCACGCTCTTGTTGAAACCACAAGACCGAAAAAAGCCGATTATCACACGGCCATAGCAGTGTGAATTGAAATTCTGATTATTTTCCATACTTTCACTAAGCACGAAGCAATATTTTCGCCAGTGCGGACATTCCGATGTTGCACAGGCCTGACCACATTTGTAATGCTTCCAGTCTCTTCAAATTTCTTTATAATCTTGCCACTTCCTTGCCATTTGTAATGCTTCCAGTCTCATCAAATTTCTTTATAATCTTGCCATTTCCTTGCAATCTCTTCAAATTTCTTCACATTGCCAATTCATTGCCGTTTGTAACGCTTCCAGTCTATTCAAATTTCTTTACAATTTTTGCAAATTCTTTGCCCAGTACATCAATAATGATCACCCTAACTAACTCCCTGCAAAGCACAAAAAGTGCCCACATTTGAATCACTACTTTTGTAGTAACTTTTAACCATTTCATATTTGTAAATGGCAAACATTTCACTAAAAACATAACACTTCAAATGACAGGTATTTAGCAGCTGACAGTTTTGCTAGACCGAACCCACTAAATTGATAACCCTGTATATATTTAGCTTCGTCATCTTTACCTTTTAAAGGGCTTCGTCACAAAGAAGCGTCATGAAAGCAAGGGGACAGAAGCAAAGTTAAATAGGTGTTATAAGCTTCGGTCGGACTGAAGCCTATGAGTATCTACTCAACACCATGGACATTAGCAGCTGACAGTCTTACCAGACCTGCGGCTATGAAACCACTAAATAGATAACCCTGTATATACTAGTATTTAGTCTCGTCATCTTTACCTTTCAAGGCGCTTCGGCACAAAAGAGCGTCATAAAAGCAAGCGGACAGAAGCAAAGTTAAATAGGCGCTATAAGCTTCGGTCGGATTGAAGTTTATGTACTCAACACCATGGACTGCACCATCAGATTAACGGGCCTGTTTTCCCATATAATATATTGACTTCTCATATTCTTCTGGTAAAAAATTATATTTGTTGGTAGTGCTGAAATAAATTGCAATAACGTACTTAATAAAAAAAATCAAAAGTAAAATTTATGAACAAACGCATGAAGAAAAGCTAAATCCAAATTTTAACCGATAAACAATTAAAAAAAAATAAAACAAAACTAAACTTCGATATAAAAAAAAATGTCAAAAAATCAATATAAGAATTACAGTTACGAGTTGAAAGTCGATTTCTATCCAAAATCGGAGTTGATTTATCTGTCACTAATACTGACTTGCACGGCAAGTTCAGTGGCTAACCGTTCAAAATATATAACATGTATAAATCAAACTAGTTCGACGATCAGGCAACATCACCGCCAAAAAAATACGCCTAATATAAAGCAATAACAAACAACACATTACAGCATGTTTCACAGAAATGTGATATCTCACAAATTGAAACTGACAAACTGACTACATCATACCCACATAGCTGCAATTATTTGTAACCATTAAAACAAATATTTAACAAACATCAACAATACGAACAAAGACAAAAAGGGTTACCGTCCCATCTGTGAGAGCAATTAATAAAATACCTATTTTATTGTTGTGAAAAAAATTAATTAATTCCCATAAAACGAACAGACTGTGTACGCATCCATTTTAGGGGGGAGGGTGGAGGAGCTAAAACGACAAACTCAAAATTAATATTATACACAAACTGTTATCTGCTTCATACCATGCATTCTGCTGAAAAGAATGCTATAAAATGTTATATTAATTTCACTTGTGTTTCGTGGAATGTTAATTTAATTATTCAATGATTTGTGAGCAAATTAAAAGAAAAACTTTCTCTTTTAGTTATAGCTTTGTATTGAAATTAAGAAACATACATTTTGAATATAAATGCAATTCGGCGCCGCGAAAAAGGGTAAATTTTGTAAAAATAAAAATTCAGTATAAAATGATGTAACAAAGTGGTGTAAAAGTATTCATTCTGTTGCAAGATAGACACTTTCGCAATTGGACTTTTCTATGTTAGCATGCTTTTGTCATTTGTAATAAAGTTAGACGTAAAATACTCGCCACAAGGCAATAATTATCCAGAAAGCCGAACAAACTTCCCAATTTGAACCATAGAGGGAAACATACTCTCAAGATACGAACTTGCTCATCTCAGACATTCTCCGTAGGCTCGAGCAAACTAAAATTCTCCAATGTTTGAGAAGACGATATATATTACGCCTGTAAGCATGCAATGGTATTTTTATAGACGCCATTGCCATTGATTCCATACGGCTGATAAACGATAAATAGCAAGGACTTGAACCAAAAGTCTATCTAAATCCATCAAACAAGAAAAATCTGCTGGAGTCGACTAGTCGAACATTCTATCTTTCACAAAATGTAGTACAGAAACATAATAAAATGTATTAACCTAAAAATAAGTGAATTAACTGAATCATTTATATGAGAGGTATCATTGGGGCGCATTTAATTAGTCGATTTTTTTTCCAAATTCTCATATGCGTTACAAAGTCAGTACTATGGAGAACATTTTCAGTCACTGCAGACTATAAATAAGAAGTCAGAAAAGAAAAAATATCACAAATATTAAATCAAACCTTTCTTTCGAATCCTCGAAACCAATTAGCCAATTATCTGGTTTATTATGTTTTGGCAAACAAATTGCATCATCGTAGGTTTCTAGTTATATTCTAAGCATGATGTAAATCGAAGTATGAAGTGAATGATTCGAATACCATACAGAAACAAATTTACGAAGGGATTTAAAATAAAACTCCAATACACACAATCAACATAAAACTCCAAAATTAAAACCAAAGTGAATCTGAATCTTTTTTTAAAGTCCCTGTTTATGACTAATATTTCTACTTATCTACAAATAATTCGTCCCCTTTTCAAGGGGTCTAAATATGAAAAAAACAATAAAGCTTAAATTACTATAGAGAAATCATGTCTCTCTGCACTCCAAACGATAAAATGTTCGACTAATAGACTCGAACAGATATTTATTGTTTATTTATTGAAAAAGGCTTTACCCTACTTCTCACCCAAACCTTTGGGATGAGAATTTCTTTTGCCACTCTTTACCATTTAAATAGGCAATGTTTTTTGCGGTCTTAACTTTTTTGCAATCTTCATACAAATTCCCTACAGCTGCTGACCGCAGGTTCACAAATACGCACTCTACGCACATCGTTTTGCTAAACGCTAACATACAAGTTAGTGGTCATTATCTTCACATTTGATAACAATTAGTAAAATACACATTTTATCGCTATGAAAATGTTAATTAATTCCAACACGAAACGCACAAATTATGTGGGCATACTTTTAGGAATGTACTAAAGTGACAATCTCTATGTGTACAACAACGTACATACATAACATGTGTACTAAATTGTTTCAAACACTATCGCATGCCCGAAAGCATACTACAGAACTTATAATAATTTCTAAGAAATGTAATTTAATTAGAGTGTGATTAAGAAGAGACACCGGAATGGAGAAAACTTTTATAAAATTTTCACGAATTTCTTAAAGACCACACATAATAAATCCGACATTAGAGAACTATTTAAGATTGCCAAATTGGCAAAATTGTGACGGAAAGTAAGCAATTAAATTCAATATTGTGATAAAGCACAATTTGTGATTGCAAAATGAACTTTAAGATTGCGATTATAATAAATACTATAATTTTTTTGCTGTAATTGCTCATCCGTAACAGGTAGTAATATAAATTGCATATTGCTTTGTGTTATCCATTTACAGTGTTATCCATAATATAGTGTTATAAATTTAGTGTTTTCAAAACCGCCGTTTTGACAAGGCTGTCAACTGTCAAATACCTGTCAGCTGAAGTGTTATTTATTTAGTAAAAGGTTTGCCATTTACATATATGAACCATTTAACAATCGAAGAACGCCTAAAAATAGTTAAAACTTGCTGCAAATGTGGTGATTCAAACGTGGACTTTCAATCGAAGAAAATTTTCTTCAGTGTTGAAGAAGTGTTATTTTTTTAGTGAAAGGTTTGCCATTTACGAATGTGGATCGTTTAACAATTGAAGAACGCGCGAAAGTAGTCGAAACTTTCTACAAAAATGGTGATTAAAACGTAGGTTTTCGATCGAACAAAATTTTCTTCAGCGATGAAGAAGTGTTATTTATTTACTGAAAGGTCTGCCATTTACCAACATAGATCGTTTGACAATCGAAAAACGCCCAACAAATAGTTAAAACTTACTGCAGAAGTGGTGATTCAAACATGGGCTTTCAATCGAACAAAATTTTCTCAAGCAATAAAGCTAATTTCTCCCTCGGTGGTTATGTCAACAAGGAAAATTGTTGCATATGGGGATCGAATAACCCAGAAGTGATTGTGGAAAAGCTATTGCATCTGGAAAAATTGATTGTTTGGTGTTTGGTGCGTATTTTTTTGAAAATTACTTCAAAAGGATCCACAGCTGGAACCAATCCAAACATCCGGTAATTTAAATGGCATTGTATTTCGTACATAATGGAAAGTTTCAAGCATTATAATGAAGTTAAAGTTTCATCAAAATCATAGCTTCATGTGTGTGTCTTATTTGACTTTACTCTGAAATGAAAAATGTGTAACCCTTTTGACATTTCTACGCGAAGCACCTGAATGGGAGCGGCAATGCAGTCGATTTTCATGTTCAAAACTAAGCTAATTAAACAAATAATTTGTGCAAAATTTGGCTGAGTTATAAGAAACTGTTTGAATGATATTAAGCTACAGGGTGGCGCAATAGAACGTGCATATTTAAAAAATAGATAAAAAATTAATACAAAAGGTATGGTTAAAATAAATCTAAGGCATTGTAGAGTAATAAATGGAGTTTATTTTTTTAAAAATAACATCATCTAAATGGTGACCCTCCTCTAACCGCAAACGAAAATTATTGAAAACTTTCTTCAGTAATACTGGTGTAATGGCTGCCACCTCTCCTTGAGCTGAACGATATTTCTTGGATTATTGCTGTAGACTTTGTGCTTGAGGTATCCCCACAAAAAAAAAGTCAAGAAGCGTCAAGTCTGGACTACGTGGGGGCCATGGGATATCACCTCTTTTCGAAATCAGTCTGCCAGGGAACATCTGCTTCACCACCGCCATGGAGTCATTTGATGTGTGACAGGTAGCTCCATCTTGTTGGAACCAAGTTCTGGAATTCACTACTCTTGAACTTTCAATTTCTAGAACCAAAAATCTGTCCAACATCTCAACATAGGGTTCCGTATTAACCGTGACGTTTTGGCCCCGCACATTTTCGAAGAAAAAAGGACCAATTATTCCTCTGCCAGAGATTGCTGCCCATACTGTCACTTTAGGGCTATGCAATGGTTTCTGGTGTCTGATTTTGGAACTTTCACTATTCCAGTAACGACAATTTTACGGTTTACGGTTTACGAACCCATTTATAAGGAAATGAGCCTCGTCAGCTTATATGGATGCAGTTTAAGATCCAATGTTAAAATTCGTTGCAAACTTCGTCGCGATAATTGTAAGACAGACGATCTCTTGCGAGTCGACATTTGTGGATTTCCTCGTACTGACTCCATAACTCTCTCAACATTGTCTTCGGTCCTAGATGTTCTTGGGCGACCATTTGCTTGTGGTTTAAATGTTGAACCGGTCTCTTCAAAACGCTTTACCCATATTTTAATTAAATTAGCACTCGGAGCTTCACTAATTCGCCGTAGTCCATATTCAGCACAATATAGTCGCCTAGTAGCAATATATGAACGAGAGTTCTCGTAAAATGCGCGCACGCAAAATGCGCGACGCTTCCCGTCGAAGTGATTCATAGCGACTAAAACTCCATGAGCCCGCCAACCCAACGATGTAGGCGCCCCCCGCCCGCTCCTTTTCTACCCCGCAAAAAAGATGATGCAATATGCACGTTCTATTGCGCCACCCTGTATAAATAATGGACTAATTCAGGCATTTGTATGGGAGGTATCATCAGGCGTGTGATTCCCAAGTTTTACCACGCAGCACAAATCAGTACAATGATCAAAAATGAAGGTTGTTCTAATATATATACATATACAATATAATATAATGACAAAAAATTTAATCTCAGAAAATCGGCCAGTTTGAATGGGAAGCTACTTGAAGGGGGCGTGGCAATGTAATCTCTTTTTTTTCTTAGGCAATACTTTAACAAACTCTTAAGATGTATCTAATTTTGCAGAATTTATGGTATCCGTATAGAAGATATGAACGTAAAAATCTTTGAATTAAATTGGTCACTTGCCTGAAGGTACCATAAAGGGAAAGTTGATTTATGGAGCAAAACAGTGAACAAAAATTTAAATCGCTTCAATCTACGGATCAGAAGTTACAAACAAAACATGAATTTCGGAATATTGGACAATTTGTATGGTAGATACCAGATAAAATATGACAAAGCGGTCTATTTTTATTCTGAGACATTGCCTTAGTAAACCCTGAATGTGTACCAAATTTGTCTGTCTGAATCTAGGAATATATGGGTTAAATCAGTGATTTATGCGGGAAGTACCAGAAGAGGCATTATTAGACGGTCGATTTTCTCAAATTTTACCAAGAATTACAGGACAAAACAATGGACAGCGATTCAAGTGCGTAATTTCGGAAAATACCCACAATTTGTGTGTGAGGTACCTGATAGGGCATTATAATGTGGTTCATTTTTATTCTCAGACCTTATTGAACTCTTAATGTATACCAAATGTGGTTGTTTTTATTGTAACTGTATAGAAAATATGAAGCTAAAAATATATGTTTTAAATCGTTCATTTGCTTGGGAGTATAAGAAATGTGGCCTAGGTGGCCGATCGACTTACTCAGATTTTACTAAGAATTATAGACTAAAGTAGTAGACAAAAATTTCGATCGGTACAGTCTACGAATTACGAGTTGCAGGGATAAAATTTGAATACTGAAAAAGCCTCAATTTGTATGGGAAGTAACAGAATCGATGATTTGTATGGGAGGTACCAGAAGGGGCAGGGTTAGCCGAATAAAATCCATGTCGCTGCAGTCTGCGAATCAGGAATCACAGATATAAAATTGGATACTGGAAAATCAGCCAATTTTATGCGAAGCGACAATAAACCTAAGAATATATAGGTTAAATCGATAATTTGTATGGGAGGTACCAGAAGAGGTGAGGTTAGCCGAACGAAATCCATTTCGCTGCAGTCTACGAATTAGAAGGAACGGAGATAAAAATGAATACCGTCACTTCCCATACAAATTGGCCGATTGTATGGGAAGTAACGAATAGGTGTGCAAATGAATCTAAGAATATACAGGTTTAGCAGGCAATTTGTATGGAAGGTACCAAAAGGAACCAAGTTAGTCGAACATACTGAAGTCGAACGAAAACCAAGACGCAACAGTCTACAAAAATTAAACACTGAAAAATCGCCGAATTTGTATGGGAAGTAACATAATAGGCGTGACAATAAACCTAAGAATATATAGGTTAAATAGGCAATTTTTATGGGAGATACCAAAAGGAGCCTGGTTAGTCAAACGAAATCTGTGTCGCTGCAGTTTTCGAGATAAAATTGAATACTGGAAAATCGGTCAATTTACATGGGAAGTACCAGAACAGAATAGTGAACCTAAGATTGTACAGATTAAATCGATGATTTGTATGGGAGTTGCCAGAAGGGGTCTGATTAGCCAAGAGAAATCCATATCGCTACAGTCTACGCTACAGTTTACAAAGACGAATTTGAATACTGGAAAATCGGTCAATTTGTACGGGAAGTACAAGAATAGACATGAACCTAACTATATACAGGTAAAATGGGTGATTCGTATAGGAGATAACAGAAGGGGCCTGTTTAGTCGAAAAAAATCCAGGCCGCGACAGTCCACAGGAGTTGTAGAGGGAAATATAAATCTCAGAAAATCTGTGAATTTGTATGGGAGGTACCAGAATGGGCGAGCAGATATAGGCCACTTACAACCCAGGGCTTCGATATGCCAAAAAATACTAAACTGCGCCTAGGTTGAAGAAATGTAATAAAGATTTACGCAGTTATCATGACCACGGACATCGTTCAATCGACCAAAAAAGTTATAAAATATATTTGGTCAAGAGATTTGTTCTTTACAAGCTTCCTTCTAGATGTTAAATTTTCGCCTTATCAAATGATATATCTGTGGTCACAACCCATAACAGCCTAAGTCTGTTTTTCAATATTTTCGGTACAGGAGTTTAAAGTTTTGAATCTTCACTGAAAATGAGGAGAAGGTGTTTTTTGGAAAACTTTGCTACATATTCCAAGGAAACGAATTTCTTTACTTAGTTGTTAACAAAAAATGGTTGTTTATTCTCGCAGTCAAATGATATTATCGAAAAAGACACTTAGGCTCTTATGAATTGTTGAACGAAAGAAAGTCAAAAAGTTCAAGTTGAGTTAGGCTATTATTCCAGATTAAATAAAAAACTTTAAGTTTGGAGAAAGACTTTAACTCAATTTATGTTTATCAAAAAACGAAATTGTAATTCAGAATAAGAGCTTAACTCTAGTTAGGAAAATAAAATTGTTTCTTTATTTTTTTGGATTAACGACTTAAGTTGATTTAGGCAATGATGAAAAAATAATGTTTATATTTGTTGTAATCCTAAATTGACTTAGGCAGTTATGCCAAAACAGTCATTTAGAAAAATAACTTAAGCTGTTAGGTTTTTTAGGATTAATTGCCTTCCTAGAAGAGATACAAACGTGAAAAATTTAGAGCAAATAAATTTATATATATATATATTTATTTTATTATACGCTGAATACGATGGTGCTAATAACTCAATTGTGTCCTAACTCGAGTTAGGCTGTTACGGGTTGTGACCACAGACATATCTTCATTCCATTAGGTGAAGTTATAAAAGCATATTACAGCTCACCCCATCAACTGACATGACCGAATAAACAAATTATTTAGCAATTTGTTTATTTGCAAGTCAAGCTAATAAATACGTCCCTCATCACTAACTCTAACGTCTTCTATGGATGTAGGGTCGCACTTACATTGACAACAAAATATTTATTATTCATTTAAATTATTATTGATTATATCGCGTTCAAACTTGGACTCCCTTCCAAAAATTTTTTAGTTCTCGCCGCATTTTATGCTTTATGTTTATCAACTGAAAACATCTGCTTCGCAGTGGTAATCTCAGTTTTCAAAAAAGAGAGAGATAAACCAGTGATAGCCACATCATTTAAAAACTGTGATTGTTCGACAACGGTTGATTGACGTGTTTATTCAGTTTCCCCTCAATTGGAAAGCTTTTTGACTGGCTTCCACGTCAAACACGTAAATTATCATCATCAAGTATACTGAATCTTGTTGGTCTCTGACCAGAAGGTTTTCATTTTCTGGTAGCACGGGAGACCAGGGGCACCAGGAACATTTTGTTCTTGCCTAGTCGTGGCGTAGGACCCCTTGTGGGAACATCGTGCTGGCTGTGGCTGCCCGAACATGTGTTTCTACGGATCTTCCGAAGGTAATGCGAGAACTTGGAAAACACTGTTCTTCGTCTATCCGAGGTGTCTACATAGGCCTCAATCCTAACCGGGGGGAAGTTCACTTCATACCAGTGACTTCAAAGGTACTTTAGCAGAGAGAAGAAGCATGCCCTGAGGAAAATTTCCAATGGGACCTGTTTCCTATCTCTAAGGTGGTTCCACTAATCCTTCCGGGATTAGTTTGAGTTCCCCGAAGGGGCGCTGGCTGTCGCAAACACGTTCAAGAACAGTACCATGTGTGGTGGCACACCGTGAGTAAGGCTATCAAAGCGAGACCCACGTTAAACTTGACAATTGTTGTTGTTGAATCTTGTGGGTGTGGACTCCAAATTCACTCGTTTTAGCATGTCTTCTACATATAGATGTTTACGCAATTGAGCCTTTGAAGAAAATTCTAATGGAGGTGGTCAAGCGGCAGTGCACAAACGAACAGTCGTGTACGAATTATACGAATTGATCAGTGAGTTTTAAAGAAATTTCAGGTACTTCGGAATTAAAAAAGCGACATCTAATTCTATGGACTTAAATAAGCGCGATATCATTTGACTTTAAGCTATCAAGGCAAATGCTATGCTACTCGTCAATTTATGTTAATGATTGATCAAATTAATTCACTTATTTGTATAAAATGTTCTTTCAAAACATACAATTTAGCAACATTTTTCTTTTATGTCTCAAACGAATTTCAAATTTCGTTCTTCATACAGAGAGCAGAGCTTTTTTTCTTCTTTTTGTTATTTCGAGGAATTTTGTAATTTTTCTTTAGGTAAGATTATATTTGACAGATTAGAGTATTAGAAGGCGCCAGTTTTATATTTTCATTTGAAATTTTGTATTTACAAATCAAATACAGAGGCTTCTAGGCATGAGAGTAAATGTTCTAGAATAAGATAAATGACCTCAACAGAAATTTGAAAATTTAATATTAAATGGGAAAAATTAAATCTTAAATATTTTGAGAATAGCTGTAGGGATTGTTAGCATCGTTATTGGAACTGACAATAGAAAATAAAAAAGAAAAACAAACGAGTTCTATTAATATGCATTGCGCTTCATATGACAAAGCTCTTCATATTTAGCAGCTGGTACGCTTTTATTGTATATCAAAGTTCACATGAAGGGGACTAAAGGTTGATGACATTTTCTATCGTTCGTTTGACATACATTTAAATAAACAAAAAGTGTCCCTTTAAGTAAGCAAATGAAACAGTTAAATTTAAAAAAAAAACATGAGCCTCGGAATACCACCTAGTTGTAGGTAAGTATGAGCGAAAAACGTAAGCACATTTAAGCACAAAAGAACATTAGATGTCGCTAAGCTGCATAATCTCGAGATAGTTACAAGAAACTGCCTCAGTTACTGCAGTGACACACAGTGGCAACATATTACGCATTTGCTAGTGAGTGTAGCAAAAAGCGAGCTCAGACTATTCCTGGTACGATAAAAACTATAGCATTGAATTTAAGAAAAAGGATGCTGCATACTACATGGCAGTGCTTCAGCCAATTGTGAAGACTGCTATCAAGAAACGTTGTAGCGAGAAGAGGAGAGTGGGCAAACCATCCTTTAAAATGGAAGAAACGATTATGAAAAGAGGTCGATATGGAGACCAAGGATGTAGAAATAATGGAAAAATAGAGGTAAAGCTTGAAAATTATACCAAAAATTAAAAAACAATTATTGTAAAGGGTGTCGCAACAATTGTCATTGTTTGACATTTCAGCAATTGTTATTGTTTGGTAGCAGAAGGTACGAGGTTAGTAAAAATGGAGCGCTACACGAATAAACAACGCATTCTCATTGTGAGATTGTGTTACCAAAATTGTGAAAGTTTTGCGGCTACAGTTAGAAAATTGAGATCAATTTGGGGTCACAATAATGCTCCAAAAGAGTCAACTGTGAAGAGATTAATAAATAAGTTTTCCAAAACTGGCTCTGTTAGTGATGTAAAGACAAAAACGCGACTTCGACCATGTCGATCGTCGCAGATGTACGTGAAGATGTCGCTCAAACTCCATCCACCCCAATTCGACACCGAGCACAGCAAATTGGTGTCTCTAAATCCACTATGCAGGGAATTTTGACGAAAGATTTGCATCTTCATGCATACAAAGTTCAATTGACTCAGGAACTGAAGCCAGCTGACCATGGAAAGCGAAGGGAGTTCGTTAGTTGGGTATTGGAGAGACAACATGAAAATGCTGATTTTGCCGATAAAATCATCTTCAGTGACGAGGCCCATTTCCATCTGGATGATATCGTCAGTAGGCAGAATTGTCGCATTTGGGGTGAGGAAAATCCTCGAGTGATTCATGAGAAGCAAATGCATCCTCAACGTGCCACTGTGTGGTGTGGAATTTGGGGCTGGAGGAATCAATGGACCTTTTTTATGAGGCATATCAAGCGCAAACAATCAATGTTGTTCGGTATCGTGAAATGATAACCAGTTTTTTCGTGCCTAGAATTGAAGAAATGACTGTGGAGGGCATGTAGTTCCAACAAGACGGCGCCACATGTCATACAGCCAGAAAAACAATTAAATTACTACATCAGTCATTTAAATCTTGCGTTCTTGTTGGGACACCCTTTAGTACAGAGTTTTCTAATAGCGATAGAAGTATGATAAGATATAAATATTGCTGCGTATCTATAGCCGGCGAACATTACGGAATATAGGGCCCTATCAGTAAATGAAAAGGATGTCAAATTATGAACTCACAAACAATATGGGCGGTTAGATGACCGCTTTGATATCCAGCAACAAGCCGGCATGAACTATTCGACAGCCGCCTTGCTGCGTTGTTATTGTTAACGTACGTTTGAAACCGTAACACATGCGACTACGTGATCGCCACCACCCTTTAGTCAAACGAATCCAAAGGGTGGCGCTTAAGTAACGTTGACGGCGACTATATTGAATGAACATCGCCTGGTGGAAGTTTCGGAGTTTTCCTCAATACTTGCTGGCACTTGAGCAATGGTCACTTCATTTCGAACTGCACGAGGTCTTTCAGCACGCATAAGATCACAGACAGCCCCTTGTTGCCCAATCGGTAAATTGTTGGAGCGCTAGGAGCATTACGAACATGAAAGAAATTTCAATACGATGTGAATAATCGAATGCTGACTTTCAAAGTAAAATTGAACAAATTGGCTCTTTGTTCTGTGCTGAGTCTTTCCATCGTAAATTTCCCAAGTATTATTTAGTTAATTCTGGAAAGAGATGAAAAGAAAAAGACTTAAACAAAAAATGTATTCACTATCAAATCTTAACATTGCTTATGCGCCACCCTATATATACAGCAATTGCGTTGGCTAAGTCATGTTGTTGCGGATGAACTCAAATGCTCTTACATGAAAAGTTTTCGCCAACGTTCTCGATAGGTGGCGGAAAAGAGGATGATCAAAACTGCATTGAAAGGACCAGACTATTGAAATATTATCAAAACTTGGTGTGACGAATTGGAATTGGAACACGGAAGGCCGAAACGCTTGGAATTATTTTCTGCAGTAGACAAGGATGTCTTTTCGGGACGCCACCTAAGTAAGTAATGTCAATGTTAATTAATAAACTGCACAATTGTTCAAAAAAATTCTATTATTCCAAAGATAGATTTAATTCTCGTAGGTGGAAGTCACTTTTCAGTCAAGAATACTGCTAGAATACATCTGCAATTCATAGGTTAAGTTAGGTCAGTGTGGCAGTCTGAATACACAGACTCACTTAAACTCTGTGCTCCATTGTGATACCACGGAAACTAGAGATGTGGATGTCTTTAGTTTCCCCCGTAGAACCATCCTGAGTGCCTCAAGAAGCTCTTAAGTCGAACAATATCTATAATATATCGTCCAGGTCTCCTTGGTCCCCATAGAAATAAAAGACCAGGGTTCATCCTTCCCTATTCTTCAGATTGGGGCAATTGTAGAGAAGGTGTTCTATGGACTCCTCCTCCTCTTCATTTCGATAGTTCCTGTAGAATTCACTAATGGTGGCATTTAGTCTTATTGCATGTTTTCCAATCAGTCAGTGTCCCCTCATTATGGATACAAGTAATCAGACGTCGGGTCTTGATAGTGACATCAATGTGTGTGAACGCTTCAGATCTAGGTGAGGTCGCATGTGTCTGGACTGATTAAAGCCTCGGAGAGACACACATCTACTTTTTGCGGCTAAATGCAGTCTATCTCGCAGTAGGAACTTGTAAATGTCTAGAGGCATGTCCAAGGACTCCAACTCGGCTGGAGTCCGTAAGGTAGTCCCTAATCTTGCCAGCTCGCAGTTTATATTATACACCATTTTGAAACTTAAATTGTATATTTTGTAATATTTTTCAATAACCAAGCGCACATTTACGGCGATCCCTTTAAGAATTACAATGTGTTTTAAAGATTTTTTCTAGCACATTTACAATAACACTGTATATTGGTTTTAAGTAACGATTAAATAGTAATCATTTTTAAAACATCCTGGAAAATTGGGTTGACCAGAATGAACCACTGCGAAACCAGCTAAGGCATAAATAAAATTGTAATCCATAATATTCGTAGTTTCTTGTAAAGATATAGTATGCCGTTATTTTTCTAATTTTGTTTCGTTTTTGAAAATATATATATATACTTCTGAATTTGGACCCTCCTATGTAAGTGCACCGTAGAAAAAATTGTATTCTAGAGGAACGAATTCACTCACACCAGGGACTCTCTGTAGGCTCCAGCAAACCAAATGTCTTCAATGTTTGAGGAGGCGTAAAATAAATGCGCCTAAAAGCATGCATGACCGTTGGTTTTGTGTAGATCATGAACTGTAAAAGCCATGGACTTCTACCAAACATCAAACTTTATCTATCCAGAAAGATTTATTTTAACTTAGTAGTCGAATATTTTACTTTATCTTTTAGAGCCCAAAGTCAATTGGTTTCTCTCTATGTTATTCATCATCTATGAATTGCACATACACTTAGTGATGATTGCCCAATAAAAATCACTATAACACGTTTTATTGAAACCGGTTTGTGTTTGCTCATCAGCTGACATATGAACAGCAGAAATTGCGTTCCAACTAACAAGAAGGTAGGATAACGTTTTCATTCTGCCAGCAGCGTTAATATACTACCACCATATAAGTATTTGATATACATATGTGGATGATGATTGGACGCCATACGACGTGTGCATTAATAATCTATAAAAACGTATTGTAAACATAATATTTTTGAACAGCATATCCTGTTTTCCCTACAGTTTGTTATGTTATTTGATTTGGTTGAAAAACAACAAGTTTTCTTTGCATTTGCATTAAATTTGTTACAAATACTTGTTACAAATTGTGAGTAATTCAAAATTGTCGCAAAAGAAATATTATTGTACAGGGTGGCTGATAAATGTTGTTACATTATGAAAATGGAATAACTATTTTTAGGTCATAAAAATAATTTGCTATTATTAATTTGAAAAATAATTACGTTTGTTAAGCAATTTTATGTATCGCTCTCCGACACATTATTCATTACTGTCCAAAGTGCTGCAGCGGGAATTGTTTCAATTATCATTGCTTCAATTATCATTTCAAAAATCCAAACTTGTTTTCTTTTTCAAAACTTTCTGCTTCCAACAAACCTCACAAGGGCTCAATAAGGGCAAAAGAAATTGTGGACGATTGAAACGTGGAATTTCTTGAAGTTAACTCATTTTCACTCATAGAAAATACAAAAAAACTAGCCTACATGACGGCTAGTAATTTGAAAACAATTATTTTGCTGAAAAGTGGCAACCTTATAAATCATATGTTCTAAGTTCCAAGACGCCAAGTTGTTCAGTATTTTTTTATTTTTTTTTTTTTTTTTGGTCCATGAGAAGTAAACGATCTCAGTGAATTTGTAAACATAGAAAAAATTGGTTACCGTTATGTAATTCAATATTTCAACATTTCATTTGAAAGGTGTCAGTCCAACCAATATTAAAGCCTAGCTAAATTCTACTCTGGAGGAGTCTGATCCTTCGTTTACAACTGTAAAATATTGGATAGCAGACTTTAAACGAGGCCGTACGAGCTGTCAAAACGAACACCGTAGCGGTCGATCAATCCACAAAACGGTATTCGATGATCATCGGCTGAAGTTGCCTGAGCTAGCTGAAATGATAGGCATTTCAAAAAGTGTTGCATATCGTATATTGGCAGCTTACATCGTATATTTGAAGATGAAGCAGTGCTTAAGATGGGTGCCGCGCTTGCTTTTAATAGAAGAAAAACGGTGTCAGTAGAGTTTTGTAGAGTTAAGCGATGTTTTACCGCAATAAAGCAGAATTTTTGCGCCGATTTATAACCATGGATGAGACATGCGTCCACCACTTTACATCTGAGACAAAGGAACTGTCAAAGCAGTTGACTGGAATGGGAGAATCGTGTTCAAAAAAGGCGAAGGAGGTTCAATTTGCAGGCAAAGTCATGACGTCTGTTTCTTTGGCATGGGAATGGAATTATTATTATTATTGATTGATTGATTGGTTTTATTATTGGTATTGATTATCTTCAGAAAGGAAAAACCATCAGCGGCGATTATCATTCTAATTTCTTGCAGCGTTTAGGTGATGAAATTATGGAAAAAAATACCGCATTTGGCGAGAAAGAAAGTGTTATTTCATCAAGTCAATGCTCCAGTTTACACATCCATTATTGCGATGGCCAAAAGGAATGAATTAAAGTTCGAATTGCTTCACCATACACTTTATGCGCCAAATTTAACTCCTTTGGATCATTTTTTATTTCCAAACTTAAAAAAATGGCTTGGCGGTTAAAGATTTCCAATAATGAAAAGGGTGGAGTCTGCGGTTGATGGCTATTTTAAAGAGTTTAACAGTTCTTATTATAAACAAGTTATAGAAGCTATTAAATATCGTTGGAAAAATTGTATCGGGCTGACTGGAGATTATGTTGAAAAATAAAGGAAATTTTTCGCAACGTTTTTGTGTCTTCTTTGTTATGTCGGCTGGTTTTCAGATCGCTCTTGTATAACCTCAAATATTGATTGCATTCCATACTAGGGTAAACAATGTATCGACTCATTTTGTGATAAGTGAGTTTATCAGAAACGGCTTCTTCCCACATATAATATATGGAATTTGCCGGCCCTTCCAGTGAAACTTTGGAACCTTTTAGAATATTGCAAAAATTACGCCTGCAGCTAGGGCGGCAAATTAAAAAGTCTCTGAACCTTTCTGTTATCTACATATTAATTGCAATCATTTAGAGGCTGTGTCTAATGAAATATAAGAAAAAGTCTAAATAAGCATTATTTTTCAAAAGTTGGATTTAGTCTGTGTATGAGCAAGTTCTATTCCATTGCACTATTTTTTCTCAGTTATTGCCTTTGAGTTTCATAGCATCGAGAAAGATGTACCGACTTATCGTCTGTAAAGAGTGTAGATCAAAAACACAATCCTTCAAGGCAAATTATAATGACTACGTCAGGTTTTGAATTGGAAATTCGTATTTTTTTTTAGTATTTTTCAATAACTACACCGGTCCTATAGAAATTTGTTAGCAGGGATGTCCCTCTCCAGCATCTATTAACTATGACCATAAATAAATAAATTGATTAATTGTTGAAAAAATACAGGGATTTGCTTATTATTCCAGTTCAAGGCTTTAGTCCTAGTTTGAGAAAATTGTTTTCTACTGCTCCGATTTTACGCATTTGTGACACTAGTGGTTCACAGTACGGAACTCATTCCTTCGCCAGATAATGGGCGTATCAGATCCTCTATCATGCATTACATCATGCATTACATATCGATTTAGACTATTTTTCCAACGAACAAGGATATGTTTTTAGCTTTCATTAACACGTCCATAATTAGGGCGATCCATAAAAAGGACCTTATATAGCTTTCAGTTATCAAATAAAAAATAGTAATAAAAAAAATTTTAAAAACTCAAATTTTTTTAAAAGATTGCTTATGAACATGAAAAACATTTGTGGCAAATTTCGATCTCCTAGATGAAATAGAGCAGTGCAACATTGATTGAAATAGATTTTGTACGACTGACAGAAATATATATAAGCGGAGTTTGATGTGTGTTGCTGCCAAGATGTTACTTAAAAATATTGAAAGAATTTTTCCTTCTATAACTACATTGAAAGATAACCCTTTTCGCCTCTCCGTGGTTGCAACAAGACGATACAATTTGTCATACAAACACGCCTGGGGTCGTAAAACAATTCAGACTTAATTTTGTTTATATAACAATCTCCTGTTATGCTTTAAAGTTTGTAACGAAATTCGCATTATTAAATCAAAAATCAAGCAAATAAGTTTATTCCAAGAACCTTCTCATTCCGCTGGCCACAAAGACGTCCTAACAACACTCGATTTATCTTTTTTTTTTTTTTGCTTGCAGAGTTGTTGCAAATAGTAAGTTTAAGAAACAAAACCAACAAATTTGGTTGACTCAGGGCTCATTCAAACAATAAGGCAGTGCCCACTTTAGTTATATAGAAGACAGTAATGATTGATTATGACGTCGTAAACACATCATCGGAAGTTGAGATGATTTAAATTGAATTATTTCTAAAAACCATTGAAAGGAATAATAAATAAATAAAGAAAAAATAATTTTTGTAAATTAAAAAGTTATGTAAACTTTCTATTTGAGTTTCTTAACGTAGCAACATTCATGAACAAATGTACTGTATTTATGTTCATGAATTTATGCCAAATTTTAAAGTCCAAGATCAAGCAGTTTCTAAAAGCCTGGCAGCATTTGTTGCACTGAACATTTTGTCCAGAGCTGCCACATTTTTTTTTTTTTTAGATTTATGTATTGTATTGATTAATTCATGTACAAATATATATCAGATTAAAAATGTCCTCAGCGCCCTTAAGGCATATTAGAGGCAAGTTGGCAAAATACATGCACAAAGTAATTACAAATTTAAATATTATTAAAAGTATAATTATGAATGAAAGAAGAGACAAAAAAAATACGTGTAGTGAATATAAAATTATGTCAAAACATACACGTTTTGAATCCGTAAAATACTCTTTAGGATTATTCCGTTTCTAGGTTCTGTAAAAAGCAACTTTTCAGTTCACTTTTGAAGTGTGATATTCTATTTATTCTTTTCATATTTACAAGTAAATTGTTGTACTCTAAACTACCCCTGTATTCAATGCGTTGTTTAGTAGTTTCTAATCTGCATTTAGGTGTTCTTAGACTATGTTGATGTCTTGTATATACAAACGATTGGTTCTGGGGAAATCTAATGCTACGATAGCCAAAATTGTTCAAACTCTTAAAAACACACAGGAGTAATTGATGTTTCTAAAGTCCATAAATAGGCAATATGGATTTACAAACATTAACACACAAAGATATAATAGTTGAATAAAAATTTGGTAAATTTTAATTATTTTCAGTGCTTTATACTGCATAGTTTGTAATGATTTCATAACATTTGTCCTTTTGTAACCATGTAAAGGGTGTCCCAACAAGAACGCAAGATTTAAATTTTAAATAAAACACAGATATTTAAAACAAAAATCGTTAAACTTTATTATATCATAAAGTAGACAGAATGAGGTTATGTATGGAACAACACATTGGGCAGATGGCCGCCGCGACTTTGCTGGCACACACGCGATCTTTTAATGAAAGTTTCAATGACCGTTTTGCATAAATGCTGTGGTATTTCATTAATGCAGCGTCCAATTTCCTCTTTTAAGACTTGAGTCGTCGTCAGCTTATTCGCGTAAACCATCGACTTCAAAAAACCCCCAAAGAAAAAGGTATAATGGTGTTAAATCGCACGATCTGGGCGGCTAATTCTGGTCTACAAAACGCGAAATATCACGACCGGGAAATGACTGATGCAGCAATTGAATTGTTTCTCTGGCTGTATGACTTGTGGTGCCGTCTTGTTGAAACCACATGCCCTCCATATTTATTGTTTCAATTCTAGGCACGAAAAAACTGGTTATCATTTTACAATACCGAAAACCATTGACTGTTTGCGTTTGACATGCCTCATTTTCATAAAAAAGGTCCAATAATTCCTCCAGCCCAAAATCCACACCACACAGTGACTCGTTGAGGATGCATTTGCTTCTCGTGAATCACTTGAGGATTTTCCTCACCCCAAATGCGACAATTCTGCTATTGACGAAGCCATCGAGATGGAAATGGGCCTCGTCACTGAAGATGATTTTATCGGCAAAATCAGCATTTTCATGTTGTCTCTCCAATACCCAACTAACGAACTCCCTTCGCTTTCCATGGTCAGCTGGCTTCAGTTCCTGAGTCAATTGAACTTTGTATGCATGAAGATGCAAATCTTTCGTCAAAATTCGCTGCATAGTGGATTTGGAGACACAATTTGCTCAGCTCGGTGTCGAATTGAGGTGGATGGAGTTTGAGCGACATCATCACGTACGGCTGCGACATTTTCGGTCGATCGATCTGGTCGAAGCCGCGTTGTTGTCTTTACATCACTAACAGACCCAGTTTTGGCAAATTTATCCATTAATTTCTTTACAGTTGACTCTTTTGGACCATTATTGTGACCCCAAATTGATCGCAATTTGCGAACTGTAACCGCAAAACTTTAACCATTTTAGTAAAACAATTTCAAAATTATAATGCGTAGTTCATTCGTGTAGCGCTCCATTTTTACTAACCTCGTACCTTATACTAACAAACAATAACAAATGTTCAAATGTCAAACAATGACAATTCGAATGGCGCCAAATTTAAATCTTGCGTTCTTGTTAAGACACCCTTTATTAACGCCATGTAATTTAGGTGACTTTGAGTAAGGGCTTGATAAATTAATATTTTAATTTCCACATTCAATTCGAATTTCATTTTGTATAATATACCAATTGCTGGTGCTATTTTTGATTTAATTTCAGTTATATGTGAATCCCAAGAGAGATTACTTTGCAAAGTAATCCCTAAGTATTTAACTTCATGGGTTTCAGCAATTATATTGCCATCAACTAAAACACTAAAATGATTATTTAATACATTGGCATGTGGTCTAAACCCAATTAATTTAGTTTTATTTGGATTCAGAACCATTTTATTCAATCTAGCATATTCAACTATTAGAGCAACATCCCGTTCTATGTTAATTTTCAAAGTAAAATCGTAACTATGGGGATAAAATAAGCAAACATCATCTGTAAACATATACATTTTACCAACAAGGTTCAAATTTTAAATATCATTCAAAAAAATTGAAAATAAAAACGGCCCTAGACAGCTACCTTGTGGTACTCCACATTCAACATTTAACATTTCATTTTTACAACTTACTTTTACTTTCACAATCTGTTTCCTATTTTGAAAGTAGTCTTTAAGTAATTCCAACTCTTTCCCTTCTATTCCATACAATTCTAATTCCTGCAGCATTATTTCATGATCAACTAAATCAAAAGCCTTCGCAAAATCAAGAAATATACCTGCAACACCAACTGAACCATTATCCATACCACTACATATGAAGTTAACAACATTTACTACCGCTTCTTCAGTGCCACAACCTTTTTCGAAACCAAATTGGTATTTATAAAAGTAATGGTTCTCATCAAAATATGCTAAAAGTTTTGTACGAATAATCCTTTCAACGATTTTATCAATTATTGATAGCAAGGCAACCTGACGAAAATCTTTTGCTTTAGAAGCATTCAATACTTTTGGTATATAAATAATTTTGCTAACTTTCAAACAATCCGGGAAACTTGACATATCAACCATTTTATTAAAAATATTACACAGAATGTGTGCAATTAACTCTCCGCACTTTACCATTACAAATGAGGGAATATGATCACAACCAGTTAAATTTTTTTAAATTTAAATTATTAATTATTACCTTAATGTAATCTACAGTAACTGATTGAATAAAAAACAACGATTCGACGTTGCTGTTAAAGTTCGTAAATAATTCCACGTATCCCCTGGTAATATCAGTATCTGACTTCTTAATTCACTAACAGCGTTAATGAAATACTGGTTCAAAAATTTCGCATACAAAGTTTTGACCAGCATTTCGGTCTAAACTAAAGTGTTTGAAAAATTGAATCAATTTTAATTTTTCCCAAAAAACATCTTCATTTACTGCTCTAAATCCATTTCATCGCCTTCAAATTATTCTTCCCCGGGGGCAAAATAAACGTATGTCAACGTTTTTCTCAATTCACGAAATATACCAAATAATTCGACTATGGCCTTCAGAGACGGCTGCAATTGGCTTTGGATCTCTTCAATCGATTCGAAACAAGATCCCTTGAACGATATTTTGAGTTTAGGACATAGGCTGAAGTCACACCGTGCTAAATTGGCCTAATATTAGTTGGTGATATACAGGGTGCCCGTCGATAAGGTATACTACTCTGTTTTACCGCCATTTTGGTAAACATTAGTCTTGGCAGTTCATATTTGGCAGTCGTGAAGTAGAGACGTGGCAAATTTATTATGCAAAAATATTCGACAAACCAACGTGTTTTAATCGTTTTATCAAAATTTTATCAAAACACATTTTATCAAAATCAATCATCGATTACTGTAACGATGAGAAAGTTACGTAAAATTTTTGGGAGAAACAACGTGCCAACAAGACGCACTATTTATCGTGCAGTGAATGATTTCGAAGAAAGAGGGTCTGTAGCTGATAGGGCCAAGCATGAACCACAACATACTGCAAGATCGGCTGAAAACATTACTGCTGCTCAAGAAAGTGTTCAAAACAATCCATCAACCTCAATTCGACGCCGTGCTCAGGAGCTTGGTCTTCAAAGTACAACTTTGGCCAGAAGTTTGCACAAGGATTTGCATATGTTTCTATTTAAGATTCAGTTGACACAAAAACTTCTTCCACAAAACCGTTTACGCCGCCCTACATCTGCCAATAGGATGTTACAGCTCGCCCATGACAACCTCGATTTTCATGAAAAAATCATAATGAGTAACGAAGCACATTTTCATTTGAATAGATATGTGAATAAACAGAATAGTCGGTTCTGGGCAGTGGAAAACCCTCAAATTATTCATCAGTCACCTTTGCATTCATTAAAATTGACAGTCTGTGGTGTGTAATTTGATCAGGAGGACTAGGAATCATTGGACGTTACTTCCTTGAAACTGAAAACGGCGTAACGGTAACTGTCAATGGGGAGCGATATCGTGATATGATTGGAAACTTTTTAACGCCACAACTGCATGCTTTGATTAACATGTGGTAGTAACAAGACGGTGCCACATCGCATACAGCCAGGATTACAATGGAATTATTGCGAGAGCTTTTTCCACAACAAGTTATTTCAAAAAATGGTGATGTTGATTAGCCTCCACGGTCGCCTGATTTGACTGCTTCGGACTTCTTTTTGTGGGGATATTTGAAAAGCAAGTTTTATGCAAACAAACCAGAAAAGCTAAGCAACTCAGACAAAATATTCGTGATGAAATTAATGAAATACCGCGTGAAATGTGTGTGAGAATGTATGGAAAAATGTGCTCAAAAGGGCTCGCATTTGTGCGACTAACAGAGGCGGATATTTATCTGATATTGTATTTCATACATAAATGCCGACATTAAATAAAACATTTATAAGTACGAGATCCATTCTCTTTCATTATAAACAAACAAAGTAGTAAACCTTCCCGACTGACACCCTGTATTAGGAAGCTTATGATCGGAGACTTAGCACTACAGGCATAACTATTGTACTGGAGTAGAACACGAAACTGGCTATGGAAGTTAGCGGGGTAGCGATGAAGGCGGAGAAGCCAGTTCCGAGTGGCGGGAATGGTGCGGTTGGATGAGAAATTATCTGGTTGTTAGATTTAAATGTAGATAAATCTTTCAAATAGTGGATTTCGTACTTAAGGAAATGTCTCTGACTGTGGGAAGAGAAAATTGTCTTGTACATAGGTACATATAATTTCTCAAAGAAGAAGAGAAATTGCATGCAAGTTGCGGATTGTAAAGAAATAGTTTGAGATAATAAAATTACAATTCAAGATGTTTTATTTTTAGAGTAGAGAAGTGCTCACCAGTAGGCTTAGAATAGTTAAGTGGCCGATACTGGTTCCACGAACTTGCCACGAAGCTTAGCAATGTTAGGTTTTAGATCCCGGATAATTCACAATGATTTCATTTATAAAGTTAGGTTGGCAATTCATTCACGTATGTACCTATATATAGTACATTTGCGTACTTTATGGATAAAAATTCATTAAGACAATTTTTTTTTCTAGAATAGTTAGTAATAGTTTTTTTCATATAATTCAATTAAATATAAACGCTGTAAGTTTATACAACTATAATCGCACAATAGGAATCCAAAGTACGGTACCTCTGGTTTGATAAATTTGTATGCTTCTATTCTTATGATCAAATTACAACATTTTGAAAAAATCTGAAAAAAAAATTGCGTACATGTGCTGGTTTTCTCCTATATCTTGGAAGGTACGTAACTTAAAATAATTTTTATTAAATTGTGTTCTCTACGCTTTTAAAAGTTGTTTGCTAATTGCAAAGCAACTGGAATTCCAAACGGAAAATGTATTTTTAAAAAGCAATACAGTTTTACGTAAACTGTAAAATAAATCAAATCAAAAACTTCAACATGTTAAAAATGGCAGGAGTCTCAATAAAAATTTTTTGAAAATTTACGTCGTTTTTCTTTTCAGCAATTTTGGAAAAAGTTGTCATTACTCTTTCGCCGATTACGGACAAAGATAACAAAATTTGGAACACTTTAAAGCCTAAACTGTACAGCTTTTCTCAAATGTGTGATATTTTTGAACAGGAAATCAAATTTAAACTAAAACATCTTTAAATACACAAACTGTTTTTCGATTGCTTAAATTCAAGTTTATAACTGTACTTGTTTAAAATTAATGAGCCAAGTTTATCGGCACCAGTTGTCAATAAACAACGAAGATACCAAGTAATTTGTTAAAAATTCCATTTTTGGTTTTCGTTTGGGTATTGTGGGTTTCTTTTAATGAATATTTGAAACGTTTTGTTGTTTTATGTTTTATTTATAGCCAAAATTTAATTACACTCTGTGTATACATTAATATTTTATTGCCTTTTTTTATTTTTTACAAATTGAATATTATCTTCCCTTGGGCTTTCATCGTTACACATAGTTCTATGTGCTTGGAATAAACAGATTTCTTAAAATTTCTTATTCTACAGTCAATTATCTATCAAGCGATACTCAAAGTGTTTCTGAACTTGTGTAAAATTTCATCAAAATTAGTTAAACCGTTTTTTTCGTGCTTATTTGGAAAGATGTACAACGTCTTTATTTCAAGTTTATTGAAAAGATGTTAATTTTTTTTCAAATTTGCAGTCTCAAACTTTATTTGCCGTTTCATGCACTAATCTTGCACAGTGTTATGAAGCGAAACACATGATTAACACAATTTTGCTGATTGATAATAACATTTGTAGTGATTATTTCACATTCTATTAAAAGTTCATTGTCAATTGTCTTTCAATTCTGACCTTTACACACATTCAAAGTGAAACAGTTTCATTGATTAACGCTTGATGTAATCACGTTTCAGTTCAATGCGATTTATATTTATATTTCCCATTTAATGCATTCGTTGTCACACGTAAATGATCATTACCATAATGCTGCAAATCCATTTACAGTGAATTACTCAAACTCTACTCTTTAATATTCTTTAGATTTATTTTCCCTTCACTATCTCGGTCGCTGTCATCCCCACTACCTGTCCCCACTAACCTAAATCACAAAAGAAAATTCAATTTCTCTGAACAGTCTTAAATCTATTGCATTTTCGAAATATTGGCATTTTGCATTTGGCACTTTGTTTTTGTCCCCCATCCGCCCAAACCACCCACTTCGATTTATTTTTGTATTTATCTACAACCAATTTGCTGTGTTCTGGTAAGATTTCCTTTTCACATGGCTTCTTATGTTTGGCTTCGTTTCCTTTGTGCTGCTTTTTTCTTATTGTTGTTGTTGGTTGGCTAAGATCCTTCCTGACTTCCGTTTGCATTAAAATCGTTACACGTTCTACACTTCCGTTTACGTTTTGGCTTTTATTTTGGTTGATTTTATTATTATCAAAATTGTACTTTTGTTATTGTTTTTATCATTTACGTGTTTTTTTTTTCTTTTTGTACTCACTTGCTATGATGTTGTTTGTACAGGCGAAACCGCTGCTCACACTGGCACACACACTCTCTTAGAGAAAGACGCGCGCTTACAAACACTTGCACGCACACTTAAACACAATTGCAGTTCACGGCAGATTCACCAACACACACGTGTGAAACCGTTTTGCACAAGGAAACAAACAAAATACGAAACTTTATTGCCGGAGTTTCGAGTTTTGATACGAGAGCAGAGTTATTTTGTGTGTCGTCGGATTTTATGTAAACGTCCGTTGCGTACGAAGACGAAATAGCGAATGAATAAAACTCTGAAGCACAATTTCTATGGAAGCTGTGTGCAGTCGCTGTGTCCGTGCGTGTATTTGTGTGTTCGAATAGGCCCCCTACCTCTTTTCACCCCCTGCTAGTAGAAGCCTTAGCTCGGATGGCTCGATGCTGGAGAAATTGTTGGTTGTCTGTTGTAAGCAATAGTACCCAGCATCAGCAACATCCTCAGCTGTAGTAGCAGAGATGGCAAGTGGCAAGTGGTACTTTTATACGAAGTCAAAAGTACAGAATAGAGTAATCAAAACCAAAATCCGATCACCTGCCTTTTTCATGAAGTGAGGATTGCCTATGTAGCGACTAGAACAGACACAATTATCTACAATACGCCGCCGCATGTACAAAATTATACCAAGCGCTTCGGTCTTCTACGCTTCTTCTTCAATTCGTTACATTAAGTTTTTATGGTATTTCAAAAGCCTGGTCCTTCCAACGGAGTTTTGGCTGAACTCTTTTGCGCCGCCCATCGCGTTCATTGGCGAAACTTTTCGTACTGGAGCATTTGAGTCCAACCGCAACAACATGACTTAGCTAACTTTATCGCTTTATATTGATGCGCTTGACCACGTCAATGTCGGCATATAGCTGATACAACATATTAGTTATAAGACGCCTACACTCTGCGTTAATGATGATGCATCAGTATATTTTCCGGAGTATTTTCCTCTCAAAGACTTCCAGCACTGATTCATTCGATTGCATCATATCCCAGGATTCTGCGCCATACAACAAGACTGGTGAAACCAACGTGTGGTACAGTCCGACTTTTGTTTGTCAAGAAAAGGCTTTATCATTGATTTGTTTGCTTAGTCTGTTGTAACATCTGTTAGCAAGCAATACTCTGCTCTTAATCTCTATGCTGACATCATTCGCGTTATTTACAACGGAATCGAGGTAGATAAATTCATCCACCACCAAAGTTATAGTTTTCAAGTGAGCAGACTCTTTGTTTGTTGAAACAAATAGCTTTGTTTTGTCCTCGTTCACCACCAGACCCGTTTTGCCTTCCTTCTCTATGCTTGAGAAGACTGCAGTAACATCGTGCAGTTTTCTACCAATAATGTATTATGTATATATCGCCTGCATACGCAGTTACCGTATGGCTTCTGATAAAGATGGTACCCATTATGCACCTTTCCTCATAATCATCTCCATCAGTATGTTGTGGAGGTCGCACGATAGATTGTCGCCCTATCTAAATCCTCATTTGGTGTGAAAAAGCTCACTAAGATAATTACCTTTCTTTGGAAGACTTCATGTCAGTCAGCGTTATCCTTCAATGGCGTGCATTCCAAATACGAGTATAGCTTCATACAGATTTTGCCGTATCGGACTGTCGGAAGCAGCTTTATAATTGATGAAAACATGATGTCGATTTGCTTTTCTTGGGGTTTCTCTACAGTTTGGCCGAGTGTGAATATGTGATCAGTTGTTGATTTACCAGGTCTAAAGCCACACTGTTAAAGCCCAATCAGGTCAGCTGGAATCGGCACTAGTCAGGTCTAAAGCCACACTGATAAAACCCAATCAGGCCAGCTAGAATCGGCATTAGTCTTTCCCAACGGGGGTCTTTCCAAATACCTCACATTTTTTAAACGCGTGCCCCATGCCATGTCTGGAGCAGTATATCTTTCACTAAAAGTGTTTTTTCTAAGAGATTTCCTTATGGAAAATGTCTTCCAAATTACTCGTTTTCATAGAAAAATATCTTCTAAGTCACTTTTACGATTATATATGAACATATTTACAAGAGAATCCTTAACAAATTGTCTTCAAGAGCTTTTTTATATACATATGTATATCTTCGGGGGAACTTTTCTATATAAATAACTTTTTTATAATATAAAAAGTCGCCTCTAACAGATTTTTCTTTTACAAATTTTCTTTACAAATTAATACACGTTCACACAGAAGAGTATATTGAAGAAAAGTATCATGGAAGACGATTTCATATAGAAGACACTCTTCATATAGGAAAGTATCAAGGAACTAACATATCAAACATAAAGCATCATAGGGGACCCTTTAATACACATTAATCGTCATGGAAGGCACTCCTTGTCTAAAAAAAATTGTATGGAATTTACTACAAAATACTTCATAGAGAAAAAAAGAAAACACAGAAGTCAGTTTCTATACAGAAAACTTCAATGGAAGACGCTTCTCATATAGAAGAGTACTATGAAGATAATTTTCGGGTGGAAAAGCGTTATGGAAGACGCTTTTCATGAAAACAAGCCATGGTGAATACTTTTCAATAAGAAACGTGTCGGGGAGGATACTTTTCATGAAGAAAACTGTTCCAGAAGACGCCTAAGAAAAAGTATCATTAAACAATATTTTCATAATAAAAAATAATATACATTTTATTGTTTTATACTCAGTCGTTCAAATAAGGTTATACACCGGCGAAAGTTGCTACAAAGATGTTAGTTAAAGATGTTGATGAAGTTTTTCTTTTCAAGAGAAGAGAAACACTTCCAACTATTGGTGGACTAAACAGTATGGTGCAACTTATCACATAGTCAAACCTGCGTTATGACCGAATTTGCAAATAATCTGGTTTCAAGAAGCTCTATATTTCGTTGCACCCAAAGTATCCTGACCTTACTGCACATAATGTGTTCTGGAGATTGAAGCAAACTGGAAATTTTAAATAACAAAACCAATAAATTTGGACAATTCCCGATGCAACCCTCCAGGCAGTAATAAATAATGATGTCGCGCATGCATCATTAAGCGTAGGGATCGTTTAAGTTCAATTACTTTTAAAAGCCTTAATAGCGATGTAAAATTGTTTGAATGCATAAAGCGAACATAATTTATATGAATTCAAAAAAAAAGTTATTTGAAGTTGTCTTCATAAGACACACTGTATTAAGCTCCGATCAGTTCCATCAATTATTTTCTCATTCTTCCAAATGCCAACTTTATATTCGACTAAAACGCAAGCTTTATTATCGACACTATCCTAAGCATGTCAAGTGTGGACTCGTTATCACAATCAATGATATTGTTGGTGGGTAAAACATGCTGATCTTAGGGGATATATTCCAATCTAGCAGATGTATGTATCGTATTTTCTAAGTTCGAAGTTCATTTCGACTAAAACTGGTGACGTCATCAATATGAGGTGTGTGCAAAAAGTAAGGTGAATTTTAATTTTTCTCAAACAATATTTATTTATTCATCAATTTCTATTTTATCTCCTTCAAAGTAACCCCATTTAGACATAATACACTTGTGACAGCGTTTTTTCCAATCCTCGAAGCAGTTCTGATATGCACTTTTTGGTATGTCTTGGAGATCTCTCCGCGATTCGGTTTTTATCTCCTTAATCGTCACAAAACGTTGCCCTTCCATGGGTCTCTTCAATCTTGGGAACAAAAAAATGTGTTGTTTTGGCCAAATATTCTCTCACAAGCAAATATGAGTGAGCAGGTGCATTATCATGATGCAAAAGCCATGAATTTTTTTTCCACAATTCCGGGCGTTTTTTTTCGTATTGCTTCACGCAAACGGTACATAACTTCAAGGTGATACTTCTTATTTACCGTACGACCTAGCGGTAAGAACTCCTGATGCACTACGCCATGGTAATCGAAGAAAACAGTGAGCAAAACCTTGACATTTGATCGAACTTTGCGTGCTTTTTTTGAATCTTGGCTCTCCTAGACTCTTTCATTGGGACGATTGGGCTTTCGTTTCGATGTCATAACCAAATACCCACGATTTGTCACCAGTTATGACCATTTTAAGCCTGAGCGATGCCCATGCGATGTTGTTTTTGGTCAAAATTCAGCAAATTTGGGAACGAACTTTGCTGACACACATTTCATGCCCAAAATTTCCGAAAAGATTGCATGGCATGAGCCAACCGATATGTTAACATCCTCAGCAACTTCTGAGCTTACTTAACAATGTATATGCTCCACGCCCCCTCTGGCAGCCCTCAAACTTTGGCACCGACGGAAAAGGACGCCCAGTGAAGATTTGTGTCAGTTCACGTGACTGAAATTTCTGCACTGATCTGTCGTATTAAATGACATACACATTCATTCCTTTGAATGAAAGTACAAAAATTTGTAAATTACAGCAAACAGACACAAATTACATTTGGTACTTTTAGTACCATTTAGAACCAGTTCTACCATCTCTCACCAATAGTAATAATAGTAGTAGTAGTAGTTGCTTTCATATCCACTCAGGCCTTTTTCACATTTCATGTGAGTACTCATACATATGTAGGGGTTTGTGCGTGTGTGAAAGGATTTTTCTATTGCCTGTTCGTGCTCGTGTCGTGTTATGTTGTGTAAGGAAAATGCGCACATTTTATTGTCGGCTTTTATTTAAGTGTTTCTCGTATCATTCGTGTTGGTGGTATCCGATGGTGGCCATAGCCAGCACTCGTGGATAGCAGCTGTAATTGTAGTAGTCATATGTTGTTGATGTGGTATCTATTGTTGTTGTTGTTGTTGCTGTTGTTATAGTTGTTATCGTTGTTAGTGTTGTTGCTAGCACTTGTAACATGTCGTACATTGAATGTTATTATTGTTGTGCTGTGTTGTGTTGTGTTACTGTTGATGCTGCTGCCGCAGCCGCAGCCGCCTCCGCTGCTACTGTTGATGCTTGTGCTGTCTTTTGTATGTGATATGACACTG
>JAHXMU010000746.1:1414617-1454745 GCA_019455685.1 Philornis downsi
CACAACAACTATAGCACCAACAGTAGTGAATGACATTAACTAACCGAAAAAAAGGGGATGAAGAAGGGCAAAAAGGCATAGCTGAAATAGAAATAGCAGTCCATCATAAGCTTGTCCGTCCGACTCCTCAGCTAATCCAAACAAAGAACCTAACTCATGATGTTGACGCACTTTCGTACACACACACACATACACAAAAGAGGGAATATGGATTTCATTTTTTCTATTTGGTTACAGGGGGGAGTTTCTTTCTATTAAATGTTTTTTCTTCTTCGCTTTGTTTTTTTGTCATTTGAGGGTATTTATCAGTTGCGGTCGAGTTTTGATGCAAATTTATTATATTGTTTACCACAAGATAATCAGACCATAAAGTGTTAACCGACATTTTGGCAGAGATTTTAAAATTTGTTTAAACATCAAAGATATCATAATTTGGTATATCTACGATATAGAGAGGGTAGGAATGATGACTATCCTGATTCGCACAGAAAAGAATGAAGCTGTTAACACAGTGCAACAGAGATTTTAGGATTCCCAGGCAAACAAAGATTACTACAATGTTCAAAAAGTAAAATCAGTTTTATTTTGTATTTTTTAACTTTATTTAATTATCTAAAGCTATATCATTGCCTTCAGAGTATTCTCCTCCGGACACAACAGACTTAAATCAACGTTTTCCGATCGCTAAAGCATGTCAAATAGCCAATTTCCGACATGGCCTTTATAATGCGCTTTAGTTCACGTTAAATCTTTGTAATCGACTTAAGACAGTGTCTCCGGAACTGTGTTTTTAAATGTAGGAAAGAGCCATAGAGTACGAAATCAAACGCAATGGCGATGGTTAGTTAAATTTTAGACGAAAAACTCACGAAAAGCATGGCAGTGCGAAACAGCGCATTATCCTTGTGCGAATAGTTTCACGCAAACGACGTACAGCACTCAAATAACATGCCTTGATGACAACTCGATCCGCCGGAAGGAAGTTATAATGGACAATAAAACGGCGATCGATATTATTAGCATAATTTTGACTTTTTGAGCGACTTTGAGGCGATCTTTGAACCTTCTTAACCTTTCCGCTTGATTGGTTGGTGCGAGGGCGGTCCCAAAACTAGCCGTCCTACCAAAAGAGACACAAAAAAGTTGAAAAACATTTTCTTTATTTTCCACCATAATCTCATTTTAGCTCATTATACTTTTTCAGCGATATTCAATAGTTTCTATAACCTTTTTATAGTAAGAACTGTCAAACTCCTTAAAATATTCATCATTGCAGACTCCATCTCTTCAATGTTGGCAAATATTTTACCACTGAGCCATTTTTTTAAGTTTAAAAATAAAAAATATTCCGAGGGAGCTAAATCGGGCAAATAAGGCGAGAGATGAAGCAACTGGAACTTAAATTCATTCTTTTTGGCTATCGTAATGGTGGATATGTGAAATGGAGCATTGTCTTGATGAAACAACACATTCTTTTTGCCCAAGGCGGCAGTTTTTCGCAATTTCATCACTTTAACGCTGCAATAAATTAGCATAATATTCGCCCAAAAAAAAAACAGATGTCATGACCTTGCCTGCAGATGGAACCGCCGTCGCCTTCTTTGGACACGATTCTCCCATTCCAGACCACTCTTTTGACTGTTCTTTTGTCTCAGGTGTGGAGTGGTGGACTCATGCTTCATTCATGGTTATTATTTGATGCCAAAATTCGGATTTATTGCGTGAAATATTGACAAACAATCTACTGAAACATCTGCACCACGCTGTTTTTGCTCTATTGAAAACAAGCGCGGTACCCATCTTGCTCACAGCTTTTTCATATTCAAATTTTCGGTCAATATACGATGTATAGCACTTTTTGAAATGCCTATAATTTCAGTTAGCCCATGCAGCTTCAGCCGACGATCATCCAATACTATTTTGTGGAATTTCTTAACCGTGCCTGGCTTGGACACCTCAATTGGTGGACTGCTACGGTGGTCAAGGCAGCTTGTGCGGCCTCGTCTGAACTCTGCTAGCCAATATTTTACAGTCGTAAACGAAGGAGTAGACTCCCCCAGAGTAGAATGTAGTTCGAATTTAACATTATTTGGATTAAAATCTTTCAAATGGAAATATTGAATTACATAACGGTGACGAATTTTTTCCATGTTTACAAATTCACTGAGATCGTTTACTTTTAATGTACTTTAAAAATACTAAACAATGTGGCGTCTTGAAACTTAAAATATATATTTTACTAGCCGACCCGGCAAACGTTGCTTTACCTTCAAATTTTATTTTTATTGATTCAAATTTGTGTTGTTTACAATGACACCGCACTCGTTATGTTCCAATTCGAAGCAAAACAAACCACTTTTGTTAAACGTTAATTTTGTTTCAGAAAATGGTGCGCGACTCAACGAATTAAAATAATATTCACTGAAAACGATTTATTCAAATCGGTCCAGCCGTTTAGTATGAGTTCAGCGACATATACACGTACAGTAGAATTATATACATAAAGGAGATTATTATGGGAGGTACCACGCCTATATTTGCAGAAGAACTTAAAATATGTTCACTCAACCGAAATACAAAATTCTGTTTAAATACCGTTAGCAGGAGCAGAATTGCTTTTTAATTTGTGGTTTGTATAGGAGGTACCACTCCCCATTGTCCAATTCCGCCCATATTTGCAGTAGCACTTAAGATATGTACACCAAACCTACGCACCAAATTTTGTTCAAATACCGTAAGCAGGAGCAGAAATAATTGATTTTTAATTTTTTGTTTGTGTGGGAGGTACCACGCCCTTTTGTCCAATCCCGCCCATATTTGTAGCAGAAGTTACAATATGTACACCAAACCGACGTACCAAATTTTGTTCAAATACCGTAAACAGGAGCAGAAATATTGGATAATTAATTTATGGTTTGTATGGGAGGTACCACGCCCCATTGTCCAATCCTGCCCAAATTTTGTTCAAATACCGTAAGCAGGAGCAGAAATAATTGATTTTTAATTTTTTGTTTGTATGGGAGGTACCACGCCCTTTTGTCCAATTGGACCGAATTGTAAATCTAAACCATCCCGGGCACCACCCAGACGCATATACAAAAATTTATGCAAAGCGGTCCAGCCGTTTAGGAGGAGTTCACTGACAACGCCCGTACAGTAGAATTATATATATATAAAGAAGAAGATAAGGTTAGACTTTTTTGTGTGGGTCTACGTCAAAGATTGTGTTTACGCGGATATTTCCCAAACGTTGGAGCATTTGAAAACCAACACTTGTCAAGTTATCGCCGAGATACCGCTCGAAATGTGCAAAAAGTGGTAGAAAAACGACTTAAAAAGGATCCACTGCTGCAACCAATACAGAGGCGGTTAGTTATATGACATTGTATGTCGTATATAATGGCAAGTTGCAGGCATTATAATGAAATAAAAGTTTCATTGAAATCTTAACTTTATGTGTGTTTTATTATTCAATTTAAGTATCTAAATCATAGTATGTGTTATTGCTATTCTCTAAGGAATTAAATTATTCATAGACTAAATAAATAAATGAAATGAAGTAAATTTCAAAACATCATCTATAAAAGTTGTTTCAAGACTGAAAAACAAAAATCAAAAATAAATTTTAATTTTATATTTTTATATTTATAACTTTTATTTCTTAGCGATTACAATAAAAAAGAAATCAACAAATAAAAGTGAATAAAATTGGGTAAAGATTGATTGAATGCAGCTGGGGCAAATGGACCGTTGTTGCTTTTGCTGCATTCAATTTGATGTGATGATCGACCCTGGACCCGGTTGGACATTTCTAGAGTAGGTTGTGGACTGTATTTTGGGATTAAGGTAATTTTCTGTACCGCTGTGGAGGCAAGTCGACCGGCTGATGAATGTTATGACGCCTTTTAATTACATAATTTCTCAACAGATTTGAGAAATTAGTTGGTTGTAGGTTGTGAAATAAAAGTAATTAAGAAATTAACCTTAATTTAATATAAGTATATTTGGAAAGCTGTAATGCTTACCGCTTGAGCTGTGCAGAGTAATTACTTTTTGGTTTTACAATTTATGGTAGTTACAAGTGTAATTTCTGGCTTACGTTAAATATTATCTGACATTTTCCTTATAAACAATTCACAATATCTTTACCCCAAAAAGGGCAAAAAAGGTAGCATAAAGTATAATTTGATTTAATCTTACATTATGTATGTCCTTGAACGTTTGCAAATTCATTTTAAATTCATTTTTAATAAGTTTTGGTAAAAAAGGATAAGTATAAACATAATTTTTAACAAGTTTTAGTATAAAGGGTAAGTATAATTTAATGCAATTGATTTAATTTAGAAATAAATAAATGAATGGCATTATTTTAAAGCCTGAGGTTGATTTTTATTTTTAGTGTTATAAAATGAAAATCACTCAATTTAAATTTAAATTTAAAAATAAATAAACAAATGGCTTTCCAAAGACGTCGAAATATTCTTATTTCGACTTGGCACTTGTTGAAATATGAGTTGAAAAATGTATTTGAAATTCCAAATTTAGCTGCACAATTTGATTCAAAATTAACATTTGTAGCTCATCTCTATCACATTGTTTCAAAAGTATATTCTTCAATATATTTCAAACGCATTAATTTCGGATAGATTTCTGACCTCTTCATTAAAAAGTTCAAGATTTAATTCGAAATTCCAGATTTAGTTACACTATTTGATTCAGAATTAATATTTGTAGCTCATATCAATTACATTGTTCTCAAAGTATATTCTTCGTGGTATTTCATACGCAGAAATTCCGCACAAAACTTATTCATTTTTAATAATTTTTATTCATTTTTAATAAGTTTTGGTAAAAAAAAGATAAGTATAATCATCATTTTTAACAAGTTTTGGTAAAAAGGGTAAGTATAAACAACATGTTTATACAAAAGTTTATTGCGAAATTTATTTAATGAGGTCATAATTAATATTTTAGTATGCTTAAAGTATTTCTAGCATATTTCTTCTCTGTGTTTTTTTCAGTTCAAAATTGTGTCAATAACAGTTATTTTCAGCCTCTGGTTTTATTGCCCGCTTTCTGATACGTTTTTTAAAAGAATGTACTAAACATGAAATGTATGGGAATTTTTGCTGCCAATTTAACCTTTTCCCAGGTAAATTTAACTTTTTTGAACCTGCTTAGCGATCAAAAATTGGATTCAACTTTAAGCTTGATTTCTGTTTTTTTTTCACAAATTTTTTAAATTTCTTTTTTCTTTACAAATTGTATAGAAACTTATTTCAAAATAAAGAACTTCTAAAATAATTGTACTAAAAATTGCTACAGTAGCATTCAACTTAAAGCAAAAAAAAAGTGACTATGAAAATATCTTGCAGCATTGAGAAAATAGCATTATTAATGAAATAAAGAATCTAAGATTCAGAACCCCGGTTTTCAGGGTCTTGCACGAGGGGACAGATCAAACCTATTTTTAGTTAGTTTGGAGAAATTTTTACGAAGTAGGAAAGTATAATTTGATCAAATCAAAACTTTTATTACTGAAATTTTCTGTGTAAAAAAACGAATATTTCAGTGGCTTCATACAAACTATAGGGTGGCGCATAAGTAACGTTAACGGCGACTATATTGAATGCGTTCTTGTGCATCATTTGGTTTTAACTCGTTAACCAATTGCATCTTAAATGGAAAAGATGTAAAACAGTACAGACATCTCTAACTGCTTAGAACGTCGCCTGATGGAAGTTTCGGGGTTTCCTCAATACTTGCTTGCACTCGAGCAATGGTCACTTCATTTCGAACTGCACGAGGTCTTCGAGCACGCAGAAGATCACAGACAGCCCCTTGTTGTCCAAAACGCTGAACCAATCGGTAAATTGTTAGAGCGCTAGAAGCATTTCGGACATGAAAGAAATTTCGATATGATCCGAATAATCGAATGCTGACTTTCAAAGTAAAATTGAACAACTTCGGTTCTTTGTTCTCTGCTGAGCCTTTCCATCACAAATTTTCCAAGAGACAAAAAAAAAAAAACGTATTCACTGATCAAATCATAACGTTGCCACCCTATATTTTTATCACTTAAAAAAAGGGTCATCTTCATTTACTCATAACATTTATTTATTCTTTTGTTTTGCCATTAGTTCCGATTACATTATTATTTACTATTTGTATTTCATAAAAATTAAAATGTTATTCTAATCTTTAAACATATCTCTTAAACAAATTATACTTTCCCATAATTTTGAATACATGCAAATCTTATTCCACAAGTACTTTTAATATGAAAAGTATTGGATGATCGCCGACAGAACGTGCGTAAGCTAGCTGAAATGATAGGCTTTTGAACAAGTGCTATATTGTGCGAAGATTTGAAGATAAAACAGTTGTGCGTAGGATGGGTGCCGCGCTTGCTTTCAATAGAGCAAAAACAGCGTTGTGAAGATGTTTCAATGGAGTATTTATCAATACTTCATCGCAATAAATCCAAATTTTTGCATCGATTTATAACCATGGATGAGACGTGGATCCACCATTTCGCATCTAAGGCAAAAGAACAGTCAAAGGAATTGGCTGAAATGAGAGAATCGTGTCCAAAGAAGAGGAAAGCGGTTCCATTAGCAGCCAAGGTTATGGCGTTCGTTTTTTGGGATGTGAATGGAAATATTTTTATAGATTATCTTCAAAAAGAAAAAACTATCAATGGCGAATATTATGCTAATTTATTGCAGCATTTGGATGATGAAATTTTAGAAAAAATGACGCATTTGACGAAAAATACAATGCTTCAGTTCACACATCCACTATTGCAATGGCCAAAATTAATGAATTAAAGTTCGAATTGCTTCAACACTCACCTTATTCGCCAGACTTAGCTCCCTTGGACTATTTTCTATTTCCGAACTTGAAAAGATGGCTCGGTAATAAAAGATTTCCAATCTGTACTTTTTTATAATAATTTAGAAAAGCATGAAATGATGTGAAGTGTGATGTAATTTTTATAAATTGTTGAATCGAATTGCATTTTAAATACAGCGTGCCGCACCAATTCTGCCACAATTTGTTCATGCGACGCCGATACTCTCCATAGATTTTCCGGAGTATTTTTCTCACGGAAACTGCCAGTACTAATTTATCCGCTTGCGTCATAACCCAGGATTCTGCGCCATATAACAAGACAGGTAGAACCAACATGTGGTACGGTCGAATTTTTTATTGTCGAGAGAGGGCTTTATCATTGAATCGCTTGCTTAGCCCGTAGTAACATCTGTTAGCAAGCAATATTCTCCTCTTTATCTCCATGCTGACATCATTCCTTTTGTTTACAGCGGAACCGCGGGAGGTAGATGAATTCTTTCACCACTTCAAAATTATAATTGTCAACGTTCACACAGCGTCCCAAATGTCTTTATTCGTTGAAACCAATAACTTTGTTTTGTCCTCGTTTACCACCAGACCCATTTTTGCTGCTTCCTTCTCGATGCTTGAGAAGGCTGCAGTAACATCTCGCAGTTTTCTGCCAATAATGTCTATGTCTGCATATGCGAGCAACATAAGGCTTTTGTTAAAGCCGTGTTAACTGCAGCTTTCCTCATAATCATCTCCAACAGTATGTTGAAGAGGTCGCACGATAGACTGCCGCCATACCTAAATCCTCGTTTGGTGTAGAGAGACTAGCTCAGATCTATGCCTATCTTTACTGAAGACTTTGTGTCAGTCAGCGTCATTCTGCAAAGACGTATAAGTTCCGTAGGAATTTCAAACTCGGACATTCATACAGTTTTTGGAATATCGAGATATCAAAGGCAACTTTATAATAGTCGAGAAGAGAGAAGATGGTACGCGTCGATCGGTTTTTCTTGGGTCTTCTCTAGAATTTGTCGTAGTGTGAATATCTGGTCAGTTGTTGATTTACCAGGTCTAAAGTCACATTGAAAAGGTCCAATCAGATCAGTTAGAATCGGCTTTAGACTTTCACATATCACATTCGACAGGACCTTATAGGCAATGGGTAAAAGACTGATACCGCGATAGTTTTTACAAACACTTGGATCGCCTTTTTTAAACACAGGACACAGTACAGTCAAATTCCAGTCATCGTGCATGTATTCCTCGAGCCAAGTTGTATTCAAGAGCTGATGCAGGCTGTTTATCAGTTCTTCGCCACCAGTTTTAAACAACTCTGCTGGCATGCCATTAGTGCCATCAACTTTGTTGTTCTTAAGCCGCAATATTGCTGTTCTGCTCTCTCTTCGACTCGGATGTGGGTAATTTATGCCATCGTCGATTTGATTTCCCCACTCGTGCTGCCATCCGAAACTAAGAGCTTATAAAAATGCTCTCTCTTTAGTTGCAGCACATTCTGCGTATCTGTGATCAGATTTCCCTCTTTGTCCTTACAAGAGGGAGCCCTATTTCATACCCTATACTACGAGTCAAGTTGGCTTTAATTATTGTTTTAATTGACTATTTCAATTCAGTCAAATTCCTTGGTTTCATTTTGTACACCTCTTAGCAACCACAAAAAAAAAATCTGATGTAGTCAGGTCAGGTGACCTTGGGGGCCAGCAGAAAGTGGAGTTTATGGAGTTCGCGCCATCTTATTGGAACCAAATGCTGTTTGAAGCGGATACGTCTTCGGCACAGTTCTGGGGAAAAAACTCCCTCAACATCTTTAAACAACGGTTACTATTGGACCCCGTTTTGTGTTTGTAGCACGATTCGTGCTCCACCCTGTATATACAAATCTTATCTCACAAATACTTGTCAAATAAAAACTCTACTCATAGAGCACAATCTAAATTAATATACGTCAGTTTAAACTACATCAATTTTGTTATAAAAAAAAGTTTGTTCTTTCTGAATTTTTTCTAGCTTGTTTAAGTTTCTCTTTGCAAAAGTTTTGACTTTTTCTCATTATCAAGTTCTGGCAACACTGATGAGAGTGTAAAAATAATAAGATGTTATTAACACCTTAGGATTAGAAAGTTACTGCTTTATGTCTACATTAAATAAATAAGCTCACAACTTTCAATACCTGCACTTATATGGTCACACTCACACTATAAAGATCTTTCTGGCATCCTTAATGTCATACCCTGTGCTATCATTGCTAATCCACCAATACAATCTTGGACTGTTTTTAATACTTCTTTTCAAAGTGAAATAAAACAGCCATTCGTATCGCATCATGTTTATGGCGGTGGCACAGCGACATCTTCTTTTAATAATCATCAACATTGGCGGCAGCGATTGTGGTGCTTTGGAATGCAACTGCTGCCATTGATGGTCTCTTACATTATGATACCCCCCAATACGACTACCACTTTGCCACTGGAAAACTTAAAGAAATATAAAATCCAATTGAAGAATTTTCGGAAGATGAAGCATACCAAAAAGAAAAACACTGAATATGACAACTAGTAGAAAAGATCCTTCATGTTTTGTACATTCGAGGACCTGCCAAGCAACCGAGCAACCAGCCGTTCTTCATTGACAGAATTTTGCAATTTGCACCAACAAGTCAACAAAGTGTGAGTGTGCCAAAGTGTCCAGTTGACTGTCAGCTGGCGCGCCAGCCAGCCAACCAGTCAGTCACTCACTTACCCGGTCACTTTTTCATTCATTCATCCACTTATCTATTTGTTTGTGCATCCGAAGGCAAATTGAGAAGGAGTTGCGAGGCAACATCATCATCATGGGAAAAGACGAGCGATTTCCACAATATTTGTTTCGCTGCTTGTTTCTTATAGATTTTTTTTTATATTATTCTTCATTTCGCTTTCGTTCCTTCTAGCCTTTACCTGTCATTTTTGGTGGTTATTTCGTAGCTTTTTTTTTTGTAATACGCTGGGGATTTGTTTGTTTTTGTTTTCTTATTTGATACTACTCTGTCTCCTTTGTTGACGTTTTCAAAAAAGTTGTTGCATTTTGGTGGTTCGCTCTTGAAGTGTCCTCTCCCCCGACAAAAGAAAAAGAAAATGTAATTTAAAATACGTAATAAAGACAACGTAAAATGCATTAAGGCTAGAAGAAGTAGGCAAGAACTGGACCCACCCCACCGGCTCAACCAACGCACAAGTGGGCCACTGTCAACCTGAGCGTCTGCAGGCGCTAAATAATATAGCAGACCTTTTGGCGTCACTGAGGAGAATTCTCGTCTCTCTGTTCCTGTTGGTGATGATGGAAACGAAATGTGAATGTGAATGTGAATTTTAATCACATTTATTTCCTCTCTTCCTCTCCCGCCCTAGGATTTTTATTTTTTGTTCCGTTCATGGGGAATTTCTCCATTTCTCTCGTGTATTTTAATATTAAAACATTGGTGCAACATGGTGTATGATTAATAAATTATCATGCGCCATTATTGAAAGTGCAACAATATCGGCGGCAATGACGATGACGATGACGACATCTCTCTGTAGCATTGAATCAAATGAATGTGTTGCATGAAATGATGTCAACACTTTCCCTGATGATGAATTGATGGGATTGGGGTGGGGAATGGCAGGCGTCAATACAATAAGTTATTATTATAGTTCAAAGGAAAAGCGAACTCTTGTGAGAGCAAAAGAAAGAAAAAAAATAGTAGTGAATTAATTAAAATTAATGACTGCAGAATGTTTTAATAAGGATTCGCAGCATTAACCGTAATTATAGGGGATTTCAAAGGAATTTCCCCGAGAACATCGTACGTGAAACTGATGGCGTCGATGACGTTAAAGTATTTTCCATTAGCTAAAAGGATTTCAGGTAACAACTGCAGAATAAACGGTTAACTGCAGCCCATTACACCAGTAGAAAGACAACTGTCTATTATATTTAGTTTTTTATGTTCCTTAATGCGACCAAACTGTTTACGCCATAAGTCGGCTCGAAGGACCCTAAAAACATACAAATGTTTTGAATTACTGTACGCTTTAAACGAGATTATGAACAGCTAAACCTAAAAATGCTATACTTAGAAACATATACTTCAACATAGACCAAATTGTAACATTTCTAGTATTTCCTCTGTAAGAGTAAAGTATAAGTAAAGCCCGGACTCGATTAACAAAATACAAAGTTATTTTCAGGAATTGTTGAGTATGTTACAGGTGGAACACATGACATTGCAGTGTTTCATGCTAACATAAAGGATGTCAAATTACAGCTGCGAAAATAAGATTTAAGCAAATTCCTTATTATATATAATTGCCGATCACGTATCTATGTTATTTTATAGGTTTCCTTTGTATAAATTTCACAGGGATTCTCTGTTCTTTGACATGAAGTAGAAGATAAGGCTAAATTCCTACTCGAAGGATTCCGGCTCGAAGGACCCTGATCACATACAAATGTTTTCAATTACTATACGTTTTAACTGTCCGAGATTATGAACAGCTAAACCTTAAAATGCTACGCTTAGATCATAGATCAAATTGTAATTTTTTTAGTATTTCAAGGAGTCTTTTCCGAAATTATTGAATGTGAAGCTGATGGTACAGACAGCATGGTATTGTTATTAAATTTGCAAAAAAGATATTGTATTACAAGTGCAGAAGGAAAGTGTAACTGTGGCGCACTGAACTGTCCAAAAGGGAATTGACCATGATAGGTACATGCCCGAAAGGAGAAATGTCATAGCAATATCATTTTATTTGCCTATTTTTATTAATTTTTACGGAAACAACATGTTCTCGGAGTTATATCATATCTCCGTCTCGAAGAACCCCGAACGAACGTGCGTTGAACTATTATACACTTCAACTGTTTGAGTTAACGATTACGTTTCATGTTTGCAAATTTTACTATAGGTAGTTGCGCAACTAAGTTCCCGTTTGTTTCCCGGCTGAAGCTAATCAAGAGCTTCAAAATGTTTACGGAGATCCTGATTTAAGTGAAACAACGTGTCAAGAATGGTTTCGTCGCTTTAAAGACGGTGATTTTGATGTTGACGACCGCTCGCGTGAAGGAAGACGAAAAACCTTCGAATACACTGAATTGACGGCATTGCTTGATGGGGATGCGTGCCAAACGCAGGTAGAGTTCGCTTCAGTATTAGGAGCTATCCGCCAAGCCATTTCCAATTGATTGCATGCGTTGGGAACTTGGATTCCATATGAGTTGAAGCCAAGGGACGTTGAGCGTTGTTTTTCGCCTGTTAACAACTTCAGCAACAAAAAGAAAGGGGTTTCAATATTGTATTGTAACGGGTGATGGAAAACGGATTCATTACAGTAATCCAAAGGAAAGGAAGTCGTGCGGCTGATCGGTCATGCTTCTACGTTGTCGCCGCGGCCGAAGGTTATGCTCTGTATTTGGTAGGACCAGCTCGGTGTTATTTATTACGATCTGTTGAAACCAAGTGAAACCATCCCTGGGGATCGGTATCGACTTCAATTAATGCGATTGAGTTGAGCTCTGCTCGAGAAACGCCCACAACATGCGGAGAAGCACGACAAAGTGATTCCTCAGCATGACAATGCTCGGCCTTACGTGGCCAAGCCCGTTAAAGCCAACCTTGAAACGCTGAAATGGGAAGTTTTGCCCCATCCACCACATTCCACATATTGCGCTGTCCCATTATCACTTGTTCCGTTCGATTACACATGGTCTGGTGTAATAACAGTTCCACTTATATGACGTCATCAAGCAATGGGTAGATTCGTGGATAACCTCAAAAGATGAACAGTTTTACCGTGGCGGAATTCGAGCTTTGCCAGAAAGATGGGAATAAATAGCAGCTAGTGATGGGTAATACTTTCAATGAATCTTTTGTTAGCATGTCTTCAACTTTATTGCATTTAAAAAAAAAAAAACAAAAACAAAAATAACGAGAATTTAGTTGCGCACCTAATAATCAAATTGAAATCTTTTTAATATTTTCCTAGGGAAATATTTGAATTACGTCTTTGGGAGTATGTAAATTCCAAGTCGAAGGATTGCCAACATTTGCTACAAATTAACCCTATGCTTGAAAACACAGCAAATATTATATACAAATTAATATGGGATTTCATAGAAGTTTTTCTTCAAATTGTTATATGAAAAGTGTCACTAAAGATACTTTTCATACAGAAAAGTGTCATGAAAGACAGTTTTCATATAAAAAAAGTGTGTTGAAAGACAAAAGTATCAGGAAAAATACTATTCATATCGAAAAGGGTCAGAAAACACTTTTTATAAAGAAAAGTGTCGTGGAAGACAGTTTTCATATAGAAAAGTGTGAAGAAAGACAAAAGTATCAGGAAAGAGACTATTCATATAGAAAAGTGTCAGGAAAGTAACTTTTTATAAAGTGTCATGAAAGACACTTTTTATATAGGAAATGAAAGATACTTTTCATACAGAAAAGTTTCATGAAACATACTTTTCACACAAAAAATTGTCATGAAGAAAGACACTTCACTGTGATATAGAAAAGAGTAATGGAAAATAATACCTTTCATATTGGAAATATCTCGAAAGATACTTTCCACGTAGAAAAGTGTTTTGAAAGTCACTTTTCGTATAAAAAAGTTTCTATGTGAAAAGCGTCAGGAAAAACATTCATCAATAAAGTGTAAAGGATAATATGTCATTGAAGACACTTCTTATGTTAAAGTGTGTATTAGGACACTTTTTATTATAAAAAGCGACTTTCAAGGCATTTCCTCACATGACTTCATATAACTTCTCATATGAATCTTGGCGTTAATACAGAGAAAAATACCATTTTTCAGAGAAGAGTTTCTTCCATGAGACTTCTTGATATGACGAATATGATAACGATATTTCCTTTGCCTTACCTGCAAAAAAATTGCTCAGCGTTTGAAACTATTTGATGTTTATTTTAATCATGGCATTTTGAAAACAACAACAAAGTTTATTTACAATTTCATCGATAAAAAGTTTGAAAGCAATTAACAAAGTAGTTGCCACTAATTGTGATAGTTAATTTAATTTATTAGAAACTAACTACTGATTTATTCAACTACACAAATGCGAAATTTTTCGGTGTACTTAGAATATAGAATGGAATCTGTGTAGAGTAGTTTTCAATGATTTTAGGACATTAAAATGTAGGACATTAAAAAACACATTGCAATGTGTTACCCAATCCAACGTTTTTTCTAAAGGCAACTCTCAAAATTAGATCAATATTTAAAAACTGTGCTCTTTAAGAGTGGATTATGTTCAAATATGACTTAAATATTAAATTTTGTGGACGCACCTTTAAAATACAGCGTGTTCTTATGAATGGCTATTTAAAAGTGGCGATTTTCAAAAAAGCGTCATATGGAATAACTTAAGAACCGACTGTCCGGTTTCCGTGTTCAATTTATTTATATTTCATTTCAAAGTGTCTTTTTTAAATAATGAATCTTTACTACTCTACTATTACTTTTTTCTCAATATATTTCTTGGGTTAAAAAGTTGTTTACTGGAGGACCAAATTTTTCTCATCTCTATTACAATTTGCAACAATTTTTAACAGTTTCAGTTTGCAGAATTACCTTTCTGAGTAAAATTAATAAAAGTTGTACATCTGATAAAAAAAAGTAGTACGTATTAGAACACATCCTTAGTGTGTTGAAAATTTAGAGGTTGTGGCTGACATCGCCTGAGCCTCATTAAGGTAACTAATTTAAACATAAATAAAAATTAATTTAAATAGAAAATGTCAACAAAAAAACTGTTAAACAGTGGCAATAAAGGAAAGTATAGTACATTGTGCTTGTCTAGAATAAGTTTATAATATTTGAAATTATACAGGAGGCATTGGAACTTCTCTAAATGAAAATTTGCACGAGGACTATAAAGGCCTTTGTACGTACTCTAAGAGAGGTAAGGACGCAAATTGAGTTCCCCATATCCGTCCTCATATCCCCACTATTACAAATCAAATATTCTCTAGGAAATTATCTTTATTCTGATAATAAAAGTACCAGGAATTGATCAAACCAGCTTAAGGGGAATGTCAAATTTCTTCTTATAGGTAAGTTGGCAAAACTATCCTCTATACTGACACGCAGTTTAAGCACAATTTGTCATTTAAACTTGTCAATTGTGTTTTGCGATTTTTACTATTAACTATTGTCCTCAGAATTTCGCGTGCTAAATTGTTGACAACGTAAACTAAGGCTTGCGATGAACGGACTTTATCATATACAGGAGTATATGAGCGGTACAAAAAGCAACACAAATTCCCTTGCATCCCATGAACGAGATATTGGAAAGCTTCTCAAATTCAGTCATTTTACATGGATTCTATTTTTAGACACACTCAAAGGGACCAGCGGTTTAAAGATAATTCCGAAGGTCACTGCTTGAGGCGCATTAGCTAGAATTGTCGATTACTCAACTACTCGAAGTGTTTGTCAGACACAACGAGGTGGCCGGCGCTCATATAATAATAGCTGGCTGTATGCGGGATTGAACCCGGGATCATTCTAACGATAGTCGTGTGTACTAACCATCGCGTCACGGTTGATGGTGAATTCAAAAGCAGTGGAGATACGGTGGAAGATTCGTTTCGTTCTGGTCGGCCACCAACGTCTTCAACTGAAGAAAATGGTAACTAAAAGTTGGGGAGATGTAGCAGCTGAACTTTATGTGTCTCTCGAATCAATTCGTATCATTTTGCACGACTGTTTGCCTCTAGACTTATTCCAAAAAATTTGAATTTTCACCCAAAACTCAATCAAGTAAAAGTCTGAAGACTGAAGACATCTTAGAACTACTCAATTCCGATCAAATATTCATAAAGCACTTTATAATAATACGTCTGAGCAACCCCTAGAAAGAATTTATTGCTACGTTAATGCAGTTTATAAGCTTCGGAATGGTGCCTTCCAACAGTGTCGGAAACAAAAAAAATATCTATATATCTATTAAAAATCAAGGTAACATCGATTGTTTTTTTTTTTTAATTCTCGCGGTATTGAGCACTCGGAATTCCTGCCAGAATGTCAGACGGTAAGTAAAGAATATTATTTGGATGTTATGTGGCGTTTGTGAGAGCAAATTCATTGAAAAAAACCAGGTTTGTGGAAAGTAAACTGAAGGATTTTTACGGCACGATAATGTGCCATTTCACAAGGCTATCGTTGTGAGCGAATGTCGGGTGAGAAGCATAAAAAATATCATCGAACAACCACCATATTTACTTGAAATGGCACCGATCGACCCTTTTTCCTGTCTAAAATTTTCTAAGTTACCACTTCAAGGCAACCGTTTTCATTTCATAAAAAAAAAAAAAACATAAACGAGAATTTAGGCCGAGAACTAAAGTCTTTTCTGGAAAATAATTTTGAAAAATATTTTGATAATTGGATTATTCCTTTAATGCGAATATTATTTAGGAAGGCTCAAAAATTATTAAAAAAATACAAGTTGGGGAAACAAATTATTGCTATTGCAAAGACACAAAATGTTGCTATAATGGAAATTCATAAACGTGTATTTGAATTTGTTTTCCTTTTTCTTCATTAAAAATCATCAAATCCGCGAACATCAGGCAAAAAAAAAACAAAGAAAATTTCGAAGAAGCATCCTCTACTTTGTAAATAAATTAGATGGGAAAATGTCAACATTTTTTCTCTCGAACCTGATTAATTTATTTGTAATTTTTTAAGAATTTACCAACAAAGTAACACCAGACGAAGAATACTCTTCTATTTTCAAAAGTATTACATATTTACATGAATGTGTTATAGCTCTGCTCATTATAGGTACTTTTGTATATTCCGTTTGTGTCCATTTGCTGCAATTTGAGGTAACCCTTCTGCGGTGAAGTCTTGTGATTTGCAGTTAAAGTTTAGTGCTTGCGGCTGGCCAAATTAGAGTACGGCAAAGGAAAATCTAGGTGCCCATAGTTAAAGAGTAAACATTTGGCATATTTCTACAACCACCAAAGGATAAGTTTGTCACTCCCGTGTTCATAACAACAAGAAACACTCATCCGTATTAGTGCAGAAGGGCTGGACGAAATTTGATACTAAGTTGTTCCTTTAATGTGTTGAAAGTGTGTTGCTTTCCAGGAATATGTCGAAAGAGGATCTTTTTCAACCCTGCGTGGTTTCAGTAAGATGATACAAATTGTTATTCAGTCAGGCCAGCTATAGCAGAAATTCAACGAATAACACAAATAAGCTGATTTCACAAAATTCCACATTGAGTGGGCCTCCCAGGTTTCTTGATCTTATTGTGCTTGATTTGTGGTTTGCTGCTAATAGGAATTATTGTGATTATTGCTAATAGGAAATTTGCAGAATAAAACCAAAGAATTTAGATAATTTTAAGTCAGCGAATTCAAACAATAATTGGTTCAATTCCCATCAAGATCTTCCATTTCATTTTTTGGTTTCAAAAGTAAGGTTATGTAAAACACATACATACAAAGCTATGATTTCGATAAAGCTTATATTTCATTATAATGCTTAGACTTGACGTTATGTAGGAAATAAGATGCCATTTAAATGACCGCCTGTGGATTGTTTGCAGTAGTAAATCCTCTTTTTCTCACATTTCGGTTGGTATCTCGGTGATAACTTGAAGAATGCGGGTTTTCAAATACTCCAACGTTCGGGGATTATCTGCGTAAAAACAGTCTTTGACGTAGTCAAATAGAAAAAAATCTAATCGCATGATCTTGGTAGACAATCGCTTGGACGTCGGTAAAACATTAAATTCCTCTTCATGTAAACTTCTCATGCAATAAAGTCAATTTCGGTGTGTTGTGTGGCTCATGGCACCGTCTTCTTGAAACCACATATTGTCCAGTTCAAATTCTTCAATTGCAGTCCAAAAAAAGTCGGTTATCATACGGCCATAGCACTCTGAACTGACGGTAATGGTTCCTCCAGCGTCATTTTTGATAAAATATGACTCAATGCACCTCCAGACCATAATGCGCTGAGAACAGACGCTTTTTCCGTATGCAAGGGCTTTCCCACACCCATTCCTGGGTATTGATGTAACCACCATGTAAGAAATGAGCTTCATTGCTGAAGAACATTTTGTTCGAAAAACCAACATTAAAAACCTGTTGCTGTAGCACCCAATCAGCGTATCTGCGGCTTTGTGAATGGTCAGCCAGCTTTAATTGTGGGTGAATTGGACTCTATATGGATGGAGGTGCCAATCCAAATGCAAAATACGCCATAATTAGCCTACCCAATTGCTGAGAACGCCGTGGAATCAATCGAGGCACGGTATTTGAGGTAGCCCTTCAAAGAAAAGTCTAACGGCATTAAATCGCAGGATCTTGGTGGCCAAATGACGTCGCCAAAACGTAAAATCACGCTTTCTGGAAACCTCTCATGCAATAAAGCCAACGTCTTGTTGAAACCACACATTGCCCAGTTCGTAATCTTTAATTGCAGTCCAAACAAAGTCGGCTTATCACACGACCATAGCGATCTGAATTGAAATTCGTATTATCCTCCACACTTTTACTAACAGAAGCGATATTTTCGGCAGTGCGTACATTTTAATTATGTACAGGTCTGACCACATCTGTAACACTTCCAGTTTTTTTAAATTTTTTTATAATCTTGCCAATTTCTTGCTTAGTTTGTCAATCATGACGACCATAATCACACCGTGATGCAGGAAAATTGCTCCCGTTTGAATCACCACGTTTGTAGTAAGTTTTAAACTTAGTATATTTACGTATTCTTCGTTATTAAACGGTCCATATTCGTAAATAGCAAAGCTTTCACTAAACAAATAACACTGCAGATTACAGGTATTTAACAGCTGACAGCCTTGCCAGACCAGCGGTTTTGAAATTCTTTGATAATGATTTTCAATTCGTGAAGGTGTTGCAAATAGAGAGCAATGCCTACAAGCCGAAAGTCAATGACTAACATCGCCAGCTCTCACTTTCTAGTAAGCTTATGCGAATTCTGAATTTTCCACAATTTTCCGCTCTTTTATTTAAAAATTCTCATTACAGCAAATTCTATCTTGTTGCAACAAAATAGTTCAACAGATTTTTGGGGATGAAAAAACTTAAAGAAACACTTTTCTAGGTAACCCTTTGTCACAATTTTCTTGTGTTCGTTTCACAATAATAGTTCTTGTTCTGCCCTTTTATTTTTTGTCTAGTATTGAATTAATCAAAAGAAAAATAACTTTTAAAACTTTAAATACATAAATTTTCGGTTGGCACAAACTAAGGCCATAATCAACAAAGATGTCTTGAGTTATGCACCAACGATAGATGCGGCTCGGGCAGAGGCGGTGACGGCGGTAGTCTTGATGCTGGCAATGATGGTGTTGGTATATTACAAAATAACTTTTAGTTTCAGGATTTTCATTAAGTTCTAACGCTTGGCGAGTGTGTTAACGAAAAGAATTCTCCTTAAACTTTAAACTCGAACTTGAGTTCCTTTTGTTTGGTTTTTATTGCAGCGGGTTTGGGAGCTGCTGCAGCAGCTCTTCGTCAAGAATCAGTAGAAACTGTTACAGAACAAATACAAAGTAAGAACAAGAGTGAAGCAGAAGATGGCTAAGCAGAAACAGGAGCTGAATGAAAAAAAAAAAAGATTATTGTCCCTTTCAGATGATGATGATGATGCACATAAGGAAACTCCACCATAGGGTTGCTTGTGTGACTGCTCTTAAAACGGCACTCGCATACAATGGGAGGGAAGATCTATTTTTGGGGGGGAAAAAACGTTATGGTCATTTATTGATGTTGAAGCAAAAATTTTAAATAGGTATGAAATTGAAACAGGGTGGTATTCCCTATTAAGTGAGACAGGCTATGAAAGAAAGTACCATCTTTTATTTAAACTGTATGGGGTACCTCCACGTCAAACTCATCATTGGCAGCTATGACCACCCCTTCGAAAAGTGATTAGTGATTGAATTTGCCATCGAAACCAACGAATTAGCAAAAATCTTCAAACTGTTAACATCAACTAGCAACTTCTTGGCTGTTTGGTTTATGGCACCTGCAATTGGAAACAGATTCAGCAATTGATTTCGAAATATACACTGCCGAAATCATCTTAACACAGTGGGAAAAGCAATGACATAAATCAATCAAGGCGTTTCTCACACATAATAAGTAGATTTATATAGAATTGAAAATGGAAAAATCCGCTCTAAGTGTTATTCACTTACCATAATTTTCGCAACAGCCAATGACTTTTGATCTTGTGGCAAACAATCACCGACAATAACATATGACATCCGGCTGATGGGGGTTAAAGCAAGAAAGCAACTACTTTGAGTTGTGACACCCTTTATGTCCCAACAAAAACGCAATCGCGATCTTTTAATGAAACTTCTAATGACCGTTTTGCATAAATGCTGCGGTATTTCTTTAATGCAGCGTCCAATTTCCTCTTTCAAGATTTGAGTCGCCGTCGGCTTATTCGCGTAAACCATCGATTTCAAAAAACCGCAAAGAAAAAATCTAATGGTGTCAAATCGTTGTGACATAAAGGGTGTCCCAACAAGAACGCAAGATGTAAATTTTTAATAAAACACAAATATTAAAAAAAAAAGTGGTGAAACTTTAATATATCGTAAAGTTGACAGAATGAGGTTATGTATGGAACAACACATCGGGCAGATGGCCGCCGCGGCTTTGCTGGCACACACGCGATATTTTAATGAAATTTTCAATGACCGTTTTGCATAAATGCTGCGGTATTTCACTAATGCAGTGTCCAATTTCCTCTTTCAAGGCTTGAGTCGTTGTCGGCTTATTCGCGCAAACCATCGACTTCAAAAAACCCCAAAGAATAAAGTCTAATGGTTTTAAATCGCATGATCTGAGCGTCCAATTCTGGTCTCCAAAACGCGAAATAACACAACCGGTAAATGACTGATGCAGCAATTGAATTGTTTCTCTGGCTGTATGACATGTGGCGCCATCTTGTTGAAACCACATGCCCTCCATATTCATTTCTACAATTCTTGACACGTAAAAACTGGTTATCATTTCACGATACCCAACATCATTGACTGTTTGAGCTTGACATACCCCATTTTCATAAAAAAAACGTCCAATGAATCCTCCAGCCCAAAATCCACACCACACAGTGACACGTTGAGGATGCATTTGCTTCTCGTGAATCACTCGAGGATTTTCCTCACCGACAATTTTCGACAATTCTGCCTATTGACGAAGCCATCAATATGGAAATGGACCTCGTCACTGAATATGATTTTATCGGCAAATTCAGCATTTTCATGTTGTCTCTCCAATACCCAATTAACGAACTCCCTTCGCTGCCCATGGTCAGCTGGCTTCAGTTCCTGAGTCAATTGAACTTTGTATGCATGAAGATGCAAATTTTTCGTCAAAATTCGCTGCATAGTGAATATGGAGACACCAATTTGCTGAGCTCGGTGTCGAATTGAGGTAGATGGGGTTTGAGCGACATCATCATGTACAGCTGCGACATTTTCGGTCGATCGATCTAGTCGAAGACGCGTTGTTGTCTTTACATCACTAACAGACCCAGTTTTGGTAAATTTATCCATTAATCTCTTTACAGTTGACTCTTTTGGAGGATTACCATGACCTCAAATTGATCGCAGTTTGCGAACTGTAGCCGCAAAACTTTCACCATTTTGGTAAAACAATTTCACAATGATAATGCGTTGTTCATTCGTGCAGCGCTCCATTTTTACTAACCTCGTACCATCTACTACCAAACAATAACAATTGTTCAAATGTCAAACAATGACACTTCGAATGGCGCCAAATTTAAATTTTGCGTTCTTGTTGTGTGAAATATTAAGCTACCAGAGATGACTTTTGCATCAGTAGTTAGGACATCAGCTTATCCATATTTCGGTTTGAAAAGTAAAGTAAAACCAACATAAATCTATGATTTCGAGGAAACTTTTATTTCATCACAATGATAGGACATTGCCATTGTGTACGAAATAAAATGTCAGTTAATGATCGCGTCTGAATTGGTTGCAGCCGGGGGCCCTTTTGAGTTAGTTTTCGACCACTTTTTCTCACATTTCGGCCGGTATCTCGCCGATAACTTGACGAATGTTGGTTTAAAAACGCTCCAACATTTGGGGATTATCCGCATAAACACGGTATTTGATGTATCCCTTCAAAGAAAAGTTTAACGGCGTCAAATCGCATAATCTTGGTGGCCAATTGACGTCACCAAAACATAAAATTACGCTTTCTGGAAACTTCTCATGGAATAAAGCCATCGTCTTGTTGAAACCACATATCGATCAGTTCATAATCTTCAATTGCAGTCCAAAAAAAGGTGGTTATAATGCGGCCATGAATTGAAATTCGGATTATCTGCCACACTTTCGTTAACAGAAGCGATATTTTCGGCTGTACGTACATTGCTATGATGCACAGGCCTGACTACATCTGTAACGCTTCCAGTCTCTTGAAATTTTTTTACAATCTTGCCAATTCCTTGCCAAGCAGGTCGGTTATGACGATTATAATCAGCTAGTAATGAAAAATGAAAAATTCCCACGTTTGAATCACCACTTTTTAGTAAGTTTTCACTACTTTTAAGCCTTCTTCGATTGTTAAACGATCCATATTCCTAAATGGCAAACCTTTCACTAAATAAATAACGCTTCAGATGACAGGTACTTAACAGCTTATAGCCTTGCCAGACCGGTGGTTTTGAAACCACTAAATGGATAACCCTGTATATTGCTAATATCAATTGTTGTCAGTTTATACTCTACTAAAGGATCTCAATAAGTTAGTTATCTAAAAAAATAGCATTAAACTCAACACCAAGTAAAAAACAGAGCACTCAAATATTTATAAGCTCGCAAACGCTATAAGGGCAACGAGTTAAGGATATACATCTAAAAATAGAAAGTATGTCATCAGCTCCTTCCAGAAGATGGAATGGACAGAATCGGAATACACTCTAAAAAAATAATGATAAATTGACTTGCGTCACATACATGAGATATGGGAGAGCTTCACACATTCAGTGAGCTTCCTGTTTTTAGGCTCACTAAATGGGACCTACAATTTAACGATGATTTCGAACGTCACAGTTTGAAAAGCATTAACCAGACTTATCGATTACTCGACTACACGAAGTGTACATCCCATACATCGAAGTGGCCACTGCTCGTATAATAACAGGTGGTTGTATGCCGGATTGAAACTGCGATAATGCTAACGACAATAGCGCGCTACGTTCAGTCACGAATCGTTATACACTTGACGCAAAAATTGTGCAGTTGCCATGCAGAAAAGCATGCATTTCAATATGGATTGCGATAAGAGCACGAGAGTGAGAATATAGAAAGGTATAGAAATATAGTAAAATGTAAAGTTCTCTGCAGCATAACAGAGCTACCCTTCTGCCAAAACAATCTAGTCACGGACACAGAGTAAGCTGCAATTGTGAAGAAAACACTACATGCCTGCAAAGATAAAGAGACCACGGGCCAGCCACATAAACTAGAATTATCTAGGAATAGGAGTTTGGATAGCAGAGTTTAAAAGAGGCCGTACCAGCGGCCAAGACGACCATCGTAATGGTCGACGGTTGAGGTACCCAAGACACGATTAAGAAAATCCATAAAATAGTATTGGATGATCGTCGGCTGCAGGTGCGTAAGCTAGCTGAAATGTCAAAATATGCTATATATATCGTATATTGACCAAAGATTTGAAGACAAGAAAGCTGTGCGCAAGATGGGTGCCGCGCTTGCTTTTAATAGAGCAAAAACGGCGTCGTAAAGATGTTTCAGCAGATGGTTTGTCGATGTGTTAGCGCAATAAATCCGGACTTTTGCGTCGGTTTATAACCATGGATGAGACACTTCACACCTGAGACAAAGGAATAGTCAAAGCAGTGGAATGCAATGGAAGAACCGTGTCCAAAGAAGGGGAAGACAGTTTTACTGCTGCTTCAAAAAGGAAAAACCATCCATGGCATATATTATGCGAATTTATTGCAGCGTTTAGGTGAAGAAATTGTGGAAAAAGGCTGCATTTGGTGAAAAAAGTGTTTTTTTTGTCAAGACATTGCTCCAGTTTAAACATACATTATTTCGATGGCCAAAATTAATGAATTAAAGTTCGAATTGCTTCATCACGTACCTTATTCGCCACATACAGCTCCCTTGGACTATTTTATATTTCCAAATTTGAAAAAATAGCTCGGTGGTAAAAGATTTGACAACAATGAACAGGTGGGGTATGCGGTTGACGGCTATTTTAAGGAGCTTGACAGTTCATATTATAAACAGGGTATAGAAGCTATTGAAAGTCACTGAAAAAAGTGTGTCAAGTTAAAAAAAGATTATGTTGAAGACTCATTCATTTTTTTTTCTAACATCGACTGAAAACGACCGCTTCGAGGCGGTAATTTGAGTCAGTCGGATCCATATCCGTTGAATACTGTGATTGTTCGATGATATTTAAAATTTGGTGACTTTTTGGCCGGAAATTCGTTTACAATAATAGCCTGATGGTGCATAATAAACGAGATTTTTGGACGAATTTGCTCCCTTGAAAGCTATATAAAATATTATAATATAATATTATTTATTTATCATTTGACCTTCTGGCAGGTGTTTGGAGTGCACCATGTCGCGATAATCAAAGGAAACAGTCAACATTTCCTTGAAATTTGATTCACTTTGCAACGATTCGACCCTATTTGTCCTGCCTTTCAGGAGAGCATGCTACTATAATACCGACATTGCTCAGGGAAAGTGGGGTGGTGATCTTGTCCCCATCAAGATTGGACGGAACCTGTTGCTATAGAGCATAAAAAAGTAGCTAAAACCCTATAATCGACGACTAAAAATAGAAAAGTTTAGAGTAGTGTAAGTATGAGAAGGGGAAAAAGAGATAAAAATGAAGAAAGAGGAGAATGAAACAAGCCGAATGAGAATAGGTGCAGATGGCATTTGCCTATTCTTGGTCTTTACCCGCCCTCCAATGCTATACTACCAAATTAAACTTCCAGTATTTCGTTCTCCCAATATTCGCACTGTGGGAACTGGTTGTTGTCCTCACGTTTGCTGTCCACGCAACCGGAATTCCGACCAGAAGCAGTGCCCGACAAAAATGAGCTTTAGGCAATTTCGTTCTATGAAAATAATCCCCATTATGTCTATCAGAAAACTACAGAAACCTTCCTTACCTTTAGGCTTTTCAAGCAGCCCAATCTGGAGATTAAATGACAACTTGAAGCCACTATTTCCTTAATTCTATCGAACCCAGTTATGGCCGACCAAAACGAAGCAAATTTTCCACAGTATTTGAATACAATATACCACTCAGGCGGGGGCTGTCCTAAAACTAGCCTACATAACAATGAAGGCACAAAAAATTTGGGAACAGTTTTCTTTATTTTTCAACATCTCATTTTAGCTCGATACCATATTCGATAGCTTCTATACCCTGTTCATAGTATGAACTGTCAAACTCCTTAAAATAATCATAAACCGCAGGCTCCACCTCTTTATTGTTGGGAAATCCTTTACCACCGAATTTTTCCCATTCTTTTAAATTTAGAAATAGAAAATAGTCCGAGGGAGATAAATCTGGTGAATAATGTGCGTGATGAAGCAATTCGAACTTTAATGCACTATTTTTGGTCATCGCAATAGTGGAAGTGTGAACTGAAACATTGTCTTGATAAAACAACACGTTCTTTTCCGCCAAATGCGGCCTTTTTTCAAAATTTCATCACCTAAACGCTGCAATAAGTTAGCACAATGTTCGCCATTCATGGTTTTTCCTTTCTGAAGATAATCAATAAAAATAATTCCATTTACTTCACAAAAAAACGGACGCCATGGCCTTGCCTGATAATGAAACCGTCTTCGACCTCTTTGGACACGATTCTCCCATTCTAGTCCACTGCTTTGACTGATCCTTCGTCTCGGGTGTGAAGTGGTGGACCCATGAATGAATTTCAACACTAAAAGTACTCTCATAGAGAGATTCATGGTTATAAATCGATGCAAAAATTCGGCTTTATGGCGGTGGAACATCACCAAACACTACAAACCTCTACTCAAGCATTTTTACTGCGCTGTTTTTGCTCTATCAGAAGCAAGCGCGGCACCCATCTTGTACACAGCTTTCTCATTTTCAAATCTTCGGTCAATATACGATGTATAGCACTTTTTGAAATGACTGATCACGTTAGTTAGCTCAGGCACATTCAGTCGACGATCATCCAATACCATTTTGTGGATTTTCTGTCTGGTGTCTGGCGTGGACATCTCAATTGGTCGACTACTACGTTGTTTGTCTTGGCAGCTCGTACGACTTCGTGTAAACTCTGCTACCCAATATTTTACAGTCGTGAACAAAAGAGCAGACTCCTCCAGATAAAAATCTAGCTCGAATTTAATATTGGCTGAACTGAGACTTTCAAATGCAAATATTGAATTACATAACGGTGACTAATTTTTTCCATGTTTACAAATTCACTGAGAGCGTTTACAATTTTTTACAGTTGATAAAAAAGAAATTGAATGAAAAGTGCTTAAAAATATCAATATATGCTGTAAAAATACAAAAATATACAGGGTGTCCTTCGGGAAGGTATACTATTTTGTTTTGCCGCTATTTTGGTAAACATTAGTCTTTACAGTTCATATTTGGCAACCTCAATTCGACGCCGTGCTCAGGAGCTTGGTCTTCAAAGAACAACTTTGGCCACAAGTTTGCACAAAGATTTGCATTTGTTTGCATTTAAGATTCAGTTGACACAAAAACTTCTTCCACAAGACCATTTACGTTGCCCTTTATATGCCAAAAGGATGTTACAACTCGCCCATGACAACGCCGATTTTCATAAGAAAATCATAATGAGAGACGAGGCACATTTTCATTTGAATGGATACTCGTATGTGAATAAACAGAATAGTCGGTTCTGGGCAATGGAAAGCCCTCAAATTATTCATCAGTCACCTTTCCATCCATTAAAAGTGACAGTCTGGTATGCAATTTGGTCAGAAGGAGGAGGAATCATTGGAGCTTACTTTTTGGAAACTGAAAACGGCGTAACGGTAACTGTCAAAGGGGAGCGATATCGTAATATGATTGAAAACTTTTTAATGCCACACATGTGGTATCAACCAGACGGTGCAACATCGCATACAGCCAGGATTACAATGGATTACTGCGGGGCCTCTTTCCACAACAAGTTATTTCAAGAAATGGTGATGTGGATTGGCCTCTACAGTCGTCTGATTTGACTGCTCCTGACTTCTTTTTGTGGGGATATCTAAAAAGCAAGTTTTATGTAAACAAACCAGAAACGCTTGAGCAACACAAACAAAATATTCGTAATGAAATTAATGAATATAAATGAATGGAATGAAAAATGTGCTCAAAAGGGCTCGCATTTATGAGGCTAACAGAGGCGAACATTTATCTGATATTGTATTCCATACATAATTGCCGACATTAAATAAAACATTTATCAATATAAGATCCATTCTCTTTCATTTAATCAAACATTATAAACAAACAAAGTAGTATACCTTCCCAACGGACACCCTGTACTTGATATAGACTGACAAAATCAAGTATTGTAAATAAGCTAAATAACAGATCGCTCCCATGTCAACTTGAGAACAAAAAGAATTTTGAGCATATCTTAAAGAAACTTTTTAAACGATCAATTTTCGTATCCTTTTCGTACTAGAATTTGCCTTAAATATTGGTCACATCACAGACGTTTTAAACGATCATTTCCCGGAACCTTTTTTGACAGAATTTACCTTAAATATTGGTCACATCGGAACTGTTTTAAACGATCATTTCCCGGAACCTTTTCTAAACAGAATTTACCTTAAATATTGGTCGCATCATGAAAACCTGTATTATTTCCATATTATTCCCCCACTGTACACTTGCACACTTAAGACGCACACAATGTGCTCGAATATCTGAGTTAAGTAAGGGAATAAGTGCAAGTGTATGTGTGTGTGCGCGCGCGTTTGTGGGTGTGTGTGTGTATAAGCTGTGTATAAGCTAGTGTATATTATTGCACTTGCAACTAATTTTACCGTTGGGTCTTCAAGAAAGGAAATAAATTTCAAGTTCTCTTTTTTTCACCACTCCAACATTTGCATTTTAAATTTGACAGTATAAATGCATTCTCAGCTGGAAATCTTGAAAACGGCAAGCAAATAACTAAAAACGTAAGGATGAAGGACATAACAAAAGCTGTTTTTTCTTGCACTCTGTCGTTTCATTTCTTTTATTCATTATGGTCATTATAATGGCCAGCATTTAAAGCAGGAGCACTGTCAGAACAACAACATGGAAACTTGATAATTTTGTTTTGAAAAGACAACTTTAATTTGTCATTTACGACAATAATTTTTTCCGAGGATTTCCATTACGACGACATTCTTGAGTTTTTATGCTGCTTGTTTGCTTTATTGTTGATGTTGTGGTTGTTAGTGTTGTTGGCATTAGTGCTTAGAGCCACACAAAATTTAACAACAACTTCGTCCCTTCCTCTCTCATTACAACTTTTAGTTAAGCTTTCAACCGGATGAGATGGTAAAATAAAGTTTTTTATTACCGACGGTTTTTGGTTTTTCCACTGGCATCGGTTCGGTTGTAAACAGACTCTGGTTAACTGATTTCCACCTCTCTCTCTCTCTCTCTTGTTAAGCACCCCAAGCCACTCCACTAAAATGTTGTCCTTAATTTTGATGTTGTTGTTACTACTGCTACTACCACTACCAGTACTACTGACTGCTGTTTTATGGTTCTTTAATTTAGCTTCAATTAAAAACAAAACCATAACAGCAGTAGCGACAGCAGCAGCAGTAGACAAACTACAGCAACAACTTAACCGGCATCAAGTTTATCCACTACCCCGGTTTGCTTAGCTTAGAGAGCAACCAACGAAACAGCTACAAATCCAGCAACAGCAAATGCTTCGGACATTAAAGGATCTTAATGTTACGGCGTGTTTGTGATGGCGAACATACTGCTGGTGCTGTGTGTGTGTGCGTGTTTGGGCGCCAGGATCTGTATCAGCAAATGTTGTTACTTTTGCTTTATTCGCTTGTAGTTGATGTTGTTGTTAACGTTATGTTGCCCGTACCGTGAACCTGGTAATTTATCTTACGTTTCATACGTCACACGTCTAAATTGTAGCAAACAATTACCAACTCTGCAGTTTGGCAAACTTTAGCATCAGGATTTTCCGCTGTGCATCACACAAAGCATGAATAATAAACAGCCAGCAACAAATTAAGGAACTTCAGGCAACAACAACACCATGTTGTAGCACCCAGCAACAATCTAATGGACAGTAGCAGTAGTAGCAACAACATACTTTTTCGTGAAAAAATGTGTGTCCTTAGAGAGGCTCTTAATAAGTCGGTATCTTTGGGTTGAAGGTTATTAGCGGGCACTAGAAAATCAATTAAATTAAAAAATGTCATTATTCGAAATGAAATATTATATTATACAAAGGCTACAAATAACCTGCGAAAAAATATCCGTCTAGACACTTTTTCATAATAGAAGTGTTTGTCCGCATAGAAATGTTCGTTTATAAATATAAAAAGTGGCCGCAGGGCCTGATGATGTTCTTCCATATGGAATTGTAGGACTACATCAAAAGTCTACATGATGTCTAATTCGAAAAACGGAAAGTTTCTGAAGTGGTCTCTCTAACTGGTATTTATTGGGTTGTACGGAAAGTTTGTTCGATTAATTCGTTAGTTCACCTTACTTCACTTCCCATGATATAGAGTTCCTTTAAACACTATCATAACTTCCTCGCACCCCTTCTCTAAACTGTTTACCATTATTTATTTGCTTTCTCGTTCTAGTCGTGAATGGTTATAGCTTTTTTAAAAAAAATTTTAAAAATGAAAAAAATTGGCGAAAAAGAGCATTTTAGGCATATTATGCTGTATAATTTCCGAAAAAAGAAAAACGGCTGCTGAAAACAGACGAAAAATAAAGTATGTTTATGAAGAAAGCGAACACAATGAAAGAACTTGCCAGAGATGATTTAAAAGATTTAGTACGGGCGACTTATCCGTGACAGACGCTCTCCGATCAGAACGACCAAAAGAAAATGCTTCCGTGGAGGTGAAAGATTTAGTTGCTGTTAATCTTCGTGCAACAGTAACTGGGAAATAGCTGAAATAATCAAAAAAATAGGGCTCAATCGTTCACGGAGTCATAAAAGAACTCGAATTTATGAGCAACCTCGATGTGTAGCAACCTCACTCTTTCACTGAGGACTCACACTGCCTTGCGGACCTGTTAGAAATTGTCAGAGATTGGATGGAAAGTTTTACCTTATTCACCGTACTCCCCAGACCCGTCGCATCCCAGTATCACCTATTTCGCAGTCCGAGCAACCTCTTGAAGAATTTGAATTTCCATAACGACGAGGAAGTTAAACATCGAATTGAACAATTTTTTCAAAAAAAAAAAAACACGCGAGTTTTATGAGAGAGGAATTAAAAAGCTGCAAGAGAGGTTTGAAGAAGTTACTACAAAAGAGAAAGATTATATAATAGATCAAGATAATTGTTTTCTTGTATAGGGTGGCGCATAAGGGACGCTAAGATTTGATCAGTGAATACATTTTTTGTTTAAGTCTTTTTTTCGTCTCTACAGAATTATCTAAATAATACTTGAGAAATTTTGTGATGGAGAGGCTCAGCACAGAACAAAGAACCAAAGTTGTTCAATTTTACTTTGAAAGTCAGCATTCGATTATTCAGATCATATCGAAATTTCTTTCAATTTCGAAATGCTTCTAGCGCTCCAACAATATACCGATTGGTTCAGCGTTTTGGGTAACAGAGGGGTGTCTGCGATCTTCCGCGTGCTGGAAGACCAGTTCCAAATGAAGTGACCATTGCTCGAGTGCAAGCAAGTATTGAGGAAAACCCCACCAGGCGACGTTGTCAGCAGTTAGAGTTGTCTTACGGTCTTACATCTTTTCCCATATAATATGCAATTGGTTTACGAGTTAGAACCAAATGATGCACAAGAACGCATTCAACATAGTCGCCGTTAACGTTACTTATGCGCCACCCTACATATTCGAGTATATTTGTAAATAAATTTCTTTTAAAACCCAAATGAACTTTCTGTATTTTGAAGTAACAACAACTCTTTGCAGAATGCCATAAATGAGTCACTGTCTCCAATTCCAGGACAGTTAAAAAGATCCGCTGATCGTAGTTTAGAAGTGGTGAAAAAAGTGGATGATAATGATAAAGATGAATTTAACACAGGCGTGTCATAGGAGGGATGCTGTTATTTTTGATAACTTTTCACTGCCTTTTTATCACATTGTCTATAGCAATGAAAACTCTTTACATAATATTTATGACAATTTCCCTCTTTTAATAAGAATTCACATAACCACCCAGTAAAGAAGAAAATATTCATTACAACTTTTGATAAGGAAGTGGTGAAAAATTGCGTAATTACCAATGAAATTTACATAGAGTCGTCAAAGGAGGCAAGCATTATTTTATAATGCCTCTTGCCTACATATTCATGAATGAATGAATGTAGTGGATGTGATGAAAATTAAAATTTCCATTATTAAGAAAACAATCCATTTTTTTATTTTACTTCTATTTGTAAAGGAAGATTTTTTAATCGTAGTTTTTTTTTTTTAATTGAATAAAACACTCAAATTTCCATCATATATTAACATGTTTTGTTGGAATCGACAAATTGGTCTTAGCCATTCAATTTTTAAAGATAATTTCATGTTGTCCGCGGCTCCGTCTCAAAATGTCCATTCGGAAGGTCCAATTTTTTGTCACTTTTTCGAGCATTTCGGCCTGTATTCCACGAATAACGCGTGTTATGTTATCCTCTAAAGTTTCAATAGTGTTCAGCTTGTCCACATAGACTAAAGACTTGATATAACCCCACAAGAAATAATCAAGAGACGTTAAATCGGAAGATCGTGGGGGCCAAATCGAGAGATAAGCTGGTCACCAAATTCATTCCTCAACATATCCATTGTTTCACGAGCAGTGTGGCATATTGCACAGCCCTGATGAAACCACATGTCAACCAAGTTCAACTTTTTGTTCAAAAAACTTGGTATGAAATACCAGTAGAAACCAGCAGGAAGCTTATTGCCAGCATGCCAACAACACAATAATTGAAAATAAAGGTGGATATACCGACTTTTAACGAAACTCAGCCAATTTGGCAGGAAAAAATTGATTTCTTTACTTTTTTGCTTATTTTAACTAAATATACTTATTATTTTGTCCAATGTTTTTTTGATTAATTTCTTACTGTTTGAAAAACACTGAAATTAATTTTTTTTATTTATTTTTTTTTTTTGTTTTTGTTATTGTTTATTTAATTTCGAATGTTGTAACAAAAGAAATTAGTATTTGTTTTTTCTTTCGATTTAAATTTTCATCTACGAGCCTTTATAAAAAAATATATAAGGTGTACTTATTATTTTGCCCATATGTGTAACTGTTAACAAAAAAATTTAATTTTTTTTATTTTCGACATACTTTTGACCGTACTTGTTTGTAAGTAAAAGAAACGTTTGCCATGTAAATAAAAGAAATGATTAAATTTCCACAAAAATGCAAAATATTTTAAGCTTTCTGGTTGGTCTGAAAATTCTCCTTTATAATCCGTTTACAATTTCGTAATCCTTTATAAATCATTCATCCTTTTCCTTAAGTATTACACATCCTGCCTTTTGTTTGACCTGGTCTGTTTTATCTCCCGTCGTTGTGCAGCCAAGCATCAGCATTAACATCAGCATCAACATCAGCATCAGCGTCAGCAACGGCAACATTGCAAGTGTTAATAGCAACATCCCCGGAGACCGGATGCCATCATTGTCGTCGTCATTTTTTAACATTTACCGTTAATAATAACAACTATTTCTTAAAGAATTCCGCGCCGGCACCCGTCTTGTACAACTACACAATAACAAGCATTTAAGTCAGCAACAATAATAAATGGCAGCAACAACGCCCCAACCATTGCCACCAACAATCTCACTATCCCCTCGCTCATCAATAGCAGTAGCATTATCAACAGCAGCACACAAAGAGCTGAAACAATAACAGCATCATCGTCACCATCACCGTGTCGAGAAATGAATGTTTTCCTTCGCCCTGCCAGTCAGCTATGCTGGTATGTGGTGTGGTCGTCCTTTCACTGTCGTTGTAGTTGGCCTTTTGTCGTTCACAGTTCTTAGGATGATTATTCCGGTTGCTCCTTTTGCACCGTTGATGGCGTAATAAACAACCGTGAACACGAACACAATCACCCCACCACGCCCATTCATGCCACGACGGATCCTTTACGCTCCCAAGTCGGAGTTCGGAGTTCATATTGTTGATAAAATTAACATTATACACTTGACTGTAATTCCTTTGGAGCAGAATAATGACCATTATCTAATTTTAAAAGTTCAGCCAGCGAGAGAGAGAGTACCATAACGAAACAACAACTACAACAACAACCTCCTCAGGTCCTGTACAATAAAAACGACAACAACAACAGTAGCAAGCTTATGATGTATAAAAGGAATTTCATTATGACTGAAGGGAAACCATCCATGTTTATGGTAGTAGAATTTTCCTAGAAAATTCACTTTTCTCATGAATATTTTTGCTTATGGCCAGCAACATTACTGACACGACTGCCAGTTGCCGTCGTTGCCCTTACTGTTGTTGTTGTCGCTGTTTTGCAACTGTTTTTTGTTTTTCAGCACAAATGTTGTTGATGTTTTTCATATTTGAAAAATAATGAAAACTTTTTCCTCCCAAATTTGCGTTATTGAAAAATATATTTAGAATGTTGTAAACTTCTTTAGCATATTTTGTTAAGTAATAATTCGATTATACGAGGAGTGGGTGCAAAAGTTTATAAAAAAAGAAAAAAAAAAAATAAATAATACAAATCGCTGAGGGCACACTTGGAATGTTTATTGGAAACAGAGGAAATAAACTAATATAAATGTAGGATTGGATAGATCACTTACTCAACATTTTTCAAAAACAAAATTTTGAGATATTCAAAAAAAGAAGGCAATTCTGAAGAAACTGATTTTCATTTTGGAAAAATAAAACGTCGTTTCCCAAAATATAAAGAATTTAATTTTACATAATAAATTGCTAGAATTTGTTATGAAGAATTTCAAATAAAATGTCAATTTGGAAAAATTTTAAAGATGAAAATAACACAAAAATTAACAACAAAATACAGGCTGGCCGAAATATATTACGACCAAACCCTAATTTTGTAATTAAACTTTAAATGTTTTGTATTAAAATTTAGTAATTTCAAACGTACAGGATGGTGGCCAAATGTTGCTATCAAGATGTTACTTAAAGGTGTTGAATGCGTTTTTCTCCCTGAATGTTTTTCTCTCTGAACATTTTTCTCTATAACGGAAGAGATCTTATACGCCGAAGGAGATCATATAATGATAGAGACCTTACGAAGATTTTTAGACTACAAACAGTTTCTTTTTTTCATCCACCCTTAGTTTTTGAGATATCACATTAAAAATTAAAAATAAAATTTCGGTATAAGCAATTTCCGATTACTGGTAACACTATTGGAATGACATCTGATACGGCGATTACAATTTTCCCGAATTAATTGTCAGCTATGTATTATGTTATATTATCTATAGCTTCCGAGACATAAATCAACTAAATTTGAAAATTTGCAATATGAGAATATTCTAGTGATTTGTTCTAAGTCCGCCTAATTTTGTAACTCACTTGCAAATACTTTGAATTGTAAATACTTTGAATACTCAATTGTAAACATTTTGAGGTATAGGCAATGGACAGTAATATAGGTTGCTCCAGGTTACGGATGAGAAGTTACAAAGAGGAAGTTGAACTTCAAAAAATCGATGAATTTATATGGGAGGTATCAGATGAAGTGGATTTCTTTTACAATTCTTAGGTAACATTTTGGTAGCATCATTCGTCAGCTGACCTTTTCTCTTGAAATCGGAAAGTTTTAATTCCGGTGGATTTCTTTTACCATCCTTAGGTAACATCTTGGTAGCATCATTCGTCAGCTGACGTTTTCTTTTGAAATCGCAAAGTTTTAATTCCTACCAAGATCTTACCTAAGGATGGTAAAAAAAATCCACCAAAATTAAAACTTTCCGATTTCAAAAGAAAACGTCAGCTGGCGTATGTTGCTACCAAAATGTTACCTAAGGAAATCCACGCCACCTAATACGTTCCATATAAATTCACCGATTTTCTGATGTTCAATTTCCTTTTTTGTAACTCCTCATCCGTAACCTACAGAAATAGGGCAATGGACACAAATATAGGTTATTTGTGTCTATTGCCCTACTTTAGAATTCATTACAAGATTTTAAAAACCCGACCGATTAACTCCACCAATATAGTTAACGTTACTTATGCACCACCCTATCTATATAAACAAATAAATATCCATTCCATTTCAACTCATAATCTACAATAATTAGAAAAAAATGTCTCTGGTTTATAAGTAAAATGTATGATGACGCTTAACGTTAACACTTTTCAGCTTTCCGCAATATATAAATCAATTGATAAGCGGAATTTGCCGGTATTACCGTACAAAATTTCCGAAAAGTCGATATACTCAGACAAATTTTCCCCTACATCAGCAATACCAGGATGCATTTCGTAGTTTACATGAACAAAAAACGGTCCTCGTACAATGTTTTATGTTATAACGGCTTCTCGCTACAACGATAAAATTTCGTAATAAATGGGATGCCAAAAGAAAAGTTTTATAAAGTCTTATTTTTGGTTAGAACACTCAATTTCGCTGTCTTCTACGTTCGCATGAAATGGATATTCGAGATGTAGCTAAATCTTTTGTCAATTTAAATTAAATTTTGGCAGATTGTATATCAAATGGCCATAAAGAAAACCATTGCATGTAATATTTTCTTTAAAAAATATTCTTACTGTGGCAAAGAACTTCAGCAGAGCACCCCTAAATGTGAAGTACACCAGATTTTCTTTTAGTGACGCACACACAGACACAAACACAGGCGCATAAACAAAATGCCAAATTAAAATTACATCTTTTGCAAGGGCCACTGTCGAGTTGTTAACATTCAAGACGATAACGTGCTCTCCTTTTCTACGATTAACTATTTCCTTGATTTATTTATGTGTTTTGTTGAGTTACTAAGTAAAAATTCGTGTAATATTTCTTTATCATTGGAATTAGTTTCCTTTAGTTTCAGAATAGCATCAAGTGCCTTTCTTATGTAGGGTGGCGCATAAGTAACGTTAAGATTTGATCAGTGAAAGATTTGATCTAAGAAAAGAAATGGAAAATGCTTTGGAAAGGGCACGTCAGGTGGAATCAAACTATGGACACCATTTGAAGGATATTATCTTTAAAACATAAAGTGAAGATATTTCGAAACTATATTCTAAATTTTAATAAATGCCAACTTTAAATAAAAGCCGAAAAGAAAAAGTTATACATTGAATAAATCTTAACATTACTTATGCGCCACCTTATAGTTAGTATTATACAGGAGAATAGATTTCATATTAAATGTATTCTTGTTGTGACAGCCCGTAATCTCAACACTGCTTCAGCCACAAGGAATTGCGTTAGTGCAGTTTAGTGTCTTAATTGTACTCCTCAAGGAGAGGAAATCCTAATAGAAGGTATACTCTAAATTCTGTAATGTAACATGGATTAACTTACAAATAATTAAATACTTCCAATGTACAAAGCTCCCTTTTCCCGTTGCATATAAAAGGATTTATATTTGGTCTTCAGGGGAATGTCTTAACTTAGGCTTAAATAAAAGCAGAGAGATTCAAGAAAATTTAGTTTCGTTTCGATTGTAATATTGTAAATTATCTAAAATACAGAATTTGTTTCAGAAATTTGATCTTAATTCACATCTGAAACAAGAACTCATTTGAAGTACTGATTCCTTTTTTATTTGAAATGAAATTAGAAACCTACATTCAATCTGTTTCTCTGTCGAAACATAATGAAACAGATATTTCGATTTAAGAACCTAAAACGAAAATATAATTTAATGCAGTTTCGCTTCTTAATCTGAATCAGAACTGAAATCTAACACCTAGTTTTGTTTCTTGACAAAGAGAAAGGCTTCAAATGATTTATTTTCTGAGGTAAACATACCAAGCTCTCAGAAATTTTCACAGCTGCTTTTTTTGTTGAATCAAAAATGTTCAATTGAAATACCGGGTTGTCCATTTTTTCGGTTTTAAAAGTAAAATTAAATAAAGCACACATAAAACTACGATTTCAGGGAAACTTTTATTTCATTATAATGCCTGGACCTTGCTATTATGTCGGACTATAATATCTTTTAAATCACCGTCTCTGCATTGGTCGCAGCAGTGGATCCTTTTGGGGAAGTTTTCGACCACTTTTTCGCACATTACGAGCGTTATCTTGGCAATAGCACCATCTTGTTGAAACCACATTTCGTCCAGTTCATAATCTTTCATCAGTTCATAATCTTTCATCAGTTCATAATCTATCTACCAGCGCTCTAAATTGCAATTCGAACTATCCGCCACACTTTCACTAACAGAAGCGATACTTTCGGTAATGGGTACATTGCGATGGTGCGCAGGCCTGAACACATCTGTAATGCTTCCAGCCTCTTTAAATTTCTTTATAATCTTTCCAAGCCCTTTCACAGTAGGCCGATTATGGCTACCAAAGTCAAACCGTAAAGCACGAAAAGTGCATTAAATCACCACTTTTGTAGCAAGTTTTAAAAATTTTTACGCGTTCTTCGGTTGTTAAATGATCTACGAGTATATCCCTAAATGTAAAACCTGTCACTAAATAAATAATACTTCAACTGACAGGTATTTAACAGCTGACAGCCTTGCCAGACCGGCAGTTTTGAAACCACTACAGGGATAACTCAGACAAAACAAAAGTTTTCATAAAATGCTCCAAAATCAAAAATGTTCCTAATTTCGTTTTGGATGTATTAAACAGAAACAAAATTCAATACAATTTTGAATCGGAATTAAAAATTTATACATTTTTGACTTAGATTCGAGAAACCTAATTTAATTTCGTTAAGGCAACGATACCTGACTAAAAGTATCACAGTGGATTTTACAACTTGTTATAACGTTGAGAGACTCATCCCAGGCCGTTTTTTTTTTTAAATCTTTTGCCATACTTTCCCGATGTATCGAATGATGGTTGGCGATCGAAATTTAATAGACGAACAACTTTTTCGCCGCCTCCTATAAGAAGCTTTTTTAGTATGAATGTTAAAAGGATTCCATAAAAAATCTTAATAAAATGCAAAAGCAAGGAAGATAAAGGCCTCCTGCAATGGATTCCTGTGCCTTTCGTATTGGGAAATAAAGAATTCGGTAGGAGGCATTTGTAGAAAGTTTATTATGCGAAATTTCTGGCCATTTCCGTCACTTAAGTGAAATTGGAACAAAATCTAGTTATAATTCATTACTACAGCCGTCCTTGTTTAGACACATTTTTGTGTCTAATTCACAGCTAAATTCAATTTTTGCAGAAATTGTCGTGTCTGGCGTGGACACCTCAATTGGTCGACTACTACGATGTTCATCTTGGCAGCTTGTACGGCCTCGTTTAAACTCAACTAGCCAATATTTTACAGTCATAAATAAAGGAGCAGACTCCCCCAGAGTAGAATCTTGCGTGGCTTCAATGTTATTTGGACTAAGACTACGATGTTCAACTTGGCAGCGTGTACGGTCTCGTTTAAACTCTACTAGCCAATATTTTACAGTCATAAACGAAGGAGCAGACCCCCTCAGAGTAGGCTCTTGCGTGGCTTTAACATTGTTTGGACTGAGACGTATCAAATGGAAATATTGAATTACATAACGGTGACCATTTTTTAATGTTTGCAAATTCACTGAGATTGTTTACTTTAAATGGCTCAAATAAAAATACTAAATAACATGGTGCCTTGAAATTTAAAACATATGTTTTATAAGATTGCCATTTTGAAAGCTAATATTTTTTTTCAAACGTCATGGCGTCTAGTTTTGGAACTGGCCTCGTAACATACTTACTTTTATCCACATGTGGCTGACAGACAAGCCACATGTGGATAAAATCTTATTTAGAGAGGAAATATGGAGAGAAACTATATATAGTGACCTGACTGACAATATTTCAACTTCATAGGCGTTCAATAGACCAAACAAATTCGTTAGTTTTTTTAGCTTTGGAGATGTTTTCCTTTGCAATCCACCTTTATTAGGGCCAATATGTATAGAATTTCTACATTTATGTACTTTAAATGCCTCTACTGCAATAAAGAATATCGACGAAATATTTCCGAATCATTTAGCTCTTAACTAAAAAGTCAGAAATTACTGTGCATAAAATTTGGGACAGAGAGTGCAAAACTATCCAGTAGTAACATATGATAAATATTAATCACTATCGTGTCCTTTTTATAGGATTTTGATCAAATTTGCATAGATTGTTTTTAAAAAAAAATTTTCCTCGATTTTTTTTTATTTCCTCAGTAATCCATATTTCTATCGATTGAAGTCTTCCTTGGTGCACACTTTCACTCACGATTGCCATTTATTTCTTCACTGAAACTAGAGCGAAGCTAAACCAAACAAGCTACAAAATATCACAACTACACTTCGAAAGCACTTGAGATAAGTTTTTGTGTCTTCTGTTGGGCAATTATTAGTGTTGTCATGTCAGGGCAATAGATCTTTAAGATAAATTCCCTTGACAGCCCTCTTAAAGATTTATGGACCATCACAGGACAAATAGCATCCTTCCTTCCAATATGGACGTTTCATTGTTTATTTTGGGAATTTAAAAAAAAATCAAAGCAGCAGCAAAGAATTTGAAGCAACAATAGCAGAAATATCACAAAAACAACATGACCACCGACCGTCACCACCCACTGGTTACGATGATGGACTGTAGAATAGTTTATGTTTCAATTCATTGCTCCGAGTAATTTAAACAAAGCAAACACACATATTCGTATTCCTGGAACTATGTACACTATGTGTTGTTGTTATTATTATGGCATGCAGACAAATACCAGAACATACACATACACATGCGTGAATAAGTTTGAAGAGTATATCTGTTGATACAGTTGTGTGTTTTATGTAATTGTATGTACACATTTTATGCATTTG
>JAHXMU010000746.1:1459745-1469779 GCA_019455685.1 Philornis downsi
AACTACGACGCTCCTTATCTAACACAAACCATGTTTAACTTTAAACAGTATAAATGAATAAATGAGTAAATGAATAAATAAATAAATTAATTAATTAATAAATGAATAGAAGAGTAAATGAGTAAACGAATAATTGAATAAATGAATAAGTAAATAAATTAATATATGAATAAAAATAATATGAATAAATAAATAAATGAATAGATGAATAAATGAATAAATTATAAATGAATAAATAAAAAAAAAATAAATGAATAAAATAAAAAATGAATAAATTAATAAATGAACAAGTGAACAAATAAATAAATGAACAAATAAATAAATTAATAAATGAATAGAAGAGTAAATGAATAAATAAGTAAACGAATAAAAGGAAAGAAAATGAAAACATAAATAAATAAATATATGAATAAATGAATATATAAATAAATGAATAAATGAGTAAATAAATAAATGAATAAACGAATAAAAGATTAAATAAATAAATGAATAAAATATTAAACGAATAAATGAATATATGAATGAATGAATATATGAATAAACGAATAAATGAGTAAATGAATAAATTAAAACTGAATAAATAAATAAAAAATAAATGAATATATTAATAAATTAATAAATTAATAAATGAACAAATGAATAACCAAATAAATGAACAAATGCATAAATAAATAAATGAAAAAATAAATAAATGCATAAATGAATAAATGAGTAAATGAATAAATAAATAAATTAATTAATAAATTAAATTAATTAATTAAATTAATTAATTAATAAATGAATAGAACAGTAAATGAGTAAACGAATAATTGAATAAATGAATAAGTGAACAAATTAATATATGAATAAAAATAATATGAATAAATTAATAAACAAATAAATGAGTAGATGAATAAATTAACAAATTAATAAATGAATAAATAAAAAAAATAAATGAATATAATAAAAAATGAATAAATTAATAAATGAACAAGTGAACAAATAAATAAATAAACAAATAAATAAATTAATAAATGAATTAAGGAGTAAATGAATAAATGAGTAAACGAATATTTGAATAAATATGTAAGTGAATAAATGAATAAATTAATAAATGAATAAGTGAAATAGTAAATGAACAAATAAATAAATGAATAAGAGAATATATATTAGTAAATGAGTAAACGAATAATTGAATAAATGAATAAGTGAACAAATGAATAAATCAATAGATCAGTAAATGAACAGACAAATAAATCAACAAATTAATACATGAATAAATGAATAAATAGAAAAATGGATAGATAAATAATTGAATAAATGAATAAATAAAGAATTTAATAAATAAACAAATGAGTAATTGAATACAAGAAAAATTGAATATATGAATAAATAAAGAAATATTCAACGTATTATTTATTGTTATTATTATTATTATTATTATTGTAATATGAATAAATGAATACATATGTAAATAAATTAAATTATAAATGATTAAATAAATAAATTAATAAATGAACAAATACATTTTTAAAGGTTTCAATAATATGATTTTGAGAATGTCTCAAGTTTGTTTCTTAATTGTGACAGCTGAGGCAATCAGACAATATTTTCCAAATCGTTATATAATCCAAAAAAAAAAAACCCAGGGCAAAACCAAACATCCTTGTATACATAATGGAAATTCTAAAATTTCAGTTGGTTAAATCAGGATTCGGTTGGTTAAATCCAATTACGGTTGGTTAAATTCAACATCGATTTCCTGAGTCCAACTTCGGCTAATTGAATACGATTTCTGAATTCAATTTCGATTTGTTTAGTCCAACTTCAGTGAGCTAAATCCTTCGTTTGGTTGGTTTAATCCAATTTCGGCTGACTGAATCCAACATCTCTTCATTGAATACCATTTTGATTGGTTGAAACCAACTCCAACTGACTGAATTCAGTTTGGAATGTATTAATCTAACTTCGTTAGGTTGATTCCAGTTTCAGTTAGTTGAAATGTTCTTTTGTTAGCTTATCGGATTCCGTCCGGTCATTCGAAACTGTTCTTTATTCCATTAATACTGTACCATTTAAATAGTTGTAGCCCTGTTACAAATTACTAACCTTAACTCAAAGCGAACTAAATCATCGATACGATCCTAAGCTGAAAATACGAACGACGATTCCCGAGTTTCAATCCCGAGTTGGTGATAAGAATATGAATCGCTAGCGCATCAAAACGACAATGAACTGCAACGAATGAAATTCACCGCTAAAGCTGAATCACCAACATAATTTCAAATAGCTAACACGAACAAGAATCGCCAAATCATAGACACTGTTATTAGTTACTGATGCGAAAAAGAATCGTCGAGTCATCAGCACTATCCTGAATTAAGTTGTGATAAGAACCACGGAATCGTTGATACAATCCAGAGTTGTTGGTACAAATCAAAATTGTCTTCAAAGCCGAACCCTCAACTCGATTCTGAGTCTGTAAATAAATCGACACGAGCATGTGTTGCTGGTAGGAAAAGAATTATGGCGTTATCAACACGACTCTAAGTTGCTGACACGAATGAAAAACGCCGAATTGTCTACAAAGTCGATACGGCCATGAATTAGCAACCAAAATAAAAGAATTGCCAATATGAATCAATAATACTCGAATCATTGTTACAATCCTGAGTCATCAATATGCCTTTGAATTAACAAGAAAAAAATCGAAACCGTCGATAAGATTCCTAATCATCGAAATGAAACTGAATCAACAATAAACCTGATACAAAATATAGTATGTGAGTGTAATTTCTCTAAGTGTGTATTCTAGAAAGATCATCGAAATCGCTCCCAGAACATTCAAGTATGATATTTGTAATGTCTTTCCCTCTTCACCTTTAAATAGGACTTTTCTAGATGTGGAAATACGTTCCACGATACCAAAAAAGAGGATATTTTCACACTCCTGAGTTAAATTTTTATACAAACGAAAATCGCCGAGTCATTGATACAAAATGAGTTGCTGGTACAAACCAAAAATTGCCTTCAAAGCTAAATCGTAGATGCGTTCCTGAGACACGTTCCTTCAACGAGTTCAAGAGAATTACCGCATCATCGATACGATTCTCAATTGCATTGCCTGAATTGTCTACAGAGTCGAAACGTATGTGAATTACAAAAATAGATAATACAAAGCTAAGTCGCTAATATGAATCTGAATCAACGAAACCCGAATCGTACTTAAATTAACAGGAAAAAACCAAAATCGTCAAAACGATCCTGAATCTCTGATATGAAAGGTAGACCATCGACACGTTTCAGAGATGCTGAGTTGCAGGATCGTTACGAACCTGAATTAACTACCAAAAAACATCGTTGATACACTGCTAAGTTGCCGATATGAATCTGAATCAACAAAACACGAATCATTAATACGATTCTGAGTAGCCGATATGAACAATCGATGCTCTTTAAAGTCGGAATGATTCTCAATCTTCGCCATAAATGGTTTCGAAAATCGTATCGCTAAATTATCTTGAGTTGTTCTCACAGTCTGTACTCGTATAAACCTCCAAGTTTGTGCTTATTTTTAAGTTTAATGAATTAATTTTGAATTTATTGAAAATGTTTTTTTTTTTTTTTTTTTTCATTCATTTTCTTTATTGGATCTTTCTTACGAAATTTACAATATGTATTCAAATCTTAATCCTATCTTAAACTAAAGTATCCTGCCATTGCCGGATCTTGTTTTTGGCGAACAGATCTGTTATCACCGAACCAAGTCTAGCGTGTCATTTCTTTTTAGCCGTATATGGTCGGGAAAATGCTGAAGGTTTTGAGCGAGTGGGTTTGAGTGGGAGGACAACTTCGATATATATGACCTGCTTAATTTTTTCATTTCCTCGGAAATATAAGGAATGTTTAAATCTTTGTGTATGTTATCATTCCTAACATACCATGGGGCACCACAAATTTGACGCAGTATTCTTGACTGTCTTCTCTGCAGCTTATTTATGTTAGAAGCCGATGCCGTTCCCCACAACTGGATGCCGTATGTCCATATTGGCTTCAATATGGTTTTGTAGATGGTGATTTTATTTTCCAAACTGAGAGTAGACTGGGAGCCAATAAGCCAGTGGAGTTGAGCCATTTTTAATTTCAATTGTATGATTTTTGAGTCAATGTGATTTTTCCAGGTGAGACGTCGGTCAAGGTGAATACCCAAATATTTGACATGGTTATGAACGGGTATGATACTACCGTGAATAGTGAGGGCTGGGCAATTGTTCTGTCTAAGAGAGAATGTAACCTGTACACTCTTAGTGGTATTACCTGGTTTGCTTCAATATAGGGGTACAATATTTGGAGAAAGATCTTTTCAAACAGTTTAGATAAAATAGAGAGTAAACTTATGGGTCGATAGGATGTAATTTGTGACAGTTCCTTTTCAGGTTTTGGGATCATTATTATTTCAGACAGCTTCCATGATTGAGGAAAGTAACCAATTCGAAGTATAGCATTAAATATAAATAAAACTAATTTGAGGATATTGTGGGGGAGTTCTGAAATAATTTTCGCTGTTATTTTATCGTGTCCAGGAGATTTATTCATTTTCAACGAGAGAACATTTTTCTTTAAGAGAGATAGACTTATTTTCATTGGATTTGTGACCATTGGGCTAATGATCGTCGGATTCACACGAGAGATTGTATCGTTAGGAGTAAATACTTCTTCCAGATGATCAGCAAATTCTTTTACTTTTTCATCACTACTCCTTGCCCAACCTCCATCTTTCATCCGTATTGGAGACTCCTGTGTTATAGGACGCTGTAGTTGCCTTGTGGCCTTGTACAGGCTATAGTTAGTGTTTTGTGTGGCTCCTAGACGAGATAAATAGCGGGCTTCGGAGATTTCTTTTTTTTCATCCAGAGTTGACCTCAGTTTTGACTTGCACTGGTCGAGACGAGCTTTGAGGTAGGGAGATCTGTGCTTTTGCCATCGTCTTCTCGCTTTCCTTTTCTCTTTGATTAGAGATTCAATATGACATGAGGAGTCATTTTTTGTTTTAGCATGGACCTTGTGCGGAGTTGCCAAGTTTGCGGCAGTTGTCATTGTGGTAGTGAGGACGTTGATGGCAGACTGAATTTCATCTGGTGTTTTGAGAGAAAAGTTTTGCCACAGATGAGAGCTTATGTACATCTTGTATCTCAACCAATTTGTATGCCTGTTTGGAAAATGGTAAGAGATTTCCGGGTTCAAGGGAATGTTAAATACTGTGAGAATTGTGGGGGAGTGGTCTGATGAGAGGTCAAGGGAAGGAGTAACGATGATGTGTTCTCTTGTTATGCCCTTCATAACTGCAAAATCTATGGGATCGGGTGTTTTATTGAGATCCGTGGGCCAGTATGTTGGTTCACCTCCAGACAAAACTTTTAGGCCTGAACTCGATATAGCATTCAGCAATTGCCTGCCCCTGGGGTTGACGAGTCTAGACCCCCAGAAGGTATGTTTAGCATTGTAGTCTCCGGCTGCTATAAACTTGTCGCCAAGAGTAGAGAAAAAGTGTGAAAACTGGTCTTCGCTTATAACATATTTGGGAGGGCAGTATATGGAAGAAACTATTATGTTTAATCCAGTTAGTGCAACTGAAGTGGCTTGTATGTGATCAGTTTTATATTCGCGTAGAGGGAAGTGCTTTACCTGATCATTAATTATTGCAGCTGTTCCTCCACAAGCTCTGCCACTGGGATGTTTTGTATCGTAGGTTAAGTATCCATTTATTCGGAAGCAATTTTTTAACGAGAAATGAGTTTCAGAGACTAAGAGAATGTCAATTTCTCGGGATTTCAGAAAATACTCTACTTCGTTCTTATGTTGGGTGAGTCCGTTGGCATTCCAGTAACAAATTCTTATAGAGTTCATTTTCTGGTTAATAAAACTTGAATGAGCATATTCTGGTTTCGTAACATTTCTTGCATAATCCCCTGCATATTTGTCATGAAATTATTCATAGTTTTTATGAGGGATTCGATTGAGGTTTCAATATTGTTTTTCTGGGGAGGAGCTTGAGGAACCTGATTTTTGAGAGTTTGTGCATATATCATTTGAGTCGTCGTTGCTGAATTGACATTTGAGACTGATGGATCTGGATTTGGGATACACCCAAATTCTGGCATTTGAAACTGAGGAGTTTCCTGCCTTCTATGAGAGAGCTTCCTCCTTAGTTCTATGTACACGGGGCAACCTCTATAATTAGCTGTGTGGTTTCCTCCACAGTTTCCACATTTCTTCAGACTGGGATCTGTTTTTGGTAACTTGCATTCTGAAGTTTTATGAATACTTCCGCAAATCACACATACTGATGGTAATTTGCAGTAAGCTTTAGTATGCCCAAACTCCTGACAGTTTAAGCATTGAGGAGGGTCTTTGCGCGCTAGCGGTTCCTCAACTGATACTCTGCGATGAAGCAGATATCTGAGATTGTAAATTGGGTGGGGGTCATTTTTTCCTTTCATGTGGGCATAGTCAAACGCTATTTCCACCTTAAACATGGGCTGAGGAGCCTTGGACTTATTGAGTATATTGTGAATGGATTTCACTTCGTAACCCTTATTTTCAACGGCCTCCTTTATTTCCTGTATGGGAACGTTGCTTTCAATGCCCTTGATTACAACTATTAGTCCCTTAGAGCTTTTGAGTTGGTAAGTGTAGTAATTCTTACGTTCCTGGTCAAAAAATTTCGAAACTTCACGATATTTTTCTTCCGTATATGTTTGAACTTTTGTCTCCAGCACCTTCCCCTTGCGCAGGGACACTACATGGAAACCGTCTTTACCAACTAAATGAGATAATCTGTTTACCAGATTGTTAGAGATAGCTTCCCTTAGGAATATTGGGGGAGGTTTTTGTGCTTTCTTAGGTTGTGATTGCAAATTTTCTTCTTCTGTGGCCAAAATTGCGTAGTAATTTTGACCTCTTGGGTCAACCTGTGAGGGAGGGATGTTTCTGGAATACTTCGAGTTTGGAAGTTTTTGGCTAGACTTTGGGCTCAATTTTCTTTTCAGAATGGGAAAGTAAACGTCTATCCCAGTTTGAACCGTTTCATTTTGAGGTTTTTGTTTCGGTATAGCGCCCTTCGAGGTCGATGTTGCCGGTTGAGTAGCACTCGCGAGAGTTGCCAGTATATCACCGTTTGCACAAATGTTAGGTGAAATATCGGGTATACTTTTAGGCGAAATCTTAACTTGGGGCGAATTGATTGTTTGTGGAGCATGGGAATGGGAAGTACTTACGGGCATACTTTTAGGCGGCAACATATTTTGTCCACTTGCCAAACTGTCATCATTGTTTGGAGAGATGTGAGCTGAGGGGGAATTCATCTTGACACTAGTTTTCGCGGTTAGGAAGGCACTGTCATCTTTTTTGTTTTGGGATGCACTTTTCTGACACTCGTTTGCATTTATTGAGAGATACGCATTTCTGCCGTTAAGACTCAGACGTCTCTCTGAGTGTAAGACACTCATATAGGCACTTTTCGCCTTAAGATATGCGAAATATGAACTATATTTTTTTGCAGATTTGTTGTGATTGTAATATTATAAATTGTATATTATTATCACTGCACAGGGGAATTTTGATTTAGCGTCTTCTGACTGAATATTTTTTGGGCTAAGAGTATATTTAACCTTTTTTATAATTATTTTTCTATAGCCGATGCACAAACACGTCTGTCTGCACAGAGAGAAAAATTATAAAAAAAAAATTGAAAATGTGAAATTTAAATATTATAAAAGATAATGCTTTTATTTAAGTTTTCTAAAACTAATCTAAATAATTATCGATCAATATCCCAATGATTGTTGTGAATTATTTACTGTAAGCTGAAGAAATATGAAAAATATGAAATCTGAAAAATGGAAAATAGAAAATTCAATGTTACCAGCAAAGTTGCTGATTCAAAATCAGCCACTTTTGCAGCACAACTCGAACGGATTGAGCATCTCAATCTTTAGAAATAAACATATTGAATTAACTCTAATTCATTGCCATTTTTTTCCTTCTCTCCCTCTTTTCACATATTTTATATACGAGTATATTAAATCATAAATTTAAATGTATAATTTCTCAACTCTGAGAAACTATACAATTATTCTAAAATCGCCAATTCTTTAGCTTAGAACTTACTGCCCGGCATGTAAGAGTTCATTCATTCATGCCGATTATAATCCAAAGCTATTGATCACTTCGAAATCGGTCTGAGTATAATTCAATGAGTGAATAGAGCCGACAATACAACTACTACTGAATCCGTAAATAATTCTAAATTGTTTGCATAACTAAATTGTAATTTGTAATATAAATTTATAAATATATCTGAATTGTTTCCGCAATTAAATTTTAAGGCAGCAAACTGTAATTTAGTTGTAAGACTGGAATAAAATATTGTTTAGTGTTGTTCCAGTCAAGATTTTTTCCATTCATTTTCTTTATTGAATCTTTCTTTTGAAATTTACAATAAGTATTCAAATCTTAATCCTATCTTAAACTGAAGTATTCTGCCATTGCCTTATTTTTGGATCTCATTTTTGGCGAGCCGAACTTTGTATCACCGGACCAAGTCTAGCGTGTCCTTTCTTCTTAGCCGTATATGACCGGGAAAATGTTGAAGGTTTTGAGTGAGTGGGTTTGAGTGGGAGGACAACTTCGATACGTAAGACCTGCTTAATTTTCTTATTTCCTCGGAAATATAAGGAATGTTTAAATCCTTGTGTATGTTATCATTCCTAATATACCATGTTACACCACAATTTATTATCCAAACTGAGAGTAGACTGGGAGCCAATAAGCCAGTGGAATTGAGCCATTTTTAATTTCAGTTGTATGATTTTTGAGTCAATGTGATTTTTTCAGGTGAGACGTCGATCAAGGTGAATACCCAAATATTTGACATGGTTATGAACGGGTATAGTACTACTGTGAATAGTGAGGGCTGGCCAATTGATCTGTCTAAGAGAGAATGTAATCTGTACAGTGTACACTCTTAGTGGCATTTACTTTTATCTTCCACTTTTCGAGCCAAGATTCTAATGTATGTATATGAGACTGCAGTTGTCTAGAAGTCATTAATGGGCAAGTGCTAATGCTCATGAATGCAGTGTCATCAGCGAAAGTTGAGGTTTGAATTAGGGAATGAACAGGCATGTCAGAGGTGTAGATGGCCTAGTATACTGCCCTGCGGAACTCCTGCTGAAACTTTTCTTTGAGTTGAAACAGAGTCCTTCGATTTTGCCACAAAAGATCGATCCTTTAGATAGCTCTCCAGGAGCTTGTGGGTATTTGTCGGTAGAAAAGAAACTATTTTATGAATAAGGCCTTCATGCCACACTTTATCAAAGGCTTGGGAGATGTATATAAAGAGAGCTGAGCAATATTTTCGTTCTTCGAATGTTTTTCTGATCTGGGTTACTATACGGTGTACTTGTTCTATCGTTCCATGACCCTTACGAAACCCAAACTGGTGCATGTAGTACCCATGGTTTGCTTCAATATGGAGGTATACAATTTTGAGAAAGATCTTTTTAAACAGTTTAGATAAAATAGAGAGTAAACTTATGGGTCGATAGGATGTAATTTGTGACAGTTCCTTTCCAAGTTTTGGGATCACCAGTCAAGATCTTTCGTAAGATTTTGTTCTTATGGCGATTTTGAAGGCGTCTGGATTTACCGGATTTTATTTGAAATTTTTGGAAAATTATTTTACCAAAACGGTTGCCGCCTCCATCAAAGGCTTTTTGCTATTAGTATTGCACTTGTTTACTTTATGTGCTCTATCTCTTCCCGCTTTTACTGAACTATTTTCAATCCAAGGCCTTCAATATTTTGTTATTAAATTACTGGAGTTATAAATTTGTATTTCTTGTTCTCCGCTTAAGGCGTCACTTTTTCACAGCCTCCTTTCTCCTTCATCATAGGTATGAACGTGTAATGGTTGGTCTCCGCTAAGCCTCCTTTGGCTGAACACAATTTCCGCAATTTAACGTTACGTTGACTGGCTTGGCCTTTCCGCCTTC
>JAHXMU010000746.1:1486368-1512598 GCA_019455685.1 Philornis downsi
AACTTTTCTCAGAGAAAAGTTGATAAGTGAACTTTTCTCAGAGAAAAATTGATGAGTGAACTTTTCTCTGAGAAAAGTTGATGAGTGGACTTTTCTCCGAGAAAAGTTCATAAGTGGACTTTTCTCAGAGAAAAGTGAAGCGGTAGACTTTCCTAAGAGAAGAGTTTAGGAATGATTTTTTTTTTCTGAGGAAAGTTAAGGAGTGGACTCTTCTTAGAAAAAGTTGAAGAATGAACTTTGCTCGAAGAAAAGTTGATGAGTGAAATTTTCTCAGAGAAAATTTGATGAGGGAACTTTTCTCAGAGAAAAGTTGATGAGTGAACTTTGCTCAGAGAAAAGTTGATGAGTGAACTTTTCTCAGAGAAAAGTTGATGAATGAACTTTTCTCAGAGAAAAGTTGATGAGTGAAATTTTCTCAGAGAAAAGTTGATAAGTGAACTTTTCTCAGAGAAAAATTGATGAGTGGACTTTTCTCAGAGAAAAATTGATAAATGAACTTTTCTCAGAGAAAAATTGATGAGTAGACTTTTCTCTGAGAAAAGTTGATGAGTGTAATTTTCTCTGAGAAAAGTTGATGAGTGAACTTTTCTCAGAGAAAAGTTGATGAGTGGAATTTTCTCCAAGAAAAGTTCATAATTGGACTTTTCTCAGAGAAAAATGAAGCGGTGGACTTTCCTAAGAGAAGAGTTTAGGAATGATTTTTTCTCTGAGAAAAGTTAAGGAGTGGACTCTTCTTAGAAAAAGTTGAAGAATGAACTTTGCTCGGAGAAAATATTAGGCTGAATTTTTCACGAAAAAAAGTTAAGTATTTAATTTTTCTCTATGAAACAAAAGGTTTAATAGTTAACATCATAAACTAGTTAACTTTTTTACAAGAATTTTTGACTCGTTTACTTTTCCGTCTACGAAAAGAAGATTAAAAAAAGCTTTAGTCATCAACTTTTCATCCTAAGAAAAATTGTGTTATCAAAATTTCTTTGCTACTAAATTTCTACTGTTAAGTTGTATTCCTAAAAGTAGTTAAGCCTTCAAAATTTCTATTTCCATTATTCTTTTTTTTTTCTATATACAAATTTGAACAAACAATTTACCTTTACAAGGAAGTTAGTGGCAGGAATTTGAGCCTTCAATTTTCCATATTTATTTGATGTGCTATAAGAAACTCTAAAGTTAACTTTTAATCAAGTGCTCTTCTGGACATTTTTATTATTTATTTATTACAATTTTCTTATTTATTTACTAAAATTTGTGTTAGATAACTTTATGCATCAGAATCGGGGAAGCCTTTTTTACTTCCCAATAAACTGCGGCACTTGCGTCGATAATGTATCCGCTACCATTCTATTGAAATGCCTGATTGTAATCAAATTGTAGTTTAATCGTGGTGAGAATACGTGCTTTCAGAATTTTTTTCATTGAAAGAAATTCTTTTCATTAACTCATTTACTTTTTTCACAAGAAAAGTTGTATCATATACTTTTGCAAAGATGAGTTAAAAAAGTTTTAGCCATATACTTTTTACTCCAGGAAAATTTGAGCTGTTAACATCATTAATGCATTTTTTTCACAAGATAAGTTATGTCGTTAACTTTTTTGCCCAAGAAAATAAACGTCAAAGATGGTCATTACATTTTCTCTGCAGAAAATATTCAGGAAATAATTTTTGTTTCTAGTGACTGATTAAATGTTCTCTATATTCAAATATAATCCGTTTCCGTATGAGAAGATACGAGCCAACACTTTTATAAGAGAAGTTGGTGGCCCAATAAAAGAAAAATCGAGCGTTTAGGTTTTTTTCTTATAACCATATTTGATTAACCAATTTTCTATAATATATATGATATTAGAGTATCCTAGCAGACCAATTGGTTAAAAAATTAACCAAGAAATCAATTATTTTCTGTAAGAATAAATCTCGCTCTCTCTCTCTCTCTCTCTTTCTCTCTCTCTCTCTCTCTCTCTCTCTCTTTATAAGCAAAGCAGAACAATTAGCTTGTTTATTATGAGAAAGGCTGAAAAATCGATTGTTTTCTGTAATGCAGTTTAGTAAATTGACTGGAAAAACTAAGCTGACAACTGTTTTTCATTAGTAAAATTAAATAAGCAAGGGTTGTTCAGGTGTGATAGCATACAACATTTGAAGAAAATTGGAAACTTCGACTTTTGCCTCTAAGAAAAATAGAGTCGTCAAACCGCCTCTGTAAGGGAAATGAAGCCTTCAACGTTCCTCAGTGAAGAGGGCGAAGAGTTCCGCGTTGCTCAATAAAGAGTGCGGCGTCTTCAATTTCCCATCACATGAAATGAGAAGCCTTCAACTTATCTATGAAAAAACTGAAAGCTTCAACTTATGTCTATATGAAACCCGATTTTTCTCTATGAGCATGTGCAGCTTTCGTTTTTTCTGCACAAGAAAAAACGATATCTATAAAAAATTGTCAGCTTCGGACTCTTTTCAACAAAAAGAGCTGAGCAACCAAATGTCCTCCATAAAACAGAATTGAGGGTATAGCATTTCTCTCATTTTAAGAAAATTAATCTTTCAAAAATTAATCCTTTAAATTTTCTCGACAAGACAATATCAGCTTTAAACAATTCTTTGTAGAAAAAGTTAAGCCTTTAAATTTCCTTTATACTAAAGATCGCCGCTTTAACTTTTCTTACTAGAAATTTACCGCTTCAACGTTCTCTAGAACAAACTAAAGAAGTTCTATATAAGAAATTGGAGCCTTCCTCTTCCTTGATAAAAAAAATAAAAATATTTCTCCAGAAACAAAAAAAAATTGTTAGGACACTTTTCAATAAAAAAAAGCTGAGCTTCCGAATGTCCTCCATAAAGCAAAGAAAGGGAGCGTTTCTCTATAAGAAAATGAATCCTTCAAATTTCACCGGCAAGACAATATCAGCCTTAAACAATTCTTTGTAGAAAAAGCCTTAAACCTTCAAATTTTCTTTATATATACGAGTATAAAAGTTGCCGCTTTGACTTTTCTCACTGGAAAAATTGCCACTTAAACGTTCCCTATAATAAACTAAGATGTTTCAGGATTTCTATTTATAAAATTTTGAGCGTTCAGATTTTTTTGTAGTAAAATTTGGGCTTTGTACTTTTTTCTCTAACAGAAGTTTTACTATTGCCGCCACGTCAACTTTCTATCTAAACAAAGCTGAACTGCAGCCCTTAAACTCTGATGAAAGTTGAGTTTATAAATTTTTTTTTTGGAAAAAATATTAATCATTAATATTTTGTCCCAGAAAGTTTAAATCATTGACGCATCTAAGAAAAATTAGAATAACGATTTTTCCAGAAATTATTGGGTAGGTTTGAATGGTCTTTTTTGAATGATCTTTTTTTTGACTTTTTTGAATGGTCTCTTTTCCGGCAATAAGAAGAAATCTTTGAGGAGATTTTAAACATCAAAGTTTCTTTTTAAGCTGCCGCAGATTTATCATTATATTATATTATATAAGTTAAGTTATATATAAGTTATATTATATATAAGTTATATTATATAAGTTAAGATAACTTTTAAAGCACATTCGACTTCTCAGCTTTCACCGCTGAAAAAAGGCAAGTCAACAATGTTTTCTTCTAAGCCTTGATCTGTCCTCTTTAAGAAAAACTTGTGTCATCACCGCTTCTTTCTAAAAAAATAAAGCAGCATAAGTTTCTTGCTAAGAAAAACCATCAATGCCTCTCCTAAGTAAATTTAAGATAAGTAAAGTGGAGTAAAGTGGCCAACTTCCCTAGCTAAGATAACCCATCAATGTTCCTAAGGAAATTGTTGCAGTTGTGCTTTTCTTAGGGACATAAGAAACACTGGCAGTTCAACATTCTTTGGTTAAAAATTCATAGCTAAAGTTTAACTAGAAAAGTTTTTATGCGCCGGTATCCCTATAACGTAGTTGTTGTCACTTGGAGAGAAAAGTTGGGCCATCAACTTTCACTAAGAAAAAGTAAGTTGGAATCTTCGACTTTTCCCAATGGAAAAATAGACTTTTCCCTATAAAAAGAATAGATTCTGTCTTTATGAGAGAAATGAAGCCTTAAGCCTTAAATGAAGCCTTCATTGAGAAGATAAAGACTTCAACGTTTTGCCATAAAATTGGGGGGCCCTTAACTCTCCTCCACAAAAAATGTGAAGTCTCCAAACTATCCATACAATAAATGAGGAAACTTTATTTTGTGTCTGTTAGAAAAGAGGCGTTTCTCTATAAGATTTAGCCTATTAGGTTTGTTCTTTCAGAAAGAAGCTTAAATTTTTCTGTACAGGAAAAAAAATATTTCTCTATAAAAAAGTTAACCCTTTTCTACAAAAAAAAAGAAAAGAAAATACTGAGCATACATACGTCTTTCATAAGAAAAGTTGAGACTGCCACAGGCTGTATGTTCCTAGAGGTAACTTCTTTTTCAAGATTTCTCTTTAGGAAATCTTTTTCAAGATTTCTCTCTAGAAATATTGTAGCCAAAAAAACAGCTCTCTAATTAATGTTCAGCCATCAACTTTTATTCAGTCACTCTTAAGCCGCCATCATTTGTTTAGGCAGCCAGTTAAAATTCTCCAAGGAAAGTACATCTATAAGGTTTTTTTTAGGAATATTGACTGCGTATTGTTGAACCACTAAAAAGTTGGACACACTTTTTGTCTATAAATGGCAGGACAATGGAATTTTGAGTCTTCAAATTTTCACTAACGATAGTTTATTTTTCAAAATTGTTTTAGGAGAAGTTGAGCATTCAAACAATCGATATACCCACCTTTTCCCTAGGGCGTCAGCATTTCTCGGAGAATGTTAAACAATCGTATTTTCTTCATGTTTAGAATAACCAAATGTTTTGTCCAAAAATATGGCAGAAAGACAAATGTTTCTTTAAGGAATTTTAAGCATTCAATTTTTTTGTAGCAAAATTGTGGAACATAGGATACAAGCGATTCGACACAAAGTACTTCTAAACATTTCTAGTGTTAGCTATTTTATGTTTTTCTATATACATTTTTTTGTTTTCCAACTATCGTATAATGTTTTTCCAATTTTTCGTTCCATTCATTCAATGCCGTCCCTAAGTTGCTGTTGTTATTCCTGCTAACGATAGTAGCAATGATGATAATTTTTGTTGTAGTTGGCTTGTAAGAGCGGCAGTCACGTTGGTTGTAGTTGGTAGCAGCAGTAGTAGCATCAGTAGCAGTGGCATGTTATAAAACTGTGCCACAGCTATCCAATAAAAACATTTGGTAATAACATTTTGATGGCTCTTTAAATTACAGCTTTTTATGATGGCGCTGTTCTCCTCCGTTGTACTTTTCCTTCTCGACTACGAGGCGGAGTTGAACGTCTGCTACTCATCGTTTGCGCTTGAATGGAACTGTAACAAGTTTAATTGAAAATTTAAAAGCAATTTATTGTTTTAAATTGAAATGTATTTCCATTAAATATTAAAACTTAACAGGAAACATCACACAGAAGCTAGAGCGCGATGAAAGCGGGGTGGACATAGAAAAGAAGACCATCATTTTGAAAATTCCTTGTCTTGACGGATGAGTCATCAACATATTAATGTTAAGTTTGTTAAAAGAAAAATGCCTTTTCCGGAGGCTGTGTTGAAGTAATGGAGAGGTGAGTGTGAGGCCTAAAAGGCAGTGGTTTCAAGAGGTACTTAAAATATATATTTTATGCATGGAAATATACGTGAAAATTTAAAAAAAAAAATTTTTTGGGTAAGCTACACCTAATATAGCGTTTACAGTAAATTACTTAAAATTTTTCAAAAATATCCATAAAGCAATGTGTTTTCGTCTGTTTCATATAGACTGTCATGTCATTTAACCGTTTATGTAGCCTACTTCTTGGTGTATAATTTAGCACTGTAAATGTAGTATATATATCAGGGTTGCCCAAACATTCTCGATAATGCTCAACAGGTGCATTGTTAAGCTCGATAGAAGTACGTGTGATATTTGAACTTTTTTCTTAGCAATCTATATAGAAAGTCTAAATCGCATACGAGTTAAATTGCATTAGACGATACATATTTTCAATCCCGAATACATACTAGAATGGAACGGAAACATTTTAAATTTATTGTAACTTTTGTTGTTTAATAACCGATTTCAGACAAAATCTAAATTACGTAAACTTATACCAACACTAAATGGCGTTTATTGAAATCGTCCCTTACAAAAAATCCGGCAAACTAATTATATTATTTTGGAAGCCAGACTCTACTGTCAGAGTATCACCACAGTCGGATGGACAGACACTTCTGGATAGGTGGGCAGTCACGAATTGATTAAAAGGCTCTCAAACCTCTTTTCAAATGCCAACCCTATAATCGTCATAGCTTTATGTAATAGAAAATTTTGTTGTACACAAATTTTAAAACCTCTTAATATGTCATCGTTCTAATAATTTTCGTAAACTAATTTTCAAAATTAAAATTTTTAATTTTTGATAAAAACCATTCCACACAATAAGTCTATTTATTTTTTTTTTTTTTATTTTTCAAATATCTTTTCCGTCTATTTTTAAAATTATGCTAAGGAAACTGCACTGAAATACCTAAATACTGGGCTAAAATTACCAAAGAAGTGGACTTAAGTTGATAGTAAAAATTTAAAATGTACTCTGCCTCTAATTTTAATTTCATTTTTCCGTCCTTTTTCAAAATGAATTAAAAAAGAGGTTCAAAATGTCAATATTTTATGCAAAACATCCTACAAATAGGAAGCGTATAATTTTGAACATCATTTATATCTATTTTCCAAGGACCATTTTCGCGTTTTTACAAAACCATTCCAAGAAAACTGCGTTCTTTCAGTCTTTTTTCAAAATAAGTTGGAAAAATTGCTTTAAAATTATCAGTTTTTTATATAAACCTTTCTTCAAATATGGTTGCGTTCTTTTTTTTTTTTTTTTTTTCTTTCTTTTACCCGTTTCGTCACACAAATGCTACCCGGTATACGAGTTACATATGCAAATACTTACGTTAATATGAAAACCAATGAACCCGATAAATTTGAGGAATTCCTAAATGAAATTAATAAAGCCAGACAGTAACCCAATTCCATTTTCCGGTACATTGCACAAGCCATAATATTTCCCAATAATAAAACAATAAATCAGCATATTCCCAAATAAATTTAATCGTTAATAAAGCAACAGACTTAAATGTAATTTTAGCTCAGTAAGCATAATTGTAGTAGTGTTAAGTTATTTTATTAAATGAAATCAAAAATAAATTTAGTCTGATCTGATCATTCACATTGATCAAAACGTCTTCGTAAACTTTTTTTAAAAAACGCTCGAACTCCGGTAACTTATAAAATTTACGCTAAAGGGAATAATTTTGCGCGCTAAACTAAACGGGGATAAGTTGTATAAAAAAAGTAGTAGAAAATATGCAAAATAACAATGAGACCAAGTTCTCCTACGCAAAAGTAAACAAAGAAGTTAAAGAAGAAGTAGAACGTCAAATAACGTAAATACTCGTTGTCGGAGCAGTCAATCGGGTAATAGAATATTTATTTTGGGCTAACGTTTACATTCGAAATGTAGACAAAAAAATGTGTTATATTTTCGAAGTTAAAAGTGAACGTTAATATTTATGATTTATCAATGTTTGAAAACTTATTTTTAAATTTTCAAAATATATATATATTCTCGGCAACATTTCTAATTTTTTTCTGTTATGCAAATAAATCATCAGCAGCAATTGGAACTGCAGCCGTAACGGGAACAGAAGAACAATTTCAAATCTAAAGCAACTGCTGCGCTCAAACGTTAACAAATATTTACGAAAACTCAACATGCGAGAGGTGCAATCAATGCTGGCAGGTTTTTTATAGTTTGACCGCCAAATGCATCGTCGAATATCGCCAAAATACCTGAAATATCGCCAAAATATGGGGACAAAATATTTTGTAATATGTCCTTACAAAAGTGGTTTGCAGGACTGAGTTATTTTTTATGAAGTTCCATAATAGCATTGATTGTAACAGTAAAATGTTCTTAATAAAAAAAATTTGGTCCATGTAAATGAGCTACTTTAAACTTATTTAAAATATAATAAAATAAAACACTTTACAACCATTTTAATATCTCTTATAATCTCAATCGAAGTTTTGACGGAAAATCATTATTCGTTCCTCTAGTATCTGGATGTATGCCGATGATATTAAATTATTTTCGTCATTTGAGTCAGTTAGTACTGTAAGTCATTTGCAGGATGATCTAAATAGTGTTGTTAGTTGGTGCGACATTAATGGCATGAAGTTGAACATTTGTAAATGTAAAAAGTTGTCATTTTGTAGGAATAATTTACAGATCTGGGATTTCTATATAGGTTTTTATAAGTTGGAAAATGTTGCATCTATAGTTGACTTGGGTGTAACACTAGATCAGCGACTATGATTCCATTTGCGTATTGATTTCGTTGTTAGTAGAGCAATTTCCTTAGTAGGTTTTGTTGAAAGATGGTCCAGGGAATTTGATAATCCTTATATCACTAAACGTCTTTTCACAAGCCTCATTCGCCCATGCTTAGAATATGGCTGTGTCATTTGGAGTCCCACATAGCTGTTATATTGATCGTATTGAATCTGTTCAGAAACAGTTTCTTCTCTTTGCTCTTAGAGGTCTCTCCTGGAACTATGAAAACTTGCCGCCCTGTGTAAATCGATTAAATCTCATTTCTCTGCCCACTCTTAAAAAAAGAAGATTTATGTTAAGAGCTATGTTGTTATGCTAATTGTTATTATTGTTGTTAAGCTAATTTATGGACAAATAGATTCGCCTTTCCTACTGAGCAAAATTAATTTTAATATTCTTCAAAGATTTGTCCGATATTTTCTGCCGTTGGTACTCAGTACTGACAAAAAGTAATTATGAAATTCATAGTCCATTTCGTTGTCTGTGCTCAATGTATAACGAAATTTATTGTTATATATCATGTAACGATTCAATAGAAATTATAAAGCGAAAAATACTTAATAGATAATAATTTGCATTTATTACTGGTGGCCAACATATGTCACCTGCTAATTGCCGATATTCTATTTGGAATAGCCACGCTGCCAACTCTGAATTTGTTTCAAATTCTTTGTTCGTTGGATTTTCCTTTACATGTGTTATGTGTTGGTAGTGAAATCTCACAACATCATCATTTTTCATAATCGTTTTATGTTCCTGCCGGTTTCCAGTCATCATTTCTTCTGATCCAGTTGCCGATAATTGCTGCTAATATTTCTATGTTGTGTCCTTATTATCCAATGGAAGAAGTGTGTTTGTGTTTGTCTTTGTGTCGTGCCCATCACTCTCGTATAATTGTTGTATATCTGTTCTGTGCCTTCAGTCGTAATTCTATACGTTTAGTTACCCTTTTATTTTAATTATTTTTGTGCAGTTTCCCTTAAATTGTTTAGAAAAATATCAAAAGGGAAAGGACATAAATCTTGCCAAAAATATTCGAAATACATTTATAGAAAGAATCGTGAAAAAATTTGCAATTTTAGCACAATTTTTAGTGCTGACTATCCATTTAGGTGCATTTTTTTATGGTTATTAAAAAACTGACGAAATGACTCCTTAAGTTTTAATAAAATTTTAATTTTTGCAAAATTTTACTAATAAAGTCAGACCCAAAAAATAACTCAATGCATCATTCTTTTTTTTTTTTTTTGTGATTTCTTTTTCACTTATTTCGAGCAATATTACACATGATTTGCTCGGCCGTAGGATAGAGTATATATAGGTATATATATACATATACAGTAGGACTTTATTTTGAAATTTTAACTATATTCAGCTGGAGTAGTTATTTAGTGACGGATTCCAACCTTATGTCCCTTACGCTTTTGTTGCACTGTGTTATTTCATTTAAATTTAAATTTATTAAATTTAATCGAATGGAGTTTAAATTAAACCCTCCATACACACCTTCCAAACTACTGTGCACCTGATGTGCTGACAGACAATGATGTGTTATGAACTGTTATAAATAACCAACAGCAGCAAGAAATATAAAGTAGAGCATTAAAAAATTTATCTTACTCAACTCACAGCATGTTAATGCACTGCATTTATTCTTAAACTTTTGATCCAGTCGAAAGAAGTTTGACACACAAGTGCGCTCGTAATTCAGTAGATTGGATGCATACAGTGAGTGCAAAATTTATTTGGTGTTGAATTTGTGGTTTTACTTTGATAGACTCCAGAGATTTTGTGTTTCCATTTCTTTTCACAACTAAACGCCGAGAGCTTGAAATGTGTATAAACACATCTTAATGTCCTGGCAACTAATATCCTTTCACATGTGTGGTATTTAGCAAAGCCCTCATCCTAACCGATACACAAAGACAGAGAGGGAGAGGAAGAGGGTGGATGAAAGTGGTGGTGCGCATTTGTCCCCTGCATTTTGAGTGGCCATTGGTCTTATCATGCCAAAGAAGTATGGCTACTAAATAAATAAATTTTGATTAGATGTCTGGAATTTTGTTGAGTCATAAAACCGCAATTTATACATTGATACGTGTGTACATCACCATGTGTGCGAATTCTTTCGCACATTTGTATTTGCTACTCTGATGTTGTATTGTTTCTCTTTCAACCGACGACCATTTCGAAAGTAATAAAGATCTAGTGGTTTATTCTGTGTGTGTGTGTGCGTGTATGTGTATGTGTGTGGAAAATCCAAAGAAACTTTTTGTAGCTTAAATAAATTTACTCAATTTTTCACAGTTCATAGGCAGCATTCCTACCTACAAATTCATACATTACAGTGTACATATGTAAGTTCCCAGTAGCGAAATTCCGACGGCCTGGCGTCTTCCTTACAATCTCATATCATATATCAGGTTGTCCATTTTTCGGTTTTAAAGGTGAAGTTAAATAAATTACACACAAAGCTATGATTTCAATGAAACTTTTATTTCATTATAATGCTTGGACTTTGTCAATATTTACGAAATACAATGTCATTTAAATCCCGTCCAGATTGGTTGCAGCGGTGGTTACTTTTAAGGTAGTTTTCGACCATTTTTTTTTGTCATTTCGGCGGTATCTCGGCGACAACTTGACAAATGCTGGTTTTCAAATACTCCAACATTTGGGCATTATATGCGCAAACACGATCTTTGACACAGGCCTACAAACAATTAGTCTAAAAGCATCAAATCATATGATCTTGGTGGAAATTATGCTTTCTGGACGCTTCTCTCCAATAAAGCCAAAATTAATCGTGTTGTGTAGCTCATAGCACCATCTTGTTGAAATCAAATATTGTCCAGTTCGTAATCTTCAATTGCAGGCCAAAAATATAGTAGGTTATCATACGGCCATAGCGCTCTGAATTGAAATTCGAATTATCCGCCACACTTTCACTAACAAAAGCGATATTTCGTGCGTACACTGCGATGAAGCACAGGCCTGACAACATCCGTAACGCTTCCAGTCTCTTCCAATTTCTTTATAATCTTGTCAATTCCTTGCACAGTAAGTCGATTATGACGACCACAATTATCCCGTAAAGCACGAAAAGTGCCTACGCTTGAATCAGCACTGTAGTAGTAAGTTTTAACTATGTTTGCCGCATTCTTCGATTGTTAAACGATCCATATTCGTAATCGGCAAACCATTCACTAAATAAATAACACTTCAGATGACAGGTATTTAACAGTTGTCAATAAAGAAATTTCAGTTAGTTGAACTGATTTACAACGCCATTTTGTGTTACTGCAAAAAATGCTCAATAAAATAAGCAAAATTTCAATTTACTATTTTCTTTATTTTCTTCGGTATTTTTAATTCGCCTACCTCGTTTCCGCTGTCAACAAAACGAATGATGTCAGCATAGAAGTAAAGAGGAAAGTATTGCTTGCTAACAGATGTTACTACGGACTAAGCAAGCGATGCAATGATAAATCCCTCCCTCAGCAAACAAAAATCCGACTGTACCAAACGTTGGTTCTACCTGTCTTGTTATATGGCGCAGAATCCTGGGTTATGACGCAAGGGGATGAATCAGTGCTGGCAGTTTTCGAGACAAAAATACTCCGGAAAATATATGGACCCATCATCGTTAGCGGAGAGTATCGGCGTCGCTTGAACAATGAGCTGTATGAGCTATATGCCGACATCGACATGGTCAAAAGCATTAACATACAGCGATTGCGTTGGCTGGGTGTGGATGGACCCAAATGCTTCGACACAGAAAGTTTTCGACAACGAATTCAATGGACGGCGCAGAAGAGAGATACCAAAACTCCGTTGGAAGGGCCAGGCTTTTAAAATACTATCGAAACTTGGTGTGACGAATTGGAGGAGAAGCGCCGAAGATCGAAGCATTTGGAATCATTTTCAACAAGAACGCAAGATTTAAATTTTAAATAAAACACAGACATTTAAAAAAAATCGTGAAACTTTATTATATCATAAAGTAGACAGAATGAGGTTATGTATGGAACAACACATCGGGCAGATGGTTGCCGCGGCCGTTTTGCGTAAATGCTGCGGTATTTCATTAATGCAGCGTCTAAGTTCCTCTTTTAAGACTTGAGTCATTGTCGGGTTATTCGCGTAAACCATCGACTTCAAAAAACCCCAAAGAAAAAAGTCTAATGGTGTTAAATCGCACGATCTAGGCGGCCAATTCTGGTCTCCAAAGCGGAAAATAACACGACCGGGAAATGACTGGTGCAGCAATTGAATTGTTTCTCTGGCTGTATGACATGTGGCGCCGTCTTGTTGAAACCATATGCCCTCCACATTAATTTCTTCAATTCTTGGCACGAAAAAACTGGTTATCATTTCACGATACCGAACACCATTGACTGTCTTGCGTTCTTGTTGGGTCACCCTTTATGTCTATTTCCAGTCGCCACTTAAGAAGAAGAAAATTTCAACTTTCTGAAGTCCTCCGTTTAGGAAATATAGAAGCACCGGCAATATTTACTAAATGGGGCAAATTTGTATGCGCGGCGCCCTAAAATGCGTGGAGCTCTATTTTCACTCGCAGTAGTAAAACTACTGAGAACTGCGGATGCTGATGTAATTCTGATACCTGCAGAACTTGCGACCTGAGGCAATAAGTTGTGAGCTTACATCAGCTCCTCAATACGATATGGCTCAATGAACCCATTCCTGTTGGTTGGAATCTAAGAGTTTTGCGTCTTATTCCCATAAAACACCGATCCAAGCATGAGCGATAATAGACAAGGACACATTGATAAAGATGAAAAACTAAAAAAATTCAACAGGATGTTAAATAATCAATAATATGGTACGGATCTCCCCTCCTGCAAGGAACTCTAGTCATGAACAGATTGTTGCAATTGTGGGAAAAATACTTCTATGAAATCTCCATTTACCGGCGATCGAATAGAATTATGCCAACATTAATGTAGTCAAGCGCATCATTGTGATATAATAAGCGCAGTGGGCCACTTCTAGTAAGTAAAAATGGCGCTGTGGAGTGAACCAAACGTAATGTTACGATGTCCAAATTACCAACTCTTGCCATACAGCGATAGAGTTGGTAAAAGAGCGGTCCCAAAACTAGCCGAGCTAACAAAAAAGTTTGGGAAAATGTTCTTTATTTATCAACATAATGTACTTACAGCCCGATACGTTTTTTTCAGCAATATGCAGCTTCTATACCCTGTTTATAGTAAGAACTGTCAAACTCTTTAAAATAGACATCAACAGCAGGCTCCAGGTCTTCATTGTTAGCAAATCTTTTAACACCGAGCCATTTTTTTAAGTTTGCAAATAGAAAATAGTCAAAAGAAGCTAAATCTAGCGAACAAGGTGCGTGATTAATAGAAGCACAATTTTAACTTTAACTCGTTAATGTTATCCACCGTCAGCGGATGTGTCGCATTGTCTTGATAAAACAGCACTTTTCTTTTCGCCAAAGGCTACCTTCTTTCTATAATTTCATCACTTAAATCCTGCAATAAATTAGTATAATATTCGCCTTTTACGGTTTTTCTTTTCTGAGGATAATCAATATAAATAATCCCATGCGCATCCCAAAAACAAATGCCATGACCTTGCCTGCAGATGGATCCGTCTTCACCTTCTTTGGACACGATTCTAATATTCCAATCCATTGCTTTGAACGTTTCTTTGTCTCAGATGTAAAGTGGTGGGCCCATGTCTCATCCATGGTTATAAATCGACGCAAAAATTCGGCTTTATTGTGATGAAACATCACCAAACACTCTACTGAAAAAACTTCACGACGCTGTTTTTGCTCTATTGAAAGCAAGCGCGGCACCCATCTTGTGCACAGCTTTCTCATCTTCAAATCTTCGGCTAATATACGATGTATAGCACTATTTGAAATGCCTATCATTTCATCTAGCTCCGAAATATCATTTTATGGATTTTCTTAACCGTGTTTGGCGTAGAAACCTCAGTTGGTCGACCGCTACAGTGTTCGTCTTGGCAGCTCGCACGACCTTGTTTAAACACTGCTACCCAATATTTTATAATAGTAAATGAAGGTGCAGACTCCCTTAGAGTAGATTCTAGATCGGCCTTAATGTTAGTTGGATTGAGACCTTTCAAATGGAAATATTGAATTACATAACGGTGACCAATTTTTTCCATGTTTACAAATTCACTGACAAATTCACTCACAAATTTACTTTTGACGGCTCAAATAGAAATTCTAAACAACGTGGAGCGTCGAAAATTAAAACATATGTTTTATAAAGTTGTCACTTTTCACCAAAACATTTTTTTCCAAACTACTGACACCATCTATACGTCAATTCGGCTGACTTTGAGACAGCCTTCGTAATATGAAAGTGAAAGCAGAACATGTTTTTAAGCGAAAGAATTGGCAGAATAGGAAAAGTTTGCTACAATTATGGAGAATGAGTGAGTCAATGTTTGCCAATTATCGTCGTTTTGATAGCAGAAGAAAGCGAGCGAACTCCCTTGCAACAGCCAGGCAATTGAAATTCTATTGAATATTTGTACTACGATTTGAAGAAGAAATGTGGCAGATCGATGTGCTTCTTTTCTTCATAATAATGAACTATAATGGAGGAAAATTCTACTCCACTTACCAACCACGAAGAATAAGAAATAACGCGTAGTGATCTTTGGTCATGTTTTGCTGTGTATTACAGTCGTTTATCAGCGAACAACTTGTATTTCATCACAAAACTTAAAGTAATCCTTAGAAATATCTATGAAAACGTAATTGAAAGGCAAAGTAAGGCTTTGCAGAATGCCTTCTGTATATGCGAGGGGTGGTAATCAGCAATAGTTTCGCAAGATGGAGAAAAAATGGGAGACAAAATACGGAGGGTTAAATTGTGTTTAAAATCTTTATTTCACATCCGTACGATACATACCTTTAGTTGACGAGGAGCTTAGGTATAGTAAATAACGAGTTCTCTTTTCCTATTATGCCAAAATTTATGTTTCGCGAGCTGCTGCAAGTTGAGTACTAAATCTCAACTCATTTCTTCATCACTAAGTGACAAAATCATCGGGTGAAATGAAATCGGGTGAAGAATGCTGAGGTGAAGGCTTTCTTTACTACAGAGTTGGTCATAGGAATTAAAACACTTACGATATAAAGTTCATTAGTTTATACATTAGCATCTCTATGCAGAAGGCCCTGACTATTCCGCTTTTGGAAGTTCCTGTGTCAGTGAGCACATACTCTCATGTTTACACTTCCGTGTGAACATTCCCTTTTCACCAAGCTTCCGTTTAACACCCACATATGTATTGTATAAATTCTCACAAAAATAAATTGAAGACCAGAGTTAAGGACAAAAAGCTTAACTGCATTTTTTGCTTATTTTTAAAAATTTGAGAGTTGAAAATGCGCTAGACTATGCAAGTCCTCTTATACAAATACAGAGCCTTTGCAACAATTCTGCTTTAATAAAATAGTTCTGAAATTAACATGTTGAAGGTGGTATGATATAGTCGAAATAAATGCCAATTTCACGAGATTTTTCGCAAATGCCGGCGAAAATTGAATGTAAAATTTATAAGCCCATGAGTTGCGTCATGGATATCATCCAGCATCAGTTAAATACTGGTAATGAAAAAAAAACATGAGCAAGGATAGAACTGAAACTCCTAAATATTGATTACCCAGGCAATTGTTGTAAGGATCATGATTCAGGGATATGCATCTGAATTCTTCATAGAAAGGACGTCTCCATTTAATTGTGGGATATCATCAACAATGAGCGGAACATTCATTATATTAGGTGCGCAATTATGTTCTCGCGGTTTTTTTTCTATAAAAATGCAACTTTATTATGAAATGATTCATTGACAGTTTTGCCTATCGCTAGCTACTACTTTGTCGAATCTCTCTGGCAAAGTTTGAATTTCGTCACGGAAAAACTATTCATATCTTGATCCGAATCTGAATCTAGCCATTCCTTGATGTCGCCATATGAGTAGAACTGCTGGTTAGCCACACCGTGTGCCATCAAACGGAACAAGTGGTAATCGGACGGCGCAATATCTTATTAATATAGTATATGGGGTAAGACTTTCCATTTCAGCGTTTCCAGATAGGTTTTAACGGGCTTGGCCACCTGAGGCCGGGTGTTGTTATATTGAAGAAACACCTTTTTCGTTCCTCTTCGCGTATTGTGGGCGTTTCTCGCGCAGAGCTCAGCTCAATCGCATTAATTGAAGTCGAAACCGATCCTCAGTGATGGCTTCGCTTGGTTTCAGCAGCTCATAATGGATAACGCCAACCTGGTCCCACCAAATACAGAGCATGGCCTTCGCAGCGTGAATATTCAGCGAGGCGATGACGTAGAAACAAGACCGGGCAGCACCCACGACTTTCTTTTCTATGGATCACCGTAATGAATCAATTTTTCATAACCCGTTACCATTCGATAAAGAAAACGCTTCCTTTTTTTGTCGCTGAATCAGTTGTTCACAGGCAAAAAAACGGCGCTCAACGTCCCTTGGCTTTAACTCATAAGGAACTCAAGTTCCTTAATTCTGAATCATTCCCAACGCATGCAATCACTTGGAGATGGCTTGCCGGTTAACTCCTAATACTGAAGCAAGCCCTACCTGCATTTGACATGGATCCCCATCAAGCAAAGCCTTCAATTCAGTGTCTTCGAAGGGTTTTCGTCTTCCCTCACGCGAACGGTTGTCAACATCAAAATCACCGTCTTTAAAGCGAAGCAACCAATCTCGACACGTTGTTTCACTTAAAGCAGCATCTCCGTAAACGTTTTGAACCTCTCGATGAACTTCAGTCGTAATTTTCTTTGATTGAAACAAGAAAATCAATATTGAATAAATTTCAACACTGAAAGTAATCACATTAGAGATTGAAAATCATACATATTCACATAACCAAAAGAATATGACGTCAAAGAAAAATCACTATTGTGTTGAGGCGGTATGTTTACCATATGCCTAAGCTTGACCCATGACGTTTAGGTTATGGCAGAATCGACTAACACTTACAGCTGGCGCCATCTATTGGCAAACAGTGGGAAATTTGTTGAGCACCTAATATTTTTAGACTCACTCAACGGAGCTTACAATTTAACGACAATTTCGAACGTCATAGTTTGAAAAGCATTTACCAGATGTATCGATCACTCGAATACTCGAAGCGTTCGTCAGAAATAATGATAAGTAGCTGTAAGTGGGATTGAACTTTTTTTGCCCTTTTATTCAAAACATTGTTTGATAAAAACCTAGCGATTTACCATGTCCCTATTGAATCACGCATATCTTTGTTTTGTCTGCAGGTAAACCAACATACTGGCCCACGGATCTCAATAAAACCCCCGATCTCATAGATTTTGCAGTTATAAAGAGCATACCAAGAGAACACATCATCGTTACTCCTTCTCTCCACCTCTTATCAGACCACTCCCCCACAATTTTAATATTAATAACTCCCCCACAGTTTTAATATTCCCTTGAACCCGGAAATCTCTTACCATGAAAAAGTGAAAGAATTTGCTGATCATCTGGAAGAAGTATTTACTCCTAACTATACAATCTCTCGTGTGAATCCAACGATCTTTAGCTCAATGGTCACAAATCCCATGAAAATAAGTCTATCTCTCTTAAAGAAAAATGTTCTCTCATTGAAAATGAGTAAATCTCCTAGACACGATAAAATAACAGCGAAAATGATTTCAGAACTCCCCCACAATATCCTCAAATTAGTTTTATTTATATCTAATGCTATACTTCGAATTGGATACTTTCCTCGATCATGGAAGCTGTCTGAAATAATAATGATCCCAAAACTTGGAAAGGAAAGATTACTCTCTATTTTGAGCAAACCATTGAAGCAAACCATGTAATACCCATGCACCAGTTTGGGTTTCGTAAGGGTCATAGAACGATAGAACAAGTACGCCGTATAGTAACCCAGATCAGAAAAACATTCGAAGATCGGAAATATTGCTCAGCTCTCTTTATAGACATCTCCCAAGCCTTTGATAAAGTGTAGCATGAAGACCTTATTCACAAAATAGTCTCTTTTCTACCGACAAATACCCACAAGCTGCTGGAGAGCTATCTAAAGGATCGATCTTTTGTAACAAAATCGAAGGACTCTGTTTCAACTCAAAGAAAAGTTTCAGCAGGAGTTCCGCAGGGCAGTATACTAGGCCCTATACTATATACCATCTACACCTCTGACATGCCTGTTCATTCCCTAATTCAAACCTCAACTTTCGCTGATGACACTGCATTCATCAGCATTAGCAGTTGCCATTAATGGCTTCTAGGCAACAATTGAAATTAAAAATGGCTCAACTCCACTGGCTTATGGGCTCCCAGTCTACTCTCAGTTTGGAAAATCAAATCACCATCTACAAAACCATATTGAAGCCTATATGGACATACGGCATCCAGTTGTGGGAAACGGCATCGGCTTTTAACATAAATAAGCTACAGAGAAGACAATCAAGAATTCTGCGCCAAATTTGCGGTGCGCCATGGTATATTAGGATTGATAACATACACAAGGATTTAAACATTCCTCAAATTTCCGAGGAAATAAGAAAATTAAGCAGGGCATATATATCGAAGTTGTCCTCCCACTCAAACCCACTCGCTCAAAACCTTTCACATTTTCCCGGTCATATACGGCTAAAAAGAAAGGACACGCTAGACTTGGTCCTTTGATACATAGTTCGGCTTACCAAAAATAAGATCCGGCAATGGCTGGATACTTTAGTTTAAGATAGGATTAAGATTTGAATACTTATTGTAAATTTCAAAAGAAACATTCAATAAAGAAAATGAATGGAAAAATAAATATAAATTTTGCACTAACGTAAAAGAGCGTTGGCAGAAGCTATGTGTAAGTCGTTTCAAATGACTGAAATTTCTGTACTGTTATTTATAGCCTTGATCGTCCTTTTCGAATCTCCTATTTCTTCCTTACAACAATATATTACCACTTTTTACGCTTCCAGCTTCCAACCACCAACCACCATACCACAACCACCGTTTCATTTGTAATGTCCTAGGAATGAGCCTCGTTCAAACCAATCAAACTTTTTTTCGAAATTGTTTCCATGTTTAATTCATTTTTCAAATTTCGACATTATAACAATGAAAATGAGATAACTTAGACGAATCACGATAACATTCCATCGATTCGTTCAATTTATCAAAGTCTCAATTTGTGGCTATAATATTATCGTATTCAGATCGTTTTGTGCTCTTTTATCACTTACTGAATTGAAATTACACAACTTTATGAACTTGAGTTTGTTGAGTGTAAAACTTGTTAACATTTTATTTCGAACAATTCCAACAAGTTGTATGCATTACCTGAAGAGATTTCAAACTTTATTGAATACCTTAATAATCTGAGAACATGAAATCGGTAACTCTCAACCAGTTTTGCAGTTAATCCAGTTCAAATTTCGAGCGCTTTAAGTCCTTTTGTTTATGTAGTAGCTACTTTGTTTATCTAAGTGTGTGTGTAGCTGCAATAGTTCTCACACATAGTTATTGTTTTCGTCTGCCATTGCATGCCTTCTTCGTTGATGCTGTTGCTGCTGCTGCTGCTGATGCTGTTGTTGCCGTTGTTGATTCTACTTTTAAACAAAGTTTTGCTGTACATCCGTTTCCTCTTGCCGCCTTTCTCTCTACTACGTACAATGTTTTTCCCAGTAATTTGGTTGCAATAGTGCATAAATAAAATAAACTTTTTTCCCCTTCATTTGATTTCTTTATTTTTGTCTCAAAAGACATTAACTTACTGCGGGAGAGGAAGGAAACCAGAACTAAAGTATTCAACTAAAGTGAATCTTACACTTTATATTTTATTTACAATCATTTGATACAACTAGTGAAAGAAGTTTTTGTCGATTTCTTCATCTGATCGATTAATTTACAAAAGACTTTTTCATTTGGGCCAAGAAGCGGTGAAATGCCGGGAAAATGAAAAGGAGACAATGACTTAAAATGATTGCAACTAAATTTAATCCACTTCGAAATGTTGGCGGCGGCGACAATTGCAAAAGGACAAAAAGCGTAATGAAGGAGTATTTAAAGGAATGACACCGACAATTATATTTCTTGGCCGTTTAAAATAAATAAGCATGGAGCCAATTCGTTGCCGTATAGTAATCTGTTTTGTAGGCAAAAATCGATGGAACATAAGGACATACATGCTGTATCAAGAAAGAAAGTAAAATCAGACCTTAAATATTTTGTTTTTTAAGATAGTAGCTCTGTAACGCACATCTGTATAACATTTCGCATCATAAATGTCATTAGTATTTGAGTTACACTTGGTTTTGTATGACGCAAAAACCTGTTGCGGTGATTTTTACAATGTGTGATTTTTTTTGAGCAAAAATGTTGCATCCAATTTCGCCTACAAAACGGAATTTCTGTTACGAAAGCGTTTAGAATATCGTACAAAGTTCGCCGACTTCGTCGGAAAGAAATGTTGACAAGTGGCACAAATAATCCAAAATAGGATTTTGTCCCCACCCTTCTTATTGAGGTTTCAAACGAATCAACCAACTCTGTTTTAAAATATATTTTGGGCCTCAAGCGCATCAAATATCAATTGGAACCAAACGCACTCAATTTTTTCGACATTTTTCGTTCCGTTTATACAGTGGTCACAAAAATTATTCGTACACTCACAACTTTCAAGTTTAAACGTCTGAAACATGACCCAATATTATTTAAACATACAAACAAAACTATTTAAAAAAAGGTAATGTTTTAATTATACAGGGTGAATTTTTAAGATACAAGTTTTTCAGATTGGCAGCACTAGTTGGTAATGGCGTCGAAACATCAGCTGTCAAAGTGAAAAGTGTACAGTATACTCTGCCATTTCATCACGGAAAGACTAACAAACGAGCAACGATTGCAAATCATTGAAATTTATTATCAAAATTCGTGCTCTGTGACAAACGCACATCGTTTGATACGACAATTTTATGGTCGTCATAATCGACCTGCTGAATCAACAATTCGTGCTGTTATCTCCAAATTTCCCACCAAATTTACTTTGTTGGACATAAAACCATCGACTTGCATGCGTAGAGTGCGTACCGAAAAATATATTGCAGCCGTAGCGACCAGTGTTAATAAAGATCGTGAAATGTCAATTCATCGCCGTTCTCAGCGATTGGGCATGTGTTACTCAACCACCAGGAAAATTTTACACGTCGATTTGGGTTTGAAAGCCTATAAAATTCAACTCACGCAAGAATTGAAGCCGAATGATCTACCACAACGTCTAATTGTTGGTGAATGGGCCTTACAAAAGCGAAATGAAAATCCGCTGTTTTATCGAAAAATTGTGTTCAGCGATAAGGCTCATTTGTTGCTGAACGGATACGTAACAAGCAAAACTGTCGCATCTGGAGTGATGAACAACCACATGCCATACATGAATTACCAGACGACAGTCTGGTGTGGTTCATGGGCTGGTGGCATCATCCGTACATTTATCTTCAAAGATGACCGTGGAAGAAACGTTATCGTCAATGGCGAACGATATCGAGCCATGATACGCGATTTTTTTTTTTTGCCCCAATTGGCTGAGTTGAACTTGGTTGACATGTGGTTTCATCAGGACGGTGCAACATACTACACTGATCGTGAAACGATGTATATGTTGAGGGATGAATTTGGTGAGCAGTTTATCTCGCGATTTGGTCCCCAAGATCTTGCGATTTAAAGGCTCTTGATTCATTTTTGTGGGGTTATTTTTTGCCCCAAATTTCTGAGTTGAACTTGGTTGACATGTAGTTTCATCAGGACGGTGCAACATACTAAACTGATCGTGAAACAATGTTTATGTTGAGGGATGAATTTGGCGAGCAGTTTATCTCGCAATTTGGCCCTGTGAGTTGGCCCCCAAGATCTTGCGATTTAAAAGCTCTTGATTCATTTTTGTGGGGTTATGTCAAGTCATTAGTCTATGTGGACAAGACGATATTGAAGGATAACATAACACACATTATTGGTGGAATACAGGCCGAAGTGAGGAAAAATTGGACCTTCCGAATGGGCATTTTGAGACGGAGTCGCGGACAACATTTACATGAAATTATCTTTAAAAAGTAAATGGCAAAGACCAATTTATCGATTCCAATACAAAATTTTAATATATGATGCAAATTTGAGTGTTTTATTCGATTTTTTAAAAAAAAACTACGATTAAAAAATCACCCTTTATATGTTTGCCACAAAAAAAAATCAATGCAATTCAACTTTGATACATAAAAAACAAACGAATTGTACGCAAAAAAATTATTCGTACATTCAAAATTTGTTAATATTGTTATAAGGAAAGAGCCGACGAATATTATATTCAATACTTTGTTGGGCCTCCTTTAGCCTTAATAACTGCTTCCAAACGTCGGCGCCTACTTTTTACTAGGGTGTTAGTGCCATTTGAAGAAATTTTTTTCCACTCAATATTTATAGCTATGATCAGGGTTTCCTTCGATGTTATTTTGTGCTTCCGAATCCAATAACTCCCAAATATGCTCAATGGGATTTAGATCTGGTGACTGAGGAGGAGTTTTTAACTGTGTACAGTGATAAATTAGCCATACACGAGCTACATATAACGTATACTTAGGGTGAAACAAAAAATTTCTGGTGTCTAGCCCAAGCTTCGTAGCACTTCCATGTAAACTATTTTTTAAAATATCTAAATGTATGTGTTTGCCCATTTTCTCTTTAATAAACGCCATCAGTCCGGTTCCTGATGCAGCCTTACACCCCCTAAACCATTATATTTCCACCACCGTGTTTAACATCAGGAATAAGATTACGCTCTTGCATCTCTTCATTCGACTTTCGCCAAACTTTTGGTAGCAAAACTAAAGTTATACTTTTTGTCTCCTCGTTTCAATCTCTTCAGAATTTTGACATCAACATTAATGGAACCAGTATTGAGTTTGTAGATGAAATGAAGTGCCTCGGCATAACACTTGATAAACGACTTGATTTTCGTACTCATATTGATTCTATATTTCCAAAGATGCTTTTTACTCCGCGGAAGTTGTACAATATGATTATATTCCTTCCAATTCATTAAAGAAAGGTTAGCTCATGCCCTGCTGATGTCTCAAATTAATTATAGTATTGTTTCCGTTTTTGGAAACAAATCTTGGTTGCCTAAGGTACTCGTATGTGTATAGTTTTTTACGTGTTTCCTTTAAGAATTATGTTCAATTTCGAATCATTGGATCATTTTATAAATTAGTAATATCTGGTTCACTACCTTCACTTTTTTTTTCTTTAAATTCTGTATTTATTACAATCTGTCCTTGGACATTCAGTAACATTTACATACAGGGTTGCCCATATTCGACGGACCCATCTGGCAACGCCATAACTTTTGACAGAGATGTCAGATCGCTTAATGACATACCGCGTTTGAAGCGTCAGTCCAAGCAGATTTTTACCATGGAACAATACACGCCACGCGAGCGCTCTGAAATAGTTGAAATTTACATTCAACAGAAGAAGTCAATAGTGAAAACTCAACGTGCTTTTAAAATATTAAAAAATGTGAGAAGTGCGCCTTCTAAGAACACCATTAAGCGTTTATACGAAAAATTTTCGACTGGTGAGGCTCTTTCTAATCCGAAGAGGCCAAATAAAAGTCGACCAAGGCGATCGGCCGAGAATATCGGTGCCGTACGAGCCAGTGTTGAGAGGTCCCCAAGAACATCCCAAACACGCCGTTCTCAGCAGTTGGGAATGGCTCGGTCCACTTTACAACGGATTATTCGCGTTGATTTGCATTTGTTCCCGTACAAAATTCAATTGACGCAAAGATTGTTGCCTGCGGACAAGCCTCGTCGATTGGAATGGGCCCAACGAGTCATCGAAATGGCCGATGATGACGAGCAATTTTGGAACAAAATTATCATGTCCGATGAAGCCCATTTCACATTGAATGGGACCGTAAATAAGCAAAATTGCCGTATTTACGCCACTGAAAATCCTCAGGAGATTCAAGAATTGCCTCTTCATGACGAAAAAGTCACAGTTTGGTGCGGCGTTAGTGCGAAAACGGTCATTGGGCCGTTTTCCTTCCAAAATGAAAATGGTCATGCTGTTACCATCAACCAGGAGCGTTATCGCGACATGATGACCAATTTTGTGATGCCAATTATTCGTCGAAAGCGTATGAGGCAGTTCTGGTTTCAACAAGACGGCGCTCCACCGCACACAAGTCGCATAACAATCGATTTTCTGAAGAATTTGTTTCCGGGCCGTTTGATGTCGAAAAGTGGTGATTTGGACTGGCCACCGCGTTCGCCCGATTTGACGCCCGCTGACTTCTTCTTGTGGGGACATTTGAAGTCAAAGGTTTACGTTAACAAGCCAAGGACCGTAGAAGAGCTCAAGGACAACATTTGTGAAGAAATAGCCGCTATTCCGGCCGAAATGTTGGCGAAAACGATGGAAAATGCTGCAAAAAGGGCACAATACGCCATCAACGCCAGAGGCGGCCATTTGAGAGATATCATATTCAAAAATTGATGTAAACAAATCTACTTGGAACAAATTAAATGAATAAGATTGCCAACCGCCAAATTTTTATTTTTTTCTTTGATTTTTTTTTTTAAAACATGGGTCCGTCGAATATGGGCAACCCTGTACTACTTATATACTAAAATTTTATTTTTATTCGGGAACACTTCCTTGAGTGTTCGTCCTGAGTAGCCAGGTCCTGTGTGGTAAATAATGGTGTTTCGTTTATCAGATTGAACGCCAGCTGATTCAGATGTTGTTGAATACGATTCATGTATCTAGCGCAGTATTTTTGGACTTCTTCCTTAATGAAAGATGTTTTCAATTCTCTATGGAATTGTTTGTTCGAGAAGTATCTGGGTGCACCGGTAATGGTTCGCAGTACTTTGGATTAAAAGCATTGCAATATTTCAAGGTTGGAGTTTGCTGCAGTCCCCCATAACTGGATTCCATATGTCCATACGGGCTTTAAGACGCATTTATAGATTTTTAATTTGTTATCTAGGGATAATTTGGATTTGCCATTCAAAAGCCAATTTAAGGATCTTAGTTTGAGCCCCAAGGCCAGTCTTTTTGTAAATATATGCTTTCTCCAAGTCAGTGTTCTGTCCAAATAAATGCCTAGATACTTTGCATCATTTGCTTGAGGTATTTCAACATTATTAATAGACACGGGAAGACAACATCCTCTCCGAAGTGTAAACGTTACCTGAACCGATTTCGTTTCGTTTGCCTTTATTCTCCATTTCTGCAGCCATTTTGTTATGGTATCGAGATGATTTCGCAATTTTCTAGATGCTTGGTCCGGGTTGACGTCAGTGGCAAGAACAGCTGTATCGTCTGCAAAAGTTACGATAAGAGTCCCTTCTTCTGTGGGTAGATCCGAAGTGAAAATCAGATATACCTTTACTGCGAAGTAGATTCTGGTTCACTAGATCAACTACAAAACCACAACTTGAATTTCCTCTTATATCAGGGTCTTCTATATTCTTAAAATCATTTACGGTGCGCATTTGCAGAGCTTGGAATCGGCCCCCTTTGCATCTACGAATATTTTTCTTATGCAAATCAAGTTTTCCAACACAAATATATTTTTATTTTTATTTTTTTTTTTGTTTTGGATATTTAATATTGTATTAAAGGATTATATATTTTATTTGCGATGTTATGAAGAAATGAAATGAAATGAAATGAAATGAAATGAAATGAAATGAAATGA
>JAHXMU010000746.1:1512608-1549699 GCA_019455685.1 Philornis downsi
ATGAAATGAAATGAAATGAAATGAAATGAAATGAAATGAAATGAAATTAAATTAAATTAAATTAAATTAAATGAAATGAAATTAAATTAAATGAAATGAAATGAAATGAAATGAAATTAAATGAAATTAAATGAAATTAAATGAAATTAAATTAAATTAAATTAAATTAAATAAAATGAAATGAAATGAAATGAAATAAAGCCAAAAGAAATGAAATAAAGCCAAAATCGGTAGTGTTATGTGCTTCGTGGCAACGTCTTGTGGAAACCACATATCGTCCAGTTTCTAATACTCAATTACAGGCCAAAAAAAGTCGGATGTCACATGGCCATAGCGCTCTGTATTGAAATTCGGATTATTCGACACACTTTCTCTTACTGACGCGATATTTTCGACAGTGCGTATATTGCGATGATTCACAGGCAGAACCACATCTGTAACGCTTCCAGTCTTTTGAAATTTCTTTATAATCTTGCCAATTCCTTACACAGTAGATCGATTATGACGACCATAATCGTCCCGTAATGTACGAAAAATGCCCACGTTTGAGTAACTACATTTTTAGTAAGTTTGAACTATGTTTACGCGTTCCTCGATTATTAAACGATACATATTCGTGAATGACAAAGCTTTCACTAAATAAATAACACTTCAGATGACAGGTATCTAACAACTGACAGCATTGCCAGACCGGCGTTTTTGAAACCGCTAAAAACCAATATGTTGTGTATTGTTTGTTTGAGAGAGTTTGTGAAGCATTTCCGGGTTTGGTTGAAGGTGCACATACGTAAATTTCTCCAAAATATATGAACTAGTCTGCTGACAAAAACATAAACAGAATGACGGATCTGGCAGAATATGACAAGAGATAGATAGGACTATTGCTATTGCTTCATTTGAAGTTTCATTACTATTAAAAGCTATAGAATTTATATTTGACCCCGCAGCCTCACTACTCCACAGGGGCATATTCGTTGTATTTTCCAAATGTACAATAGCAGCTATTCCCTGTTCCCTATCTACTCTCCTGCTATTATGTCCTCTTATTATGTCATTCATTTGCCAGTGTACTCAAATCCTATCTTAATATTACACCATTTCTATAGTTTAAACTTTCGGCTGAACGATTTAAATGAATACAATCCATGATTAAGTAAATGAACCGATGATGGTCGATTGATTGGATGAATGAGTGCCATCATCTAACTGTATATAAATTTCTTTTTTTTTCTATTATTATTTGAATAAATTGTAACACTTGATTACAATGTGAAAACACTTTGTATTGTGCTTGATTGCACACAGAAATTTACACAAATAATTTGATAATTTGATTTATCCATTTAATATGAAAAATACCAAAAACTAGCACAATATTTGCGTACGAATATTTGTACAGATGGTTCATCTGGTATCCAGGATTTTTTTTTTGTGTTTGAGTGTGTGTAGCATTTAATGAAATATAAATAATTTTTCAAAATTGTATGAAAATAGCCACAGGCATTTCTGAGTTCTGTTGTTAAAGCGCAGGCTGTTGCCATTTTCCCTACATCCTTAAAAGTCCTTAGAAGTTGGCCCCCATAGAAGAGCACACACACACAAGTATTGAAATGTGAGCATACAAATAGTTTTTCCTCATTACTTTTATACATTCATACAGTTCTGGCCACGTTTCCCACAAACACTGGAGAGATTTATTTACTCATTCACTTATTGGGCTTTCGCTTTTGCCAACTAATGAAGTACAACGAGCAACGACCACATATGGAAACGCATACATATATGGGAACATACCAAAGTCCTGGCAATTACTGTGAAATATTTTATGTGAAATATTGTTTCATTTTATTTTACAGGACCGTATAGGTGGGTGGGTGTGTGTGTGCATATTTTCTATATATTTACCATGTGTGTTTGAGTTTACATCCTTGTGAATGTTCTATACAAATATTTCGCCCGACTGGCCAAAGGCAGTAATTTAAGTTATTCATTAAAAATATTCTATAATAAAATCGCAAATAAAAGGCATTCAGCTCCTTAGTAGCAATATTGTTACACAGCAGCGAAGAAATTAATAGCACCACAATTAATAATTCAGATGTGGATAATTATTTTGCTATTCCTTTTGTAACTATTAGAAATGTTTATTTGAAAACCCATAAAATATATTTATAAAAAGTGGCGCATAAGCAACGTTAACGGCGACTATATTGAATGCGTTCTTGTGCATCATTTGGTTTTAACTCGTGAACCAATTACATCTTATATGGGAAAAGATGCAAAACCGTCTGGACATCTCTAACTGCTGAGAACGTCGCCTGGTGGAAGTTTCGGGGTTTTCCTCAATACTCGCTTGCACTCGAGCAATGGTTACTTCATTTCGAACTGCACGAGGTCTTCTAACACGCATAAGATCACAGACAGCCCCTTGTTGCCCAACACGCTGAACCAATCGGTAAATTGCATTTCAAACATGAAAGCAATTTCGATATGATCTGAATAATCGAATGCTGACTTTCAAAGTAAAATTGAACAACTTTGATTCTTTGTTCTGTGCTGAGCCTTTCCATCATAAATTTCCCAATTATTATTTAGTTAATTCTGTAAAGAGACACGAAAAAAGACTTAAACAAAAAATGTATTCACTGATCAAATCTTAGCATTACTTATGCTCCACCCTGTATGTTTATACATATGTTTACGCTAACAAAGAAAAACGACTTAATTACCAATGCATTGTTCTAAAATATTAAAGTTTTTTAAAAAAATCGTTATTATGGAAATTTGTTATAACTTTCGAACCAAATTAAAATTTTGTAACGGCGTTTAAAGGACAAAAGACCATAAACAACAATAACAAAAAAAAACGTTTTTTCATATTATTTTAGAAATACTCATTTTTTAGAGATTTTATTTTAGAGATAGAGATAGAGAGTAATTTAAAAAAAAATCGCCTTTTTCAAAAACTGAATGACTGCTGTAACTTAACAACGACGCCGATTGGACAGAAATAGGTGTCTAAATAAGGACAACTATTATAACGAATAAGTCGTTTTTTCTTATGACCAAAAAATATGAGGGCAGTCCAAAAAGCTGCTGAGCAGACGTATAGATGGTATCAGTATTTTTAAAAAAATTATTTTGGCGAAAAATGGCAACCTAATAAAACATGTGTTTCAAGTTTCACGGCGCCACGTTGTTTAGCATCTTCATTTGAGCCATCAAATGTAAACGATCTCAGATATTTCCATTTGAAAGTCCAACCAATATTAAAGCCGAGCTAGATTCCACTCTGGAGGAGTATGCTCCTTCGTTTACGGCTCTAAAATGTTGGGTAGAAGAGTTTAAACAAGGTCGTATCTGCTGCCAAGACGAACACCGCAGTGTTTGACCAATTGGGGTGTCCACCCCAGGCATGCTTAAGAAAATCCACAAAAAGTACTGGATGACAGTCAGCTGCTGATGTGTGAGTGAGCTAACTGAAATGATGAAAATTGCTATACATTGTATATTGATTGAAGATTCGAAGGTGAGAAAGCTGAGCGCAAGATGGGTGCCGCACTTACTTTCAATAGAGGGGAAACAGCGTCGTAAGGATGTTTCAGTAGAATGTTTGGGTTTGTTTTACCGCATTAAAGCCGAATTTTTGCCTCGAATGAGACATGGATTCACCACCTCACACCTGAGACAAAGGAACGGAACAGTTAAAACAGTGGACTGGAATGGGAAAAACGTGCCCAAAGACGGTTCCCTCTGCAGGCAAGGTTATGGCGTCCGATTTTTTGGAATGCGCATGGGATTATTTTTATTGATTATCTTCAGCAAGGAAAAACCATCAACGGCAAATATTATGCTATGCAGGGTTTAGGTAGTGAAATTATGGAGAAAAAGCTGCATTTGGCGAAAAAGAAAGTGTTGTTTTATCAAAACAATGCTCCAAGTCCCACATCCACTATTGCGATGGCCAAAATTAATAAATTAAAGTTCGAATTGCTTCACCACGCACCTTATTCGGCAAATTTGGCTCCCTCGGACTATTTTCTATTTCCAAATTTGAAAAAGCTGGCTCGCTGGTAAAACATTTGTCAACCCTGAATAGGTGGAGTATGCTGGTGATGGCTATTTTAAGGATTTTGGCAGTTCTTACTATAAACAGGGTATGGAAGCTATGGAACATTGCTGGTAAAAGTGTATAGATCTAAAATGAGATTATGTTGAAAAATAAAGGAAATTTTTCCCAACTGTGTCTGGATTGATTGCACTAAATAAATAACACTTCAGATGACAGGTATTTAACAGCCGACAGCATTGCCAGATAGGCGGTTTTGAAACCACTAAATAGATAATGCCATGTCTTTGCTAAATAAAGCCTCCAATGACATGCAAAAATAACGATTTTTTTCTTTTTTTGTTTTCTTGCTTGACTTTTATATACACATATCCACACATAGTTACAAATATAATTAACATTGCCATGAACAAGGTGATTTTTAATATAGCAATAACGCAACTATTCCTAGCAAAAGAAATTAAAAAAGGGAACATTTTGATGAGTCACAAAGTAGCAACCTGTGCCGATTCTATATTTCATATGCTAAAATCAAAGAAGGCGTATTTGTTGGCCCTCAAATCAGGAAGATATTGAATGATGACAAATTTTCATAATGTTTATTGGAGAAAGAATATGCAGCGTGGAACTCTTTCAAGAGCATCGTGAACAGTCTACTTGGAAACAATAAGAGTGAAAACTACAGACAAATTGTTGCTGAATTATTGCAAATTGTCACAAATTATATGCACAAATGTCATTCAAAATGCAATTTCTTCGTTCTCATTTAGATTTTTTCCCACAAAACCTATTTACGGTGAGCGATGAGAATTCTTTTTTTTTTATTTCCATACCGCAATCCAAAGCCACATACGGCCAAATTGATTATGCAGACCAACATTTTGCGACACATGCTTGAAATTTTACAATTTAGTTCTTAAAAAGTTTTAATAATGATTATTGTAATAATAGTGATGACAGTATTAATAACGAATATGGAGAAAGATGGGATATAGAATGTGTAGCATCAACAATTTATAGTGAATTATAATAATTCTACAAGCAGGACATTAAGAGCTTCTTAAATCCAAAGCATGATAGTGAGAATCTTCACATGTCATATAGGATTATTGAATTCCATAATCGTACAGTTAAAGAAAATTGAAAGAAATTATCAAGGATTTTAGGACAAACGCAAGCTGGAAGACTATTGCTAGACTCTAATACGTGAAACTGAACCAAAAAAATACAAACGATGTTCAAATAACGCAATTCACTTTTGAAAACTCATTGCTTTTTAAATAAACTAATGTTGTTTTATGTAAAAAACGAATAAAAACATTTTTTTTTCTTGTTTCTCGAAAACTTGACGTGATGGAAAAAAACCAATTACAGATTCGAATTCAGCCCACTAAATTACTCTAAGAAAGATATTTGGTTGCTCCAGTCCGAAACCTTGTTGGCTAGTGTAATCATTGTCGTAGCAATAAATTCCCTTTGGGGGGAAATTTTAGGAAAGTAATGTTTTGAAGTACTGAAATATATTCTTCCTTTCTTTTTCTTTTACTGGGAAATTGGTTATTACTCGTCCACAAATTTTGCGATATGAATGTTCAATATAACGTTATTAAGCTACAATAAGAACAGATGTTAATACCCAGTATGCAGATATTCAGTTTCTCTAAATTTGTTATAATTTAATGTACTACATTTGTACTACTTTTAAAACTTAGATTTTCTCCGTATAATCTTATAAATTTAAAAAATAAACTATTTTTGACAAATATATCCAAAAATGTTATCCTAGGACTACATAAATAGCATTGAATAGTTGTCAAATTGGAAGTACTTGCCCCCCTATGACTAGCCAGTATTAAAATCAAAAGTATTTTAGTCAAATAGGAACAACTAATGTGACGGTTATTGTGGGGAGTATTGTGCCGATTGGTATAAACAATTTCTGGTGTGTTCTGTCGGAAAAATTCATTAACCAAGTCAGCTGCCGATTCTGCATTACTTACAAAGAATGTTAAAAATCCCTTTGTAACATAAACGCATGCTATTTAATTGTCCAAAACTGTTAAATATTTGGTCCATAACGTAAATACAATACATAAAACTAGATATATTTATGAAAAGCTACATATCGTAAAATAAACACAACTTTTGACCAGACATAATAATAATAATAATAATAATCCTTTGGCAACCTCTTTAGCGTATGACCGACCACTAACAAGGAGCAAAAGGATGAAAAACGTTCGTATTGCCAAGGGCATATTCATGTTAATGAAATATGAATGATCGACTATTTGGGTTAAGTAGAAACTCCCAAATGTGGTATAATCGTGGATAGTGCGATGTATCTCAATGCTGAGACAATAAAATACTTCGATTACGTTTTAAGCTTTAAGCCAAATATACAGTTTATGTTGCAGTTCTTGAACGGAGGACCTTTAGATGTCAGTGCTATTGGCATCAAAAAGAAGCAGATGTGTTCCATTGGAAGATAATGAATATTAGGGTGTAACGTAATATCAGCGTTGGAAATTGCGGAGTAGCCATTATTTAAGCGCCAAAAGAGGAACACTTCACACAAATATCGAACAATGAATTTGGTCTCATTTTTCGTATAGCAAATGGAATTTTGTATACCGAATCGCAGAAAATGTACAGAATGCTTACAATGAATCGACTTTATCAGAAACACGTGAATATGAGTGGTACAGTGCACTCGAAGGCGATCGAAATGTAGTGAAAAATTTGCCTCGCCGTATCAACATAAACAACAAAAGTTAACATCGACAAAGTGAAGCAAATGGTAACTGAAAATTGTCATTTCAATTCGAGAGAGATAGCCGCCCAACTTTCTGCGTCCCACATACCAGATTTTACCATTTTATACAACTATTGAAATATGAAATAAATTGTCACTCGATTAGTTCCGAAGTCCATGAATTTTCTTTAAAAACTTAATGTGTAAATGTCACTGAGGACATCCATATTCATAAAATGAATAACTGGTGTGAGACGTATTTATGCTATTTTGACACGCAAAACAGTCAACAAGCTTAGAAATTACGCTCTCCAACACATCAAAGTTAATTAAAAATTAAGGCAATGTTGCTTATTTTCTCTGATTATCGTGACGTTGTGCACTCGGATTCTTGCCCTACTGTCAGACGTTAAAACAATTATTCTATTTGGGCATCGTAAATCGTTTGAGAAGGAAAATTCTTCAAAAAAAATCATATTTGAGAAAAAAAACACAAATATTTTGCACTCTAAACGAATTTCTATCCAAAAACGTAATAAATACTATCGAGCAACCATCGTATTCACCTCATATGGCTCCGGCAGACTTTTTTCTCTTTTCTAAACTTAAAATTCCACGCATTTTCAGTTAATATAAGACAAAAAAAGAAAATTCTCGGTAAAAACTCAAACCATTTTCGGAAAATGCGCTTGAAAACTGGGGATTGGATTGTTTGTTCGCGTAAATGTATAATTTCAGAAAGAACTATTTTGAAGATTTCCAATATCATTCCTCTCAATTTAGACTACTAAGCTTACTTTGCAATAATGTTTTGAGCAGTTTTTTGTTTTTGAAAAAAAGCGGAAACATATCTCAAATTCACATTCAGTGAGCTTATACGCATTCTATTTTTAAGCTCACTCAACAGAGCTACAGTTTAACAACGATTCCGAACGTCATAGTTTGCGCAGCAATAACTAAACTTATCGATTATTCGACTACTCGAAATATTCATTAGACACGTCGAGGTGATCCCCGGTCAAATAATGATAAGTGGTCTTATGCGGGATGGAACTTACAATCATGCAAACAATTGTCACGTGTACTAACCGTCGCGCCACGGCCCGTTTTAGTATTTCAGGAATGTATGGGGAAATATGCTGATTCAGCCGGAAATTCAAAATACACACATTGGTTGTTTCTATTCTTTTTCATCTTCAAATAAATTACTCGTATAATCCAAATCTCCCACTTTCTGTAAGTAAATTTCAACTCTCTCTCTCTCTCGATCGATAAAAGTGTAATGGTTAGCATACGCAACTATCATTCGCATGACCCGGGTTCAATCCTACATTCAGCCACCTATTATTATATAGGCGGTGTCTAATGAACACATCAAGTACAGGGTGACGCACCAATTGTAGTACAATAAGAAATTCAAACAATTTTTTTAAACCAAAGTATTTCATTTATTATTTATTTTTTTTTATGGTGTAGAAAATTCAATTTAATTTTATATAATTAACTGAAGGAGTGAAGTCGGATTGCCTGAATTATTATTTTGATGAACTGTTTCAGTTCAGTCAAATTCCTTGGTCCCATAAAAAGAAGTCTGGCGCAGGATGACCAGCGGAAAGTGGAGCCTCCGGATGTCAATTTGTTTGGGAATTTTCTATGTTTGCTTATATAGGATGATTTTTTAAGATTTAAGTTTTTCAGGTTGGCAGCACTGGTTGTAATGGCATCCAAACGTCATCTGTCAAAGTGAAAAGTGTACAGTATACTCTGCCATTTCATCATGGAAAGACTTGCAAACGAGCAACGATTGCAAATCGTTAAAATTTATTATCAAAATCCGTGCTCTGTGACAAATGTGCATCGTTTGATACGACCATTGTATGGTTGTCATAATCGACCTGCTGAATCAACAATTCGTGCTGTTATCTTCAAATTTCGCAACAAATTTACTTTGTTCTACATAAAACCATCGACTCGCATGCGTAGAGTGCGTATCGAAGAAAATATTGCAGCCGTAGCGACCAGTGTTAATGACGTTCGTGAAATGTCTATTCGTCGCCGTTCTCAGCGATCGGGCATGTGTTACTCAACTACAAGGAATTTTTTTTTGCCCAATTGGCTGAGTTGAACTTGGTTGACATGTGGTTTAATCAGGAAGGTGCAACATGCCACACTGCTCGTGAAACAATGGATATGTTGAGGAATAAATTTGATGAGCTGCTTATCTCTCGATTTGGCCCTGTGAGCTGGTCCCCAAATCTTGCGATTTAACGCCTCTTGATTATTTTTTGTCGGGTTATGTCAAGTCGTTAGTCTATGTGGACAAGCCGAACATTATTGAAGCCTTACAGGATAACATAACACGCGTTATTCGTAGAATACAGGCCGAAATGCTCGAAAAAGTGACGAAAAATTGGACCTTCCGAATGGACATTTTCAGACGGAGCCGCGGACAACATTTACATGAAATTATTTTTAAAAATTAAATGGCAAAGACCAATTTATCGATTGCAATAAAAAAATTTTAATATATGCAAATTTGAGTGTTTTATTCAATTAAAAAAAAAAACTACGATTAAAAAATCACCCTATATCTGGCTATATGTGCAGTTGATCCATCTTGCCGGAACCAAATGCTCTTAAAACGGACACGATTTTAGCGCAGTTCTGAGTTAAAAAGCAACTCCTTCAACATCCTTAAATAACGATTTCCACCGATACACGCACCATTCGTGCGCCACCCTGTAATCCAGCAATTTTCTAGCTTTAGTCATTAGTATGTTAATTATCCCGTAATTTCGTATGGTCCAGCTAACGAAAGGATACCTATGGAGCGGAAAGATTTTGGGAATCGCCTTAAAACAAATCAGTATATTTGTGGATACATATATTTGCAGCTTCATTGCCAAGGCACCCTATCCCGCTTGAAAAATTCGGCGAAGGACCCATTTCTGGTTATTTCCAAGTGCATAAATAATCAGACCCCAAAAATAAATGATTTCTACAAAAAAAAAAAAAAAATTAAATATTTAGTATCAAAACATATTTACATCAGAAAATTATAAATATTGTAATTACCATTTAAATTTAAACGACATTTAAATTTAATTTTCTACAATCAGTGACCATTTTTCTTCAGATTCTTACCATCAACCATTTCTTTAAGATAATTAAGTTACATCACGTTGTTGTGTCAAATTTTATTTTGTCTTTATTCTTAATAATGCCATCATACAAAGGAGAGTAGTCCATAGGACTGTACCCTAAACCTTTTTGTTGTTTTTTTTTTCTATTTGGTGATTTGTTGATCGCTATTAACATTAAATCATATGGAGTTTTTAGAATATTTTGTTCCATCTCGATATGTTCGACATCTAATTGTACTAATGCAAAATATAAAATTCATTTTAAATTATTTGAAAAACAAAACTATTTGAAAAACAAAATTATTTGAAAAAAAAAACAAACTATAAAATAAACAAAAAAAATATACAGACATTGCATAGCAACTAAATACTTAAATGACTAACAAATGACACAATAAATTTGAATCTGTTGATAACACAACCCGAGATAATGTGACCCTTAATATGAATATCGTAATCGAATTAGCAGCACTGTGATAACTGAATATAAATCTTATTGTAATCATGTGACTTGATATCAAACATGAGTGTTATTGTATTCAATTTTGTTTGCTTATATCCTTTTTCTATATTATTATCTTGGTCAAAAAACAGGTCAATTAATAGAAATGATTTAATTCGATGACTACTTTTCAAGCGCTTGCATGTTTTTCACGAACACAACAATAATTAAAGCAAATCTTAAGTGTGGTGAATTTCTAACGGTGGAGATGTACGTATCAAAAAGCTTGCATATTTTCGAAGACTAAAAATGTATCCATCTAATATATAGGGTGGTTAATGAATATTGCTGCCAAGATGTCTCTCACATATGTTTGAAAAGTTTTTCTTTCCAGACCTACGCAGAAAGAACATCCTTTTCACCTCTCTGTGTGGCTTCAATAAGATGGTGTAACTTATCACCATAACTTGGTGACCGTTATGGCAGAACTGCAGTGAAAATTTCCCAATAAGCTGATTTTTATAAACTCTACGTTCCAATCGCCTGACCTTATTGCACCCAATTTTTTCTTGTGTTGTCATGGCTAAGGGTAGTTGACAAAACGAAACCAATAAATTTGGAAAATTTAAAGCAATGCTTTCAAAGGCTATCTGGGGTAATTCCCGCTGCAATCCTTCGAGCAGTATTGAATAATAATGCCGTACATGAGTCATCCATCGAGGGGGTTATTTAAATGCAATTATTTTTAAAAGTCCCCAAAAATACTAAATAAAAATCACAAAACGAAATCAAATCCGAAAATAATTTTGATTTGTTTTAGTTTTTGGAATACTAATCAAAACTATACAGCGTTTTTACTGTAATTCCGATAACCGACTCAAAATTATATTGAATTCTAGTTGTGTTTCATATATCCAAAACGAATTTAAAATTTTGATTCTGGTTTAGTTTATGAAACGCTTTGTTCGAGATTCGTCTGAAGTTTTTCAGTAAAAAAAAATAAACAAAATTTTTGAGTTGTCTTGAAAATTTCTGAGAGTCTGGTATCATAAATTCATTTTTTCCATTTTGACGCCAGTCCTTTTGTCTCTGCCAAGAAATGAATATTTGATTTCAGTTCTGTTTCGGATTAAGAAACGAAACTGCATAAAACTATATTTTCGTTTCATGTTTTAGAATCAAAATATCTTCTTCATTGGTTTTGCTAGAGAAACTGAATCAATCTAGGTTTCTAATTTCGTTACAGGTAAAAAACGAATCAAGCATTAAATGAATTGTTGTTTCGAATATAAATTAGAAACAGATTTCAAAGCTACTTTGAAAAACGAAACGAAACAGAACTTTTCGTCCCTGATAAAAACGTATTATTTTAAAAATGAGTAAAAAGAAAATTAATTATATAAGTTAAGAAAATGCTATTTGAGTTTCTTAATGTAGCAACATTCATCAGCCACTTTGTTTTTTGTCCTCCTAAATTATATGTAATGCGTATTCCAATACGAACCTTGACTGATAGTGACAGTAAATAGCGTAATGCTCGGATCAAGCGCATATATATTCACAAGATTGGACCGGAAAGTAAAAATAAAAAGATATTTCTCTCCAAAAATGCTGTTGAGTGATAGTTTTTCCTTTTGATATTTGCTAAAAACAATGCATATATTTCTACCAATTATCCTCAATTTTATCACGAAAATCAATTGTTTTGCTACTCTTTTTAAAATTTTTCGGCAATTCGAAAATTTATGTATATCGAATTTTCCACTAGAAACTGAAATAAGCATTGCAGAATTAAATCAGTTTTCAACAGATTCGAAAACGACCACACTATACATAATAAGGGCTAATGTTGCTGATCGTATACAACGTAATTTTGCGATCTTATTTCGTTCTTTTACGCTTAAAACTAGAATAACTAAAAAAATGTCTTTTTATTACAACAAAATTTGACTTTAGCTTCAAGTGATTTTATAAGAAAATAATTCTATTTGATCGTAAAATCCGATTTTCAGCATAAAATCAAACGGGCCTATAAATATACATGCATAGATACCTAAATATTATCACAAACTTTGCAAAAAACTCACTAACTAAAAATAGACTTATACAACAAACTTTGTAGTAGTTGTTAATCCTTCCTGCATCACAAATTAGTTCTACGCACTTATATACACGATTTTCAAAATAACATATATTCTATAAAATAAGCTGTCTATTACAGACAAGACAGAATTTTTGGGATTTTGAAAAGGAAGCAGACTCGATTCGAGTTTAAATAAATAATGAAAATAATTTGTTTCGCCGAAAATGAACGATTGATGAGTATTACATGGTTTCATTACCAGAGACATTGTCAACGTAGGGCGAGGATTAATTAGTAATCGGACGAGCGCGGCCGGAACAAATCTATGCAGAAAATAGATTCTGTATAAATTGTCCCATATTAAAGGTGTCTCAACTAAGAAAATAGCCCAACGGCTTCGCTTTGCCATTTTTACTAATGATAGCCTTTTGACCTGGAAGCAAACGCAAAAGAGTTAAGCAAAATTATAGATATTAAGGAATTAATGCAGCTTTAAACTCACCGTCATCATCTGAAGCATTGGAAACACCCATTTCCGCCAAGGTTTTAAACAGAGCACCCAGATTGGAGCGATCATCAAGAAATTCGTGATTGATTTTAACCATGGTGCGTTCATGATTTTTGGTTTGTGTATGCCATACCAAGATTTCAGTGCAGTTGTTGCCTTTAGGTTCAATCATGTCTAAATTCAAGCCTATGCTGCGCAAAAAGTAGTCTTCCTCATAGCCCGGCTTAAAGGGCATAGAGGCATTTGGATGCTCGGCCAAATACGGGAGACTGACAGCAAACCCAGCCATATCGACTGGCCAACGGCGGCCGGCCACCCACGAATCCAAGAATCCAATAACTTTGCCCTGCAAAAAAGCAAAAAATTCTTAAAATTCATAAAAATCGTAAAATTTATTTATTTTCATAAACTTCATAAAAATTCATAAAATTTTTAAAAATTCATAAAATTCATATAATGCACAAAATTCACGAAAGTTATAAATTTAATAAAAATCACAAGATTCATAAAATTGACAAAATTCATAAAATTTTTAAAATTCATAAAATTTGTAAAATTCATAAACTTTATAAACTTTATCGAAATTCATAAAATTTTTAGAATACATAAAATGCACAACACATTCATATAATTCATATACTGCACAAAACTCACAAAATTTATAAATCTCATAAAATTCAAAAAATTTATAGAATTCATAAAATTCATAAAAATCATAAAATTCATAAAGTTCACAAAATTTATAAATTTCATAAAATTTACAAAATTTCATAAAATTCATAAAACTTTTAAAAATTTGTATAATTCATAAATTTATAAACTTCACAGAAATTCATAAAATTCACAACATTCATAAAATTCATATAATGCACAAGATTTACAAAATTTATAAATTTTTTAATTTCGTAAAATTCATAAAATTCATAAAATTTGTAAATTAAAAAAATTCATAAATTTCATATAATTCACAAAATTTGTAAATTTCATAAAATTCATAAAATGTATAAAATTCGTAAAATTCAAAAAATTATTTAAATTCGTAAAATTCATAAACCTCATAGAAATTCATAAGATTTTTAAAATCCATCAAATTCATCATTCATAAACTTCATATAATGCACAAAATTGCCAAAATTTACGAAATTCATGAAATTTATAAATTCATAAAATTCACTAAATTTCATAAAATTCACAAAATTCCTAGAAATTCATAAAATGTTTAAAATTCATAACATTCGTAATATCCATAAAATGAATTGCAATTTCATAAAATTCATAAAATTCACAAAGTTTGTAATTTTCATACAATTCATAAAATTCACAAAATCCATAAAATTCACAAATTTATAAATTTTATAAAATTTACAATATTTGTAAAATTCATGAAATTTTTACAATTCATAATATTCTCAAAATCCTTAAGAATCACAAAATTCATAAAATTCACAAAAATCATAAAATTCACAAAATTCTTAAAACATTTAAAAAGTTCATAACATGAATATTAAAATTGCAGAATTAGCAAAATTATTACAAATTACTGCCAATCGGTTTTAATGAATGCTTATGCTTATTGCATTATTTTTCAAACACTCTATACGCGCAATATTTCGTTTATTAAAATTTACCAGTTAATTTGCCATAAATTACCTTACGCACCACCGGCCCACTAATGCCATAATTGGCAATTAGTCCTACCGGAAACATAGACACGTGTTTGGTATCACGTATTTCGCTAAATAACTTGAGATCATACGTGTTATCGTCATCACCAAAGTACAGCACTCCACTTGTTATATTACGCTGACGCAGCCATTGCATGGCGGCACGTCTATTGGCCACCCCCCTTGGCTTCGAGTCCGCTTTGCGGAAGCGTTCAGGCATTGGACTTGCCAAATGGGTATAGGGAATACCTGCAACATGACATGGAAAACAACGGACATAGCACCATCATCATACACTTCATGTGAGTAATCTCATTTGCTGTTAGCTCAAAACATTCGAGCATCCGGCAGTCTACTTACCAAATCGATTAAGTAAAGTATCCAAATAAGGATTGCAGACACTTTGATCGTTGGCCACAATCCAATGCACGCGTGGCACATGTAACAGAGTATACGCCAGTCTCGTCAATTCAGGCACTTGCTCTCGCCGTGGATACGTGGGTGTTACAAAGTATATCATGGTTATGTTCCCCCATTCCTGGCGGGTCTTCTCCTGGATATAGACGCGTGTGTCGTTAAATGTTTCGCCGCAAAGTGTTGTTGGAGATTCATTAGACAATTTGGTATCGAGTGTATCTGTAATAAAGGGCAGGGGCACGAATTGAATGAATAGATAATGTGTAATGGCATAGAAAAATTCAAGCGAGCCTAAAGGTATGTTACACCAATTACTTTAATAATGACTTATACTCGTACTTGAGTTGGTTGTTCGGTCGGTCTATCGGTCGGTCGGTTGCATGGTCGCTTTACAATATCTGTTGTTGTGTTTTAAATTGGCTAAAATCTATTTTAAGATTTAAACAACAACGACAATAGCAACAGCAATAACAACACTGACAACCAAAGTCACTAAAATATTTATTGTCGTCCAACATAAAAAATAATGACACCAAAACAAATTTTAAAACAAAAAAGGAAAATTGGTCGCAACGTATTTGTAGGTAGTAGTCGGCGATATGTTAGAAGTAGAAGGGAGGCCTGCTATGGAGAAATGGGTTAAATTCCAATAATGCATATTATATGCGCATATAAATAGTATACATGAATATATAACGCTATAATAGTAAGTACGAAAATGTCTGCTTCAAAAAGAGGTGCAGAAAAGCAACAGATGGCTTTTGTAACCTGTAGTTCGCGTCGCATAAATGCGATCGGAAAGATAAAGTTTCATAATCAAAAAACTACTTATAACAATTTTGCGACAGTTTTGACCGCGCCAAAGCGAACACCAGCAGAGAAAAATATAACATACGAATATTTTACAGTTTTTCTTCGAAAAAGACGAAAGCGCAAATCAGGCCGCTGAATATATGAAGAGTATTTGTGGCTCTGATACTGTGGCGCTCAATCATGCCCAAATTTGGTTTCGCTTCCGTCCTGGAAATTTTGATGTTAAAGATGCATCACGCTCTGGAAGGCCAACTGTCGAAAACATCGATAGAATAATGGAAATCGGCAAATCCGATTGTCATGTAAGCACTATTTCGATTACCTAGGCGTTAAACATCGCACAAAAAAACCGAACTACTTGGGCAGGGTTGGATCCAAAAAGAAACTTGATGTTTGAATACCACAGGAGTTAGCGCCTGAATCGTCTGAAGCTGATCATGAGTGGCGATGAAAAATGGGTCATTTACGACACAGTCAAGCGAAAATGATCATGGTCGAGTATGGGGAGAAGGAGTAAAGGTTGACTAAGCTAAAATTGATGGTCCGAAAGGTTTTGCTGTCTGTTTTGTGACACTGGGTAGGAATCATTTACTACAAGCTGCTTACATACGGACAAACTCTTAAATTGAACCCGTACTGTCAACAATTCTACCGTCTCAAGGAAATAATTTCCTAGCATTGGCCAAGAGAAAGAGAATTGTGATTCATCAGAGCAATACCAGACCCTACAAATTTATAGTGAAGCTCTGCGAGCACGACTGGAACGTTCTTATGCATTCACCTTTTAGCCAGGATCTGGCATCAAGTGATTACCACCTTTGGGTGTTATGGCGAATGATTTCTTTTTACTACACCTTATAATTGAACAATGAATTGGAAAAACTGTTCTGTATCTGCTTTACATAACTTATGTGAAACCCATCGTGAAAAAGAATGACTATAACTTTTCTTCACTACCTACGTTATATTAAAAAAGCTCCAGGAATCGATCATTTGGATAACCAACTTAAAGAGCTTATCAAAATTATTTTTGTTACTAAGTTGGCATGACTGTCCTCTTTAGTATAGAGGTCAGTATAGTATATACATAGATCAGACCTCTATAGTATATAGATCAGTATAGAGTCTATACTGATACAGTGTTTGAGCGCGATCGGTTATTTAGATTAATTACAGGGTTCGGTTTTGTCAGTTCATCTCAAATGCGTCCTGCGATTTTCCCAATGGATACAAATATCGAAGTAAATGTTAATACTTTGTTTGTCAAATCGCTAAAAATGTTGTGGAAGATTTACGTTGAAAAGACTTTATCAAAAATAAGTGCATATGAGTGGTACAATGCATTCGAAAGCCGTCGAGATTTGCTTCGTTTTGCTCGGCCATCAACGTCATTAATTGAAGGTGACCAAAAATTTACATTTACGTCAAAGAGAAATAACCAATGAACTTTCTGTTTCTTATTTATTTATTTATTTTATTTTATTTTATTTCATATTTTTTTTTTTTTTTTTTTTTTTTTTTTTTTGTGTATAAAATCTAATCGCGTAAAGGCAGTTGAAGAAATGCTAGAACGAGTCATCTGAGTCGAAACCGAAAAAATCAAGTCTAAATCGATCAAAAGTCAAGGTAATATTGATTGTTTTCTTAAATAATCGCGGCGCTGTGCGCTCAGAATTCCTCCTAGATGGTCATACAGTAAATTAAATTATTACCGGGCGTTATGTGGCGTCTGGGAGAGCAAATTCGTTGAAAAAGCCTCCATTTGTGGGAAGAAGGCTTATGGATTTTGCCACAAGATGGCGTACCATCTCAGGATATTATTGTGAACAGATTTCTGGAAAAAAACCGAACAAATGTCGCCGACCTTTTCTCATTCCAAAGCCCAAATTCTCACTTCTGAGACTCCCGCTTTCAGTCAATACAAGACATAAAAGAGAACTCGCGGCGGGGATTGAACGGCAAAATGTATATCATTCTGATACATTTTGCTCCAATTGATAGTTTTTTGTGAGAACAGCTTCTATTAAAGTTATTTTTAGTGGCACCCAACATTTTTGTATAAGTTATTAAAAAATATGAAATGTCCAGCACAGCACAAATATAAGTGATAAACAAGCGGTTGAAAGTCACAGTTGTAGAATCCATGAAGCATTTTGAGTCCGTCAAAAAAGTGTTCTTACACAAATTACAAAATACTACTGTGTCCACAAAGTAATATCAGTTTCCAAATTCAATTACGAGGCTATATCGAATTTCAGAAGAAAAATGTTCTCACTTTTTCTTTTGTAGATTCGACGATTCGAATGAGATTGGAAAATGAACTTGTAGAGGAACTATTTATTTTTAAGTTCGTAGCACTCCGAGCGATCGTTGTACCATAATTGCGGAAACGTTTAAAACATTGCAGACGGCCTTTGGTTAGCAGATTTTGTCGGAAGGAAATATTTATAGTGTCACAGACCTCGTCAACCTCTACCGACGAAAGTCAGTTACAAAAAATCCCAAGATTTGATGCTCAAAAGCTATCAATTAACGACAAAGGACTTTGCTAATTATGTTGACATTTCAAACAGATCAATGAAATCCATTTAAAAATGCATCTTGGGTCAAATCTCGATTGGTACCTAAATACTTAGCACCAAGACATTGAGGTTCGACTTGTCTGTTAATTGCTAATCGACGGATTCCAAATCTCACATTTATCGGTAGATGTTAATGATCTTCTCGGGCGCTCTCCGTTTTCAACTCGTTATCGGCATTGTTTGAACTTGTTTATGTCACATAGTTGCCAATTTGTATTGAAATTGGATATGGACTACAAAGTTTTAATTAATAACAACAAATTGTATAGCAACACTCCAAAGAAGGATAAACTGTATATAGTAAAGTAAGTAGTAGTAAAGTAGTAAGTAATAGTTGTAAAGTAAGTAGTATTAGTAATAGTAATAAAGTAAGTAGTAGTAGTAAGTAATAGTAAAGTAAACAATAGTAGTAAAGTAAATAGTACATTAATTAGTAAAGTAGTAAGTAATAGTAGTAAAGTAAGCAAGAACTAAAATGCCTAACGTGTTTGTAGTTTATCCGCACTTATTCAAAAATGTTTAACACTAGGCTGACTACCTCACGTTGAGTCATAGATGTATACAGCTGTCAATTCATATTGATAATTGAACAATGTTAGTAAAGTTATTAAACCAAATCGACAAAAAATTTATAACAATTCGATAAGGAAATATGTTTTCGTTAGAATAAAGGAAGTCTTGATTGTCAATTTTTTGCCGATTGACTTTGAAAATCACTTATCACCTATCCAGTTTTCAACATGAATTAATAGCTGTTCCCTTTTATAGCCCACCATAAGGTCGTCAGCCTTGCGTTTGAATAAGATTAGATAAGCTAAAGTTATTAGACGTACACATTTATATAGATTATGATCCAATTGTAGTTTGCTTTGGTACAAATTGTTGATATTAAACAAAATTATCAATTGAATGTATAATGAACGAGGACGAAGTAGTACGCCGCACATTTAGAAATAATAGAGCAGCCATTGGATTTTGGCACATGGACCAATTGGTATAAAAAGTCGCCCAAAGACCAAGTAGTGTACATTATTAGTATCTTCCGTGTTTCAAATTGTCAACAAATCTTACACGCCTTTTGCGCGAAACTATTCACTAAAAGAGAACGGATGTGCGGCTTGACGCCTGTTGATTTTTCCACTACAATAATGCACCATTTCTTCGTGAGTTTTTCGCCAAAAATTCACATAATAAAACGTCACAATCAAAGTATTAGCCTGGTTTAGCATCTCTTTGTTTTCTGGCTATTTCTTAAACTTCAAAGATTCGAAACATGTTGGCATAATTGTGCTGCGTCCACTTCGCAGGCGATGAAATAAATTTAGATGAATAAAGTTTTTTTGGAAAAAAACATAAAAAATTGGTCCTACTTTTTGAACACATTTGAACATCATTTTTCGGTTTCAAAAGTAAAGCTAAATAAAACACGATGAAAGTTTTATTTCATTATGTCATTATGTACGAAATACAATGTGATTTAAATGACCGCCTCTGGGTTGGTTGCAGCAGTGCAACCACTTTTCGGGCGATATCCCGGCGATAACTTGAGTAATGTTGGTTTTCAAATGCTTCAACGTTTACGGATTATCAGTGAAAACACGATCCTTTACGTAGTTCCACAAAAAAAAAAGTCAAACGGCGTCAAATCGCATGATCTTTGTAGACGTCGAAAAAACGTGAAATTACGCTTTCTGAAAACTTCTCATGCAACGAGGCCAAAATCGGTCGAGTTGTGCGGCTCGTGACACCGTCTTGAAACCACATATCGTCCAATTCATAATCTGCAACTGCAGGCCAAAAAAAGAAAAAAAATACGGCCCAATGATACCTCCAGATCATAATGCGACAATTTTGCTTGTTGACGTATTCGCAGAACATTTTGTTTGAAAAATCAGCATTGAAAGCCTATTGCTGTAGCAGCCAATCACCATATCTACGGCGTTGTGAATGGTCAGCCAGCTTTAATTGTTGCATGAAGTGGACTCTATATCGATGTAGGTGTAAATCCAAATGCAAAATACGCCATAATGAGCCGTAAGACAGGCCCAATTACTGAGAATGACAAATTCGGATTATGCGGCACACTTTCACTAACAGAAGCGATATTTTCGACAGGGCGTACATTGCTATTTTGCACAGATGTGACCAAATCTTTAACGCTTCCAGTCTCTTCAAATTTCTTTATAATCTTGCAAATTCCTTGCACAGTAGGTCGATTATGACGACCATAATCACCCTGTAATGTGTAATAAGTTTTAAATATTTTACGCGTTTTTGGGTTGTAAATAAATAACACTTCAGATAGCAGGTATGGAACAACTGACAGTCATGCCAGACCGCCGGTTTTGAACCCACAAAATGGATAGCCCTGCATATTGTCGGGATTATATTAGAAATTCAAAACTTAAACAACTATTTGCAGTTAAACAACATGAATGGCGAAATGTAAATTTCACAAGACGCTTTTAGACAGAAAAATGGCTTTGAGAAAAAGGGCTGAAACAGTTTTAAAGTGTTTAATAAGAGTTTCAACTGCATACTTCCTAAAACTGAATTGCAGCAAAAATTTGGAAACATTATCCGGTTTCTGGAGTGTATTCCTAAAGTTTTGATTCCGAGGAATAGTAATTACCCTTAATTTGTCCTTAGTGATATTAAACAATTTGAAATTCGTTGAACTGAATACAAAACGCTTAACGAAGGGCTAAAAAACAACTTCATCGATCGTACCACTGGTTCAAATGTAAGGAGAACAAAAGAAACTGAACATATCCACAACTGCACGTAGCTTAAAAAAGCAATATTTACTAAAAAAATATCTACAGGTATATTTCCACTGCACAGTTAATTAACTATTGATTGGTTTTTGGTTCATGAGTTATTGTTAGTCATTAACAATCGACAACCCAACAGATCAAATTCACGAACATTTTCGTTTATTTCGAATGCCCTGATAACTGAAGATAACCATAGTTTACCTCCGAGGTGTAGTGATTCTAAACTGTTGTTTCAACCGCACTTTGTAGTCTTACGTGAAGTCGTCAAAAATATATATATAAACAGTATAACAACTTCCTGTTTCAATTGTAAAACTAAAAATGTTAGCATGCGCCTATAGCAATCCATCAATGTTCCTGTATGTCATTTAATTTTGCATTAGAATCAATTTTTGTAATAAAGTCCATTGAATTTATCACAACCTAAAATTATAATATAAACAAAATTAATCATTTCAACAACAACAAGTATTAGCTAATATATAATATAGTTTATATCTGTTGGCATGTTATTATAACTATACAATATTATTTTTATATTTCGGTTTGTTGTCATGTAAATGAGTAGGTAGAGTGATTACAAGTTTCGATATCACAACTGAAATTTAAGTATTTTTGAAAATAATCTCACGCAACGTAAAGTTTACAATATTATGGACATATCAGTTTTCTTTTATTGCTAAATAATTATCACAATAAGGGAATTCACTTCAAAGTAATTCCATTCTGTTGTAAAATTGTAAAGTTGAACAAATTCATAGGTAACAAAAACTAAAAGTTATTTTTATTGTTGTTATTTCTTTATACGTTTTTCCACTTTTACCATTTTTCTATAGTGTAATCTTTAACCTTAATTGCCTCAATAATCAGAGTCAACGAAAGAACGTTTCATAATCTTATCTAAATATTTAAATTGAAATGGTATTAAGTTTGTATATAGCAGACCAACAACAACTGAAAATGTAACATTCAGAAGGAAGCGTTTAAGGCACAAAATGTGTTCTATTGACCAAATGTGTTTCATCATGACTTTTTAAATCGATTGAGCAATGTTCGTTTGTCTGTCTGACTGGCTGGCTGGCTAGTGAACACCATGGCGGTAGTAAATCTTTCCAAAATTTGGCATAGGCCCATATTTTTGCCCGATCATACCTATGGTTGTAAATGGCCAAGCTCATCTGGTACCTCCCATACAAAATTGAACGAATTTCATATATTCTGTTCTTCCCCTGTAACTCCACTATAGTAACTTAAATTTTTGTCCATTGCTTTTGTTCATAATTATTGGGAGAATTTAAAAAAAATCTCCCATCTAACCATGCCTCTACTGGTACCACCAATAAAAATGACATATTTAAACACAAGATTTAAATTTGGCGCCATTCGAAGTGTCATTGTTTGGCATTTGAACAACTGTTATTGTTTGCTAGTAGAAGGTACGAGGTTAGTAAAAATGAAGCGCTACACGAATGAACAACGCATTCTCATTGTGAAATTGTTTTACCAAAATGGTGAAAGTTTTGCGGCTACAGTCCGCAAATTGCGATCAATTTGGGGTCACAATAATGCTCCAAAAGAGTCAACTGTAAAGAGATTAAAGATAAATTTGACAAAACTGGGTCTGTTGGTGACGTAAAGACAACAACGCGCCTTCGACCAAGTCGATCGATTGAAAATGTAGCAGCTGTACGTGATGGTGTCGCTCAAACTCCATCCACCTCAATTCAACACCGAGCTCAGCAAATTGGTATCTCCAAATCTACTATGCAGCGAAACAAAGTTCAATTGACTCAGGAACTGAAGCCAGCTGACCATGGACAGCGAAGGGAGTTCGTTAATTGGGTATTGGAGAGGCAACATGAAAATGCTGATTTTGCCGCTAAAATCATCTTCAGTGACTAGGCTCATTTCCATCTTGATGGCCTCGTCAATAGGCAGAATTGTGGCATTTGGAGTGAGGAAAATCGTCGAGTGATTCACGAGAACATATCACTGTGTGGTGTGGATTTTGGGCTGGAGAAATCATTGGACCTGTTTCAAGCGCAAACAGTCAATGGTGTTCGGTATCGTGAAATGATAACCAGTTTTTTCGTGCCTAGAATTGAAGAAATGAATGTGGAGGGCATGTGGTTTCAACAAGACGGCGCCACATGTCATACAGCCAGAGAAACAATTCAATTCAATTTAATTTAATTTAAATCTTGTGTTCTTGTTGGGACACCCTTTACTACATACGAGTATATAATCTTAGATACATATATCTTACATGGATGCAATAAATTTAGTCAAATTTGGGACACGCTGAGCGTTTGCCTATGTGAGGTCTAACAATGAAAATGGACAGCATTGCCACGCCCCTTGTGGTACCTCGCACATACAAATTGTTCGATTTTACGAAATTCAATTTTTGTTCTGTAACTTCTAATCGACCGGCTGCAGTAGGATAAATTCTCGTTCAATATATTGCCTCACAATTCTCTGTAAGCCTTCCGGTAACTGTGCCGCCTTCTGTCCCTTATAATACCACAATTACAAATTACCGATTCAATCCATATATTCTTAGCTTCATATATTTCTAGTAGCTGTTCTCAATTCAGTCAAATTTGGCACAAATAATGAATTAATTAAGTTCTAGATATGATGACGGATGGCATCGCCATGGTCCTTCTGGTACCTCTCATACAATTTATCGCTATTCTCAGCTTCTTATATTTATAGTAGGTGTACAGAATTCAGTCAAATTTGGCAAATGTTAAGCGTTTGGTAAACCAAGTTCTGGGATTGGAAACAAAGAGCAGTGCCAATCCACCTCCAGCAACACCCTTACAAATTAGCCGATTTTTTGGAAAGTAATTTTTCCGGTCTAATCGCTAATTCGTAGACTGCAATTACTTACATTTTTGGCAATTATATTGCATTATAATGCTTCGTAAATTTCTAAAAAAAAAAAAATCAACCAGTTAGCAAGCCCTTTTTGGCAACCCCAATACAAATTAAATAATTTTACCCACATATTTCTAGATTCATATATTTCGTTCAGTTGAACTAAATCCAGAATAACTTAGCAAGCATCAGACATTCCACAAACGTATTGTGGCGCATAAAACTGGCAGGGTATTTTATGTTGTTTTTTTTTCCTTTTATAAACACAAATTGCTGGGTGAAGGTATGAATAAATCAGTTCTCCTGACTGAAATATCTATACTGGTTACTCTGCATATTTCATTTACAACTTAAACATTTTAAGCGATTTTCAATTAAAATTAATGCTAAAAAAACTCCTTACTATTACGCAATTTACCGTTTAACTGCAAGAAAAAGTTGCAAAAAAATTGGATTTTTAATAAATATCTAATTTTTAAATATAGATATTGACCGACAATTCATTGGAATTTTTAATTTGTGTTTATAACTAAACAATTAACATGTCGCAAGTATACAACACAACAACACAATTTTTTAACATTCGTGATAAATGAAATTGAACTTCAAACTTATAAGAAAAAAAATCAAATGATGTGTTTTTATTTTCTTTTGGTTTAATGATATTTGTATTCAAATATATGTGATAATTAATAATGTAATGATATGCGTTTAAAAGCCCACACAAATACATGCCAAATTAACTTAGAATCAAATTGAAATTGAATTGGTTAGTTTATGTTTTATACTGACGACTGGGGTATTTAAAACTAAAAGCTGTCAAAGCTGTTTTTTGTACAAAGCCCGATGTCAGTTTATTCAGAGACACCATTTTTTTCGTTTCATATAATCGATGTTTTTTTATTATACATAGTCCTGCCATATGTTCTGTTACAAATATAAAACGCGATAAAAAAAAAAACAATATTCATATTGTATTCAAAATTATTTCATTTATTAGAAGACAATATTGGTTATTAAAAAGTGAATACAATTCACTCGAAATGGTCGCCTTTTGCTTTAACACAAGCTTTCAAACGGTGTGGCCATTGGGCTATAGCCGCACGTACGATTTCCATGGAGATCGAGGACGCTGCTCTGGTTAATGCTGTTTTAAGGCTTCCCAAATTTCTGTGGGGAGTCTTGCAAGCCATATTCTCCAATTCTGACCACAAAGCATAATCCAGTGGATTGAGATCTGGACTCCCTGATGGCCAATCTTCTGCTGCTATAAAGCCAGGAATATTGACTCTGAGACACTCCTGCGTAATTTTAGCTTTGTGCGCAGGAGCAGAGTCCTGTTGGAAGATCCATCTACGTCCATTGAAAAGGGTATTGGACAAACCCTTCACAACAACCTCTCATCCGTAAACAGAATGTTTTCATGGCCATTGTCCGCGTGCCACAGCAAAAGTCGCTTGCATCTTTCCAGCCTAATTTTTTTTAGCTGAGGAGTTAGAAAATGCCCCGTGGACCGACGATAGGCTTTCATATGCAGATCATCCCGAATCAGCCTAGACATGGATCTGGTTGATATATCCAATTCCTTGGACATGATTTTCTGCTTTCTAAGGGGATTTCTCCGAATTCTTTCACGCACTGCCTTTACTACCGCACTCGTACGGACAACGCGGGCGACCACTTTTTGTCCTGTCTTCTACTCCAGACAATTCGCCGAAGCGAGCAATAGCACGATAAACGAACATTCTTGATATTCCGAGTGGTTTTAGCAACTCGAAAATTTGGCCAGCACTCTTTCCGCACTTATGCAACGCTATTACGCCGACTCGATTCTCTTTAACGCCCCACTCCATGTTAATAGATTGCAAACTGAAACCAAACTGACAAGTATTCTTCACTAATCAGTGCATGTGTTCTGAAAAAAAACTAACGGTTCTATTCCCGCAAGAAGTTTTGAACGGTAAGCGGTATAAATTGTGTAACAGAACATATGGCAGGACTAGGTACATATATTACTAAAATGCATTAACAATAATCTTTCATACAAGATTGCAATTTCAAATTCTGCAATATAAACGAAATTTGAATGTAATGCAATTTGAATGTAATGCAATTTAAATGACAAATTCGTTGATCGTAGATAACTTGTCAACGCAGTGCAACAAAATATAATCCTTCAACTTTTGCCAAGAGTTACAATATTGATTCTGACAAATATTAACGTGCTGAAGTGAAAAAAAAAACGTCGGGAAATGACCGTTTGAAAAAGGGATTCTCAAAATTCTTTTTATCGTTAAATTAAACTAATTGTCCTGTTAACTTACGCGGAGTTCAAGCCTCGCTGTCACTTAGTTTGTATTCGACTTTATCAACTCATCTCAAGTGTGTTTTGAGATTTTTACAATGCATAAAAATATTGAATATTGAACGAATGTGTTTTGAACATCGTATTGCAAATGGAAATTTAAGTGCCGAATATCCAAAAATGTTACAGAAAGCTTACGGCGATTTTAACTCTATCAAAAACACCGTCATATTAGGGGCACAGTGCATTCAAAAGCGGACGAGATTGGTTGAAAGATATGCCTTGATCCAGTCGGCCATTAACGTCTTCTACTGCAGTTAACACTGAAGTTAACATTCCTTCACTAAAGTGTAAGAAATGGCCAACTAAGTTTAAGAACGACGGACGCTGAACATTCAGTGTCTCACAAACCAGTTGGTAGCATTGACACGATTGTTATTGCACAAAACGTTGTCGCTCGATGGGTTTCGAAAGGCCTGAATTTTGTTCAAAAAATCAGTCACTTAAAGATCGCTAGAATGAGACAAATCCGAACATTCATAAAACATGCTTTTCCTGATGGTGAGACATGGGTTTACGAATTTGACATGTAAAGCAGTCAATAAAGCTTCGAGGGTCAAAATAAACAAACAAACACCATTAAAGTCGATCAGCAGACAGGGTAATGTTGACTGTTTTCTTTGATTGTCGTGGTGTTATGCAAGCCGGAATTCTTGGTAGAAGTGGACAAAGAATATTACAGACAGTGGATAAAGAATATTACCTGAGCGTTATCCAGAGTTTGAAAGAGAAAAACAAATTGTAGGAAAAAACTCGTGGATTTTGAATCACGACGATCAACCATCTCTCAAAGGATATCATTGTAAAGTAATTTCTGGTCAAAAACTCAACTGTTATCGAACAAATATTCTATTCACCTGATATAACTATAATTTCAAAATTCAAATTACCAGTTTGAAGCATTCGTTTTCAGTCGACAGAAGTCTTTTCTCAGAATTCTATTTGAAAAATGTTTTGATGATTTTAAGTTACACTTTGGCATGAATGTATTATTTCGGAGGGGGCCTTCCGCCTTCAAAGGTACATTAAATTTGAATCAATAACAGATATTTTGTCTTTTATTGACCGAATCCCGGCAATTTTTTTAATAAAACGTAGTGTTTCCAATACATTTCTTTACATTTCAAATTGGATGGTTTTGGGGAAATATCTTCCAGCCGGAGTTCCAGCATCTAACCGCAATTATAGTGATAACTCGCAATGACATTTTGAAAATTTATAAACTTTTGAGAATCACAGAGGGTTCTCTTAGCACCATGATTAAATTTGGAATATTAAATTAATATATGTTTAGGGTATTTCATAAGAGCTGCTATTCCTATTAAAATACTAGTTTAAAAAAAATGCACACGTTTCTTTTTAAGGTTTCTGTAAAAATATCCTGACTCTTCTCTATAAATTATCTGCGAGGACGGTCTGATCAAAACTAGCCAAAACAAAGACGAGTAATTTTCTTTATTTTTCAACATAAACTACTTTTAGATCGATACACCTTTTCCAGCAATATTCCATAGCTCCTATACCCTGCTTATAGTAAGAACTATCAAACTTTTTAAAATAGCCATCAATCTTTTACCACTGAACCACTCTTTCAAGTTTGGAAATTGAAAATAGTCCAAGGAAGCTATGTAACTCTGGCGAATAAGGCAGGCGATGAAGCAATTCGAACTTTTATTCATTCATTTTGCCCATCGCAATGGTGGGTGTGTGAACTGAAGTATTGTCTTGACGAAACAACAAATTCCTTTTCTCCAAATACAGCCTTTCTTTCCATTTCCATGCAATAAATTGACATAACACTCACCGTTGATGGTTTTTCTTTTTTGAAAACAGATGACATGACCTTGCCTATAGACACGATTCTCCCATTCCAGTCCACTGCTTTGACTGTTCCTTTATCTCAGGCGTGAAGTGGTGAATCCATGTCTCATCCAATGTTATAAATCGACGCAAAAATTCGGCTTTATTGCGGTAAAACATCGCCAAACACCCCAGTAAACATTTATTTCCGACGTGTCAAACGTCTGCAAATTCGCTGAAATTATGTCAGACAATCAGCAGAAATTCCTGTAGTAATTTAAACTAGTTTTCTGTACATTGTCTGGCAGCCGATTATGCATATTCTCTGAAATATCATACGAGTATTATGCGATGTTTCTGCACATTCTCTGCAGGAATTTTTTTTTTTTTTTTTTTGTTTTACTTCGTTTTCGTTCAGAAAAACAGTACACCGGTGGCAGTAAATAGAATTCTTATTGTTTTTTTTCGTTTGTTTTCAATTGTTTTCAAAAATATGTCAGTGCCAAAACAATAAGCTAGAGATTACCACGTCGAAATTTGAAAAAGTAAGAAAAAAATAGTTAAAAAAAACACCTCGTAGAGGAATTTGTTCATCTTCGAAAAAACATGGACAAGATGCTAATGGCCTTTCAATACACAAGTTCTGTTTGCTCTATTACAAAACTTTTAACAGTAGAAGAAATCCCAAATGTTAACAAAGAAATTAAAGATAGCGACAACATTAAAGACTTACTGGTAAGCTCTCCTTATAATAATAATAATAAAACTTATAATAATTTTTAAAGTTTTTACGCGTATTCTCTTCTTTTTCAGAGAAAACGTGTTCAATGTCAACCGCATGACAATGTCAAAAAAATTGTTATTGAAAACTTGAAAATAGTTTTTAGTAATGATGAAATCGCTTTTCCTGGGCGAATATTCACAGCAATATTTCTGCCAAGGGCAAGCATTTTATAAGATTATTAAAAGTTTTTCTAAGTTTATTTTCTTTCTTTTTTTAGATGTTGCACTGGATACGATTCCATGCACAAATACGTCAAATATAGAGGGCAATATCAAAACCTTTTTCAATGCTGCAAAAGACTGTTTAAATAAAAAATTTTAATTTGATTTAATTTTAATTTATTTAATTTAAGTTTTTGTAACATATATATTTTATTTTTATTTATTTTTTTTTTTTTAATTTATACGCTTTTTTGTGAATTTAAATTTATTTTGTCTTAATGAATTAATTAATTAATTAAGTAATTTACATAGTTTTTATTTTATATATGAAGAGTATAAATTAAATTTTATTTTTCTTACTGAATTCAAATAATAAAGTAATATAAAAAATATGGTAGATTTTGCTAACCGAATGTTGGATATTTTCGGATGTTTGTTAAGACATTCGTCCGAAATTTATGTCCGTAAATGATCAGAAAGTCATAATATTGTCGTACGATTGTTTAGAGAAATGTCAGATTTTACGGACAAAATGTTAGAAAACGATTTCTAAAGTCGGAATATATATTCTCGAATACTTGCCTTCATACCGACTATGTCTAAAATTCCTTACAAATATTCTCAAAGTTTCCCTCAGAATTCTGACAGAAATCTGTTGGAAAAGTCTACACACTCTTCCGAATTTCCCCAGACAATTTTTGCCGAATTCTTGTCAACCGCCTATACGATTTTCTGCACGTTGTCTGACCGACATCGGTATCAGAATCGGCAACTTGTGCAGAGTGCGTGACAGAATTCTGACCGAATTCGGAGATAAATGTTTGCTGGGACTCTACTGAAATGTCGTCACGACGCTGCTTTTGCTCTATTGAAAGCAAGCGCGGCGCCGATCTCGCGCACACCTTTTTCATATTCAAATCTTCGGTCAATATACGATGTATAATACTTTTTGAAGTATGTCTTTGCAGCTGGTTCGCGCGCCTTAAGCCGGCTATCATCCAATATCATTTCATTTTTTATTTATTCAGCTTGTAATTGAAAGCCAAACCAAGCCAAATATAAGTAAATTACAATGTGCAACAACTCAACTATTAGATTTAATCTCAATAATACAAATTTAAAAAAAAATGATAATAATAAAAATTAAACATAAACTGATAAAAATATACAATGAATTAAAATATAAAAAAGACTAATTTGGAAGTTAATCGGTATATAATCAAGAAATATAAGATAATCGGCATGTGATAAAGGCTGCTCACAATTGAATTGAAAAAAAAAAAAAAATTACTGGAAAGTCTGAAAGTGTAAAGTAGTGTAGTAGTGTAAGTGAAAGTGTGTTTGTAAGAACCAGGACATAATTAAAACTTTTTAAATGGCTTGGTAGTAAATTGTAAATTCGTGCTACTCTTGCTACAAAAGCACGAACCATGAGTGTGGTTATTTTAGGAACAAGAAGCTGCTTATTACGAGTGGAATGTGAAAAATTAAGAGAAATAAAAATAAATTGAGGATAAACAGTTGAACAACTTTATAAAATAACAACAAAGACCTCAAATCGATATAATTTTTAAAACTACAGACCAAGAAGCGCTTAGCATACGGTGTTATATGAACATGACGCCTCAGCGAATACAAATATCTCATAACTCTATTAAACGCCATCTGAATTTTCCTCATATTTTCTTTATTAGTACTACTGCATAGCTCTAAACAATATAGAATACTAAGCGTGGTATAAGCATGAACCAATTTCTACTTAGTCGATCTAGGCAACCCTAAATCAATGTCATAAAAACTTCAAAGTGAATAATTTAAACGCCGGACTACATTATCCACATGATAGTTTTTCTTAACCGTGTCTGGCGTGGACACCACAATTGGTCAACCATTACGGTGTTCGTTTTGTTAGCGCACGCTCTCGTCTAAATAATACAATATTTTATAGTTGTAAACGAAGGAGTAGACTCCCCCCCAGAGTAGAACCTAACTCGGCTTTAATGTTGGTTGAACTGAGGCCTTTTAAATGGAAATATTGAATTACATAATGGTGACCAATTTTTTCCATGTTTACAAATTCACTGAGACCGTTTACTTTTTATGCCACTTTTCACCAAAATATTTTTTTTAACTACTGGCACCATCTATACGTCAGGTCGGCTAGTTTTGGAACCGCCCTCGTAAAAGAAAATAGTTTGGAACTGTAAAATTGTTAACTTAATTATAAAATAAAAGAAAAACTTTTGCAATTTGGGCTGACCTATATCATTCAATATTTAATTTTTTCTCATTATTTTTATTTCCCTCCCCATCTCGCCTATTTTTACTGCACTTTAATTTGAATGTTATAAGTTAACAGTTACTAGCTAATTTGATGTTGTACTCTAATTTATATTTCGTTTTTGTTTTTTTGATTCCAGTAGTATTTATTTTATGCATTTTGTAATTTGCTTAATATTGAGCAAAAGGCTTTAAATTACAAGACTGCTCAATAAATGAAATGAAATGAAAAGCACTTCGAAATTCCAAAATCAGAGACCAATAATTCTTTCTATACTCGTATATAAAGTTGGCACTTAAAACTTAGTTTTGAAGCTATGTTGGTTCCAAGGATATGAAATATAGCTTCATAATTTTTCAGATTTCGTTGCAGTATATCTTGAAAACTAGATATGAAGTTATAAAACAACTGTTTTTCTTTCAAAATCCGTATAGTAAACCTAATTGTAATTAAAGCACATGTTATTCTAGTTGTGTTTTTGTTACAGCAGTTTCTTATGTTGGCGATTTCTTTCACAGAGTATTCATTTCCTCAGGAATTTGCTAAATGATGTCATCTGCGCCATTGCTCTACGTCATCATTCACTTGTTTGTATTCTGTTCGGTTCATGTAATAGATCATGTGACTGTGTATTTTTATGTTTATTCAAGCTCAAGACCATTAATGTTTTTTGCAATACTTAATTCCCTTTTGAACAAAATACCAATAGGTCAATGATTACGTAGAGCACGACGAGCTGGCAAAAAATGCTGTGCTGTTATGGCAAAATCAGTTGGTTGCAAAACCAATAGCAAAATTACGTTGTTTAAAAGCCGATGGGCTTTTTGAGCACAAAAAAAGAATGCTAATATTGTGCTGGTGACATATAGATGTTCGAATCTACACTATAGAGGAGTACTTCTCATTAGGTTGTGGATTCGATAAACTATTCGCAATCACTGTACTAATTCTGAACCACGAATAATCGCTGGACACGTAAAATCTATACAGACATCGTTGCATTATGAGGATATCAATCTGCTAAAACTTCTTTTTTTAATCAAACTCTGCAAAAATGCTCGCACTGAATAAAACACAAACAGGTGAATTATAAAATTATGAAATTTCTAATTTTAATACAACGAATTTATAAATTGTGGTTGCTTAAAAACATATAAAATACAGCGGTTTTTTTCTTTCTTTTAAGAATCAACTGCTGTCATAAAACAGTTAGGAAAATATTGAGAAAAAAAACATTTCATTAGAGATGGATTTTTGGACCTTTTGCGGTAAACTTTTTCCTGTTGAACCAACTTCGACTACTTATGACACATTCTGTCCGTCCATAGTGTCGTAACTAATTTGCCGATATTTCAACAAATGTGGACGTTCATGGATTCTATTCTTTATATCATTAATACCGGGATGACTCTTTCCTGCACTGTTGAAAATAGACTGGAAAGTATCGATTAATGAATTCGGTCTTTGGTTCGGTTCGTCAAGCTTTGCTCCCTATTGAATAGGTTTAACCCAAATCCTAGCATATTCTGTCTCCGACTATAGAACATTTTCTTGCAAAACAGCAGTCTCTGAGCTCAAACTGTTCGACTTCTCTAATGCTTTCAACAGACACACTGACTACGGAGAAATATGACAGCTCTTCGTTTTCTGAATCAGAAAAAGCCCATCGCCTGACTAATGAAATAAGGTATTCATTTGAAGCAGGAAATATTGATGTGCCGAATTTCTCGACGCTATCGACACAGTTTGCCACGATGATCTAATGATAAAAATTAGGGAGCAACTGCCGGTAAATGTGCACACACTCATTCAGGCAACCTGGACAGTAGAAACTTTAGTACAAAGTATGGTAACTATTACACAGACAATTACCCTATATTGGCAGTGTCCTTGGCCCTTTACTATACCTTATTTTTATGACTGACATTCCAATTAACCCTATAGTCCTTACATCAACTTTTGCACATGATACTGCAATAATGTTTAATTGCAACGACTGAATCCAGGCTGCAAATATCCTCCAAAGTCGCCTCAAATGCATTGAGAAATGGCTCATCGACTGGAGGAAAAGAGTAACGGAAAGTAAATGTAGACAAATGACATTTACACTAAACCATAATAGATGCCCAAATATCAGTCTCAACAATGTCGTCATTCCGCAGAGCTCAGAAGTTAACCACTTTGGCGTCTATCTGCGCAGAAGGCTGACTTGAAGAAGACACATTGAGACAAAAAAAAAACGCAAATGAACTCGAATAGTAAGCAACATCACTGGACTTAAGGTCTAGATAGTAAGGTCTTGATGTGTAGGGGCATAATGATATCCATCTAGTGCTATAATGCCTAACTCTGGGGCAGTGCCGCAGCAACTTGGATAAAATTCAAAGGGTACACGAGAAACTCTAATATACATAAGGACTTGAAAATACCTTATGTGGAAGACGAGATAGAAAAGATTAAGACAAAACTTAAGGCCAGTATAGAACTTCACTCAAATGCCCAAGTTAGAAACCTTAGTAACCCCGGAGAAGCGACTTTGCGATCCCTTAAAAAAAGTTATCAGGTTATTTATACAATAAGTGTTCAAAATGAAAACGACAAATTACCATACGAATTACTAAACCACAAGTTGACATGAGCTTTTGGTTCCTAAATTAACTCCTGCCGATGCTAGAGGACCGCACAAACAAACAAAAAACACCTAAAAACAAGAAATATTTTCGTCGATGACTAGACTTATGATTCAAATACTTATAGTTCAGCTTCCATAAGAGAGCGTTTCAATAACAAGTAAAGCAGAACAAAAACTTGCACTTTCAGACGTCGAGGTCAATATCTTTAAAGTATTACATACTCTTTTCAGTAATTGGGATGTAATGGCAACCCTTTTTAGTAACCGTCCTGTGATAAAGGATACAGCAATTTCGACTAGGATATTTAAGAAAACGGTGGCATTTCTTAAAAAGATACCATTAAAAAATCGGACAAGGAGCAAAAATCTGCTTTAAAATAATCGTACGATGCTTTTCTAAAGTAATTAGTTTTTAAACTAAACATGGCTGAGTTTGCTACAACAAGCTATCTAGCTACCTTCTCAATTCACTTTAGACGATTATGAGGAAAGCTGCATTAACGTGACTGTTATCGTCTTTAACAAAAGCCATATGTGCGCTTGTGACAGATACATCATTGGCAGAATACTGTGTGAGACGTTAGTTACTGCAACCTTCTCAAAAAAATCAGCAAAAATGGATCTGGTAGTAAAAGGGGCGACATTAACGTTGACAATTATAGCTTTGAATGGTAGATGAATTCACCGCCAAGTGATTAAAGCTGATCATGAAAACCTAGAAATTAGGACTAACGTACTGCTTGCAAACAGAAATTAACTTTGGCAAGCAAGCAAACAGATTAATTAATAAATCCTCTTACGGCGGTAAAGCACATAGTATTGGGTTATGGTACAAGCGAGTTATATTCTAAGAGTTCTTGAGAGAAAAATGATCAGAAAAATGTACGTGCTCAATTATTGGTAGGGGAAAACATCAGGGTCAAATAAACCATGAGCTGTTTATCGACCACATCAAAAAACAGTGATTGCAAAATATGATGTCGTGCGGATGGACCCAAATACTACAGCAAGGAAAGAAGTGGTGTTAGGTTTTAAGGAGCAGAGAAGTCAGTGGCGAGAAACAACGAAGAGAGAAAACAGAACTCGACATTAAAGAAAAAAACAATTCTATGAATTTTTTAATTCCAAAATTCTGTGTTTTTTTTTTCTCAGGTCGAATTTATAATTTTCTAAATTATCTCTAAATCATCATTGCAAAAATTAACCTAGGACATACAGTACCAATAATTATTGTACATTTCCAACCGACATTAAGTTAGAACCTCTGAAGGTAGACTATGAGGTCGTTCCCAAAACTAAGCGAAATAACAAAAAAGACACAAAAAAGTTGGGAAAATTTGTCTTTATTTTTCAACATAATCTATTTCGATATACATTTTCCAGCGATATTCAATATCTGCGAATACCCCGTTTATAGTAAGAACTGTGAAACTTCTCAAGATTACCATCAACCGCAGACTCCATCTCTTCTTTCACCACCGAGCAATTTCTTCAAATTCGGAAATAGAAAATAGTCCAAGGAGGCTAAATCCGGTGGGTAAGAAGATCGATGAAGCATTTCGAACTTTAATTCATTCATTTTGCCCATCTCAAGTGGGTTGGTGAACTGCAGCATTGTCTTGATGAAATACCACTTTCTTCTTCGCCAAATGTGACCTTTTTCCATAACTTCATCACCTAAACGCTGCCATAAACTAGCATAATATTCGCCGTTGATGATTTTTTCTTTCTAAAGATAATCTATAAAAATAATCCCATGTACATCCCAAAAAACAGACGCCATGACCTTGCCTGCAGATGGAACCGTCTTCGACTTCTTTGTACATGATTCTCCCATTCTAGTCCACCGTTTTGTCTCAGTTTTGAAGTGGCGGACCCAGGTCTCATCCATGGTTATAAATCGACACAAAAATTCTTTCATATCTTCAAATCTTCGGTCAATAAAGGATGTATAGCACTTTTTGAAATAGCTATCTGTTCAGCTAGCTCACACACCTTCAGTCGACGATCTTCCAATACCATTTTGTGGATTTTCTTAACCGCGTATGAGGTGGACACCTCAATTGGTCGACCACTACGGTGTTCGCCTTGGCAGCTCGTAGGCCTTGTTTAGACTCTGCTACCCAATATTTTATAGTCGTTAACGAAGGAGCAGACTCCCCCAGATCAGAATCTAACTCGGTTTTAATATTGGTTGTACTGAGGCCCTTCAAATGGAAATATTGAACTACATAACGGGGACCAACTTTTTCCATTTTTACAAATTCCCCGAGATTGTTTATTTTTGATGGCTCAAATAAAATACTAAACAACGTGGGGCATTGAAACTAAAACATATGTTTTATAAGGTTGCCACTTTTCAGCACAATAATGTTTCTCCAAACCAATGGCAACATCCGTGCGTCTGGTCGGCTAGTAGTTCAGATTCTTGGGCAAAAAATTCAACATTTCCTATACCTTGAAGGCAATGTTTCGGAACCGCGCACTTGAATTACTGCTCAGTGTAGAATGATTATTCCACTTTGTAGTTATTGAAGTATTCAGTTAACAGCCACTGTTAACTGTTAGACAACCACCTATTTCGTTCCATGGAATAGTAAAATGTCGACATAAGTCACTGTCTGTTGCGATTTTGTGATTGAGTTTTAACTATAGGTATTTAAATATTCAACGTTTCGCTTCTGAAGTCATTAATTTGACCATTCGCGCAAAATAACCTTGGTTTATTTAATGTCTAACTCTTATTAGATCTTGATTTGTAGATATCCAAACATCTGTCCATACCGTCCACCGTAACGATTAGTAACCAAACCAGGTGTGCCAGTGCATTAATTTGCCGGGGTGGGCAGTTGGTTTGGTTTGGTTTGGTTGTGTTAGAGAAAGTAAAAGTGATGAATTGTTGTTAATAACAAACGTAAACAAATTTAATGTT
>JAHXMU010000746.1:1554699-1651385 GCA_019455685.1 Philornis downsi
TAACCATGATGTGCTGCTCCGCCACCGCTGGTGGCACCCACATCCGCTGTGCTAGGAGTATAGGATGAAGTTTCTTGTAGAAATTTACCTGTTGACCCAAAAGATCCCCGGGCATCGTCCGAGTTGTTGACAACTGCACACCAGACCACATAGACCAGGAGCATTGTTAGTATCATAACGCACACAAACACGCGACGACTGTTGGCCGTTTTAGGCCATAGGGAGCGCGTTTTGCCCGTGTGGGAACCACGCAAGACGGAACTTTGCAATGGCCGAGCCCCACCGTTAGCCGCATCGAGGGGACGATACAAGGCAGTGCTGGGCATGCTGAGCTGACGATGATATCACTTTCCGACAATTCGATTGACGCACCCGCACTGAACGGCCCGCTATTGCTTATAGGCGCTGCTTTTTTCGCAGAGTTCACTTTGTTTTAACAATGATTTTGTGCCCCAATGAAATGGGGAACTTTGCGGTTATTTCTTAAATTCCAATTGAATTACCAATGAGTTGTTCCGTTTCTATTTTGAATGGCGATAATACTAAGTGGCCGGTTCACGAAATTCACGCTATACATAAGATGGAGAGGGGGGGAGGAAGACAGTCATAGCAGAACAACACGACCCAACCCAACACCCACTCAAATTAAATCGTCTTTAATTGAAAGCACTCGCACCTTGAACTTCCTTCGAACATTTATACAATTTTTTAGCACAAACAATGGTCACTTTTCTTTCACGTTTTGATATTTTCCTCGTTATTCGTATTTTCGTTTTCCTTTTGAATCTTTTGAACCCCATTGAGGAGCTCGCTTTTGCATTCCCACCCTCACTATTGTGTCTTCATATCCGCACAGGGGAGATTTTGCTCTTGAATTTGTTAATTGCTTCTGTTTGTGTTTGCTTCAAATTACCACAAAAGTTTGTCAACTTTTGCCCCAAACGGTAATCAATCTAGCAGCTTTATTTTATATTTGTTTATGAAAATCACATCTATCTCTTTTTCCTCTGGCACAAAGTTGAATGTTTTCAGCACTTCACCATCACGCAATCGGCCACTACTACCGTTTATGCACAATTTTAACAATTTATTTGCTTCGTTTATAGTGCAGAAACTGATTGTGTAAGTAAACGAAACAAGAGCGAAAAAATAACGGGAGAGTAATATAGCGCAATCACGCACACAAGCTCACACCGTTTGACATATAGTGTCGAAATGCGGACAACGCACGTTGCCAGATTTAGTTGTCCTTGCCGTTCAAATGATTTTCGGGTAAACAATTGGCTGCACATATCTTGGCCAAGTGCCAAATGATTTCTAAGCTGTGGGGCGTATTCATCAATATTTATTGAAGGCTTATAAGCCATAGGTGTCCAATAGGTGCGTGGTTGATATAAACCAAAATCTCCATTATATTGCAGTATATACGAGTAACTAAGAGCGTAATTGATATTGGCTATCCAATGGCAACCATTTAGTAATAGCTATTATATAACTCTTACTGACGTTCGCTGTTATATGTTAGAAATGTAAAGTAAAATACCAGGTAATATTTTATGCTTAAATTTATTAATTAAACAGATACAGTACGTTTTCATCTTCAGAAATATTAGGCATTGTTCATTACATTTACATTTCTATATCAAAAGCTTATTCCAAAATGTCTGGAAAAGCATTTTCCGCTTGATATTAATCTTGGAAACCAACTTTGCATATGAAAAGAAAGATCTACGAAAAAAAAAAACTTCTAAGAAGCTTTTATGTTGAATACCCCTTCTAAGACGCCTTTGTAAATGTAAGAAAATCGTTATTCCACATATTGAAGTATCATAAAAGGTATTTTGCACATAAAAAAAAGGCGTTTTACATATAGAAAAGCAGCACGGTAGACATTTTTTGCATAGAAAAGTGTCACAAAAAACATTTTTCAGGAATATATCACGACAGACACTTTTCATGTAGAAAAGTATCACAAAAGGCACTTTCCACATAAAAATTATCACGATAATCACTTTTTATATAGAAAAGTATGTTGAAAGTCACTTTTCATATAGAAAAGTACCTCGAAACAAACATTTCATATAGGAAAGTGTCATTAAAGCAACTTTTCATATAGAAAAGTTTAATACAAAACATTTCTCATGAAGAAAAATGTCATGGGGACACTTTTCAAGAACAATATCATGGGGGTTACTTCCCATGGATAACAATAAAGTGGAAGATACTTTTCATGAGTGAAAGTGAATTTATGACAATATCATTGAACACATTTTTCATATAGCAATGTTTATTAGAACACTTCTTCATACGAAAAGTATCTTTCAAAACATTCTTCATAGAAAGATCCTTTGTCATATGAAAAACTTATTTCAAGAATTTTCTTCATAGGAAAAGATATTTGGCAGTTGCATTTTAGTATGAAATGTAGTTTCCAAGATACTTTCTGTAGGGATTGAACTTTGCTTAAATTAGTAAACTTACTTTAAATTTATATTCACCCCTTCGATGTTTAAAGAACAACATGTCTGTATTATATTTTCCGCTACCTCCAAAAATTTTAAATTATTTGACAATAATTTTAATCATGATAATTTCCTATCTCTTAGAAATAACCCTTAACATGACAAATTTTTGATTTTGTCTGATTTTGGCCAATTTAAGACTATACAGAAAAAAATATGCGATATTATATTACCTAAACTGATTTAGGTACTTCAAATTTGTGTGAAGCTAGAAAATACGAATACTATTAACAAAATCAATAAACATTTCACATTCTTATAAAAAATTTAATTGTTGCTATGAAGTGTAGGTAACTCTTCGAAATTTGTTTTGATTTCAAATTATCAATTATTATCATTGAGAGTAAGTAAAAATATTATGTTCATCGAATATGTAATTAAAAAAATGTTTTTGGAACAATTTATGGAGGAAGAAAAATGAGGTTGCCTTTGTGAGCTGTGGAGAAAGAAATAAAGTTATTTAAAGGTAAATAATTTAAAGTAAAAAATATCTTTGTTACGTACCTGCTTTGGCACGCTCTTTGAGCGCCCTCTATTGTTACGGTCAAGGTCAGCTTTCTGCACTATAATGGATGCTGTCCCAACTAGCTCAAGCGGCTCCAGCAGGGCGGGTACCAACCCTCCATTTTAGTACTAGGTTTAGTTAAACTAAAAGCAAAACACAAAAAAAACTAAAATTTTACACAAGTACGACACATTTTCGAGGAAGGACTTTAGTGGATATCCCCCACATCGCCTGTCGTACCATGGCCGCAAATGTTCCCACATCATTGTATTTTGTGGCCCCACTTATTGTTTGGTGTCAAAGGTGGTAATAACAAATTGCGATAGTAATTTCTCAAACTACAAAGAATGATACCCGTAATGTATTAGCTAAATACTCAAAGACTGTGTGGAGAATTACCTAATTAATTTAACGAATAAAAAATTTACCTAAATTTATTAGCAAAAATACTGTAAAATTGTTCACTTATATTGCCGCAGTATTTAGATAATATCACATTATAATTTTAAGCAATATTACTCATTATTGTTTGTAATGCTGACATTAAATTTTATTAAAAAGTTTAAAATACCATTTCCGATTAACTTGTGTAATACCTTGGAAAAAAAACATTATGTAACGAAATACATTAAGCGGCAAAACGACAACCGATTTGCAACATTCTCGTCCAATACTGAAATTTTCAGAAAAAACGCAAAACCGTTTGAAATCAAAATTTAAAATCCTTTGACTACAAGTTCCTTCTGAAAAAAAATTTAAATCTCTCTGATCGATTTTCTCGATACAGGCTCTTTGACATAGCAAGTCAATAGTGAAGAAACGCACAGATAGACGGGCATGTAATCGATGTCATCGATAACAATTTGCTTTCAGGGGGATGACACACTACACACTATACACTGACACAGATTCAACCTCATTTGTGAAAATTGGCAACTTTTTGTATGAAAATTTAAGTAAATCGTCCACAAACACCGTTAAACCTGTCAAAACAGGCTGTTAGTGTTTCATTTCGCCCTAAACTGCTCATGTATAGAATTTCCTCGCATTTTAACAAATCAATATCTATTTGAGCGTATCTTACAGTAACGATTTTCCTATATGTCATCAAAGTAATCTGGCAACATTGCAAGCGACTGTAGCAAAACAAAAAGTGGCAAAATTTTTGACGTCTATTTCTTTTACCCGGGGGTTACACTTTCAACAAATCGCTTGCAACCTTCAACATACTCATATTTTTTCACTAATACACTGACACATTTTCTAGTTGAACGCCGTTTGCTTACGATTTTTCCTTACAACAACTGTTTCAACGAATGGTTCAACAAAACAGCTGATTGCGATAAATCGTGTGGTTTGTTTGTAAAATAAAGCGCGGTTTTTTGTGAAACTTAAAAATTGTTTGGCTTATCTGAAAGTATAATTTTATAAAATGAATAAGCAAGCAGATTTATTGCATTTTATAGAGTTTTATAGAAGCCGTGAAGCGTTGTGGAATATGAATTCGCCAATATACAGGCGAAATGATTTAAAAGTGAAGGCTTATGACGATATTGCGGCCGAATGCAAAATGTCCACCGAAGATGTGAAAAAGAAAATAAAGTTTCTTCGAACTGTCTACGCCAGAGAAAAGGCTAAGGTGGATGCTAGCAAAAAATTTGGTTGCGACTCAGAGGCCCTATATATGCCAAGTGTATTTTGGTACCACGAGATGGCATTCATTGATGTAACGCTCGCTCGTCGCAAAGTAATTGACAATTCAAACCAGGTAAGAAGATGAATACTATAAAAACACAAACATTTTATTTGTTATTTTATGCACATAGCACATACGTTTATTTTATATTAATTTTTGCCCACTGAAATTCAACATTGCCCTTTGTGGTTAAGTAACGTGTCAACTCGTCCCTAATTCTGCACGCGTACTTGTAAGTTTTATGGCTTTGGTTGCCAATTGCGGAAAATGCTTCGACAAATTCATTGTCCGTCATTTCTATTACTGGGGTCGTTCGTAGTTTGGTTAAATAGTTATGAAGAACACAAGTTGTCTTCACAATGGCGTCCACAGTTTCTGGCTTTACTTCTATTGGCCTGTGGAATATCCGAAACCTGCTGGCCAACCGACCGAAGGCACATTCCACCACCATCCTTGCTCGGGAAATTCTATAATTGAAAATTTCCTGAGGAACGCTCAATTTGATGCTTCTGCTATAAGGCTTCATTATATTCTTATCAATTGCGAATGCATCGTCACCAATAAAGTAGTAAGGAATTTTATTTCCTTCATTCCCAATTAAGTGCTCCGGCTGTGGTATATTTAGTGTGGAATTCTGCAGAGCCTGGTAGAGGTAGCTATCGCTGAATATTGTGCTGTCTGATGACTTTCCATTGCAGCCCACGTTTATATATTTAAAACGGCAATGTGCGTCAACGGCAGAAAATAGGACGATGCTAAAGTAGCCCTTAAAATTAAAAAATTGTGACCCTGAGTGCTCCCACCCCAGGGTGTGGGGGAATTGCCACAATTTATTGAAATCGTTAGCTATTTCTTTCCATTCTCCTTCAGTATTGGGCATCTGTTGAGAAATAAAAGAACATTTATAATATAATATCTTACTGTATATAATATAATAATTGACATAAATATACACATACTTATATATAATAATATATTTTTATTTAAAGTCACATATTATCAACTTGGAAGAATCAACGCTGGACTCTGAAGTGAATGATCATTCTTCTTCATCATCGTCCCAGCCATACGCAAAGAAGAAAAAGTCTGCACCAGAGCCCAAGTCAAACTTGGATGTTATGATTGGGAAACTGCTTGAGGTGAACAAAGAAGTTTCCACATTTGCAGCGTTTGGAGATAGTGTTCACAAACAATTGGAAGACTTGCCCATAAAGGACGCCTATGAGGCAATGTCCAAAATTCAAAATATTCTGACCGAAACAAAAATAAAAGCGCTAGAAACGAATGTTGTAACGTTCAAGCCTATAAACCAATCACAAAGGACAACAACCCCTTTCTCAGAAATATTAACCACAACATCTCCAAACGATCTTTTGTTTACCGGAATGTCTGACGCTGACATTATAGAAGAAGACTTGTGAATGTAATCACTTTTTTATATAATAAAGTAATCTGAGCACAAATCAAATAAATGAGCTTTTATTACTTACTTTTAAATAATCCACTTGCAGGCTTTCGTAAATAGCTTCTAACACTTGTGGCACAAAGACGCCTATAGTGCTCTTCGAAATCCTTGACAGGAACTCCAAAGACTTGTAGGAGTCCCCAGTGCCTATATACCGCAAAGTAATGCACAATTTCAGCCGCGGTGTTAGAGCTGCTCGCATGGCTGTGTCGTTTTTCTTTAGGCGATGGTGAACCTTTTTTTTTAGACGGGAAAATTACGTTATTATATACTCATTGCAATATTTCTAAATTCTTACCAAGCTTAACAGTTCCTCAAACTTAGTGACATCTATTCGGGTAAAATTACGGAAATCACTTTCGTCTTCCCACATCAAGTCCTCCAATAAATGAGCTTCCAAATCGTGCTCCATCCTTCATAAATAAAAAGTAATACATACATATGTACAACATATAAAAAAATTTAAATTCAATTTACAAACCTTTTTACCAATAATGGCTTTATCCAATACCTTCTTACACTTTGCGTTTATTTTCTTCCTCTATTAATTCTTTTATTCTTGCCAAAATTAACGCCGATGTTACTTTTTTAATTACTTTCCTTGCCGACGAGATCTTCACAAATAAAGTTGTTCAACCGGTTGCGGGTTGCCTACGTCACAGCTGTCGATTTTGTCGAATTCTGACAAGTAGTATATGTAAAAGACGCTGCAACAAAAGTTAAAAGTGTAACCGCGGCGTTAGAGAACCGAGTTAACCGAAATTTAGTGGCGCTATGTCACCGGCCATTATATTTGAAATCACGGCGCAAATGCCGATTTTTATACACCCTAATAACGTAAACCATATTTTCAATGTTGGATATGAAAAAAATGTCTACGCAACCCAGGAAACTAAACACTAAATTCGACACTTACCTGAAATTGTTCAAATTTTAATGCATGGGCGAAACCGAGATATGCAATTTTTTACGTTTCCGTCCACCAAATTTGAGAAGACATCTTGGATTTCAACCTGTCAAATAATATTAAACAATTTTTATGCCAACTGAAGACAGGCGTTTGTTGAGTTCAGCGGCCAGCGATTTAAATAGTGCAAGATTCAAATGCGGGTACCAGAAGGTGAAGTTATCTCTCCCATTCTATTTAATCTTTGTTTTCCTAGATTATCGCTAACCCACTAGGAGTAGCAGTGGTGTCGTATGATGACGACTAAATTGTATTTTTTCTGGTGTTAATATAAATGGCATAAGTGCCAATATTACCCGTTATCTGGCCATCATTACGGACTTCCCGGTGATAGAAACAGTTACTAGCTAAGTCACTTTTCACCTCGTAGACTACGGTTCTTACAATTTTTGGTGTTTTTGACAATCTCCTTACTTTCTTAAAATACGCAACTTGTATCAAAGACAAGGTGAAATCAAGAAACAAAATACTTGTATTAACCAGGAAACGTTAATAAAACATAATCGATACGAAATCTATTTTATAACTATTACAAAAGAATCGTTGAATTCAAAAATCACAAATATACGCTGACAGATTATCAATGGAGTTGCCATTGTGTTTATTATTTGTTTAATCGATTTGGTATGTTGATATATGTGGGGAAAGCATGCTACATCCTAAAAGCTTTTGCTGGAACTTCCTTGGTTAATGTGGAAGAAATGATCACCAGAACATACAAAGATATTGGTCGCCCGATTATCATTTATGCAGCCTTAACGTGGACTTACTTTCTTAGTGATGCGCAATAGCGGGGTGCATAACAATGCGCTTAGCCGCAACTGGAAACGAGGAAATGAATGTGTTACCAATCAAGTAGCATAGTTATGAACGAAACAATTTTTAATGGATTGTCACCTGTTTAATCATCGCAACCATTAGAGTTTGGTGGACGATCCTCCTCCCAGATACGTCTGAAAGAACTTCAGATATCATTACATGGACATCTAGCAGATTCTGTCACATAGAGCTGTTGTATTAGACAGCTATATTCTCGGCTATGAATGGCAGAAAATATAATAGAGTCCTCAATGAACACATTCAATGAGATAGGTAACTCCCTCGTAAACGAGAACGCAATTAAGGGCCGTTTTCAGCAACTTTCTAAATAGTTATCGTGCAAGGCTACTACCCAGGACCATAAATTAATGTCACTATTGCCGATAAAGTCTTCATGGCACAGCGCATCTTTTTAATTCCCCTCGTGGGTTTATCAAATTAGGCACTATTGATCTATGGAGAAGACCAGCTGAGGTGGCACGCTTTTTGAATCTTCCTATGGATTTCATTCCTTCTGTTATTTAATCATACCGAAGGAGATATTATCGGAGGACACTTTATATATTACGTTTGGCAGACATTCGTCGTTCACCCTATCCTTAGATTTTACAGATCCAACCACTTACACATCAATCACACACAAACATACCATAATCCATCTGTATTTCAATGAAACAATATTCTGTTAATGTGCCACTCATATTCGTCTCCCTGAATAAGCCTGGAACGAGTGAAACTGTTACAACAGTAGCAGCAACAAATGTACGTCTTAAACGCTAATTGACGAAAGGAGTTTTAGTTGATACAACAAAATTGGCATTTGAACGAAAACGATTGTTTAATTTCAATTGAATTCATTCTTCCTTTAATAGTCACTGCAGCAATTAGCCATTTAATATACAACTATGCTTATAAGGGAGAACTACTTAACTCCCAATATATTGTTCCGGGATATTAAGCGTTTTTTTAAAAATCGCTATTATGGAAATTTGTTACAACTTTCAAAATATCTGTGGTCATAAAAGCCTAAGTCTGTTTTTATTGACATAAATTATTATTCTATGTCAAAATATTTCAGACTCGATCTCTCATGTTGAGTTAGGTTGTTATTCCTATATAAGAATTCATAAAGTTTAAACTTAAGTTGATTTATATTTGTTGTAATATATTTGTTGTAATGTTTATATTTGTTGTAATCCTAAATTGACTTAGGCAGTTATGCCAAAACAGTCATTTAGAAAAATAACTTAAGCTATTAGGTTTTTTAGGATTAATTGCCTTCCTAGAAGGGATACAAATATGAAAAATTTAGAGCAAATAAATTTAGATACGCTGAATACGATGGTGCTAATAACTCAATTGTGTCCTAACTCGAGTTAGGCTGTTACGGGTTGTGACCACAGATATAATGAACTTTAAAATCGCGCTTAGACAACAGTCTGCATTTTAATGAAGTAAACAATAATAGCAAAAAACATATTGTGGCTTTTATCAATTTTGTTTTTTTTTGAGATATAATATAATTTTTCAAAAATCACAATTTTGAGAAATTGTTAAGAACTTTTGATTTGCAAGGAAATGAGAACTGGACATAAATAATCGTCTAAATAAGGACAACAATTATAACGAGTAAAGCACAGAAAAATATATCAGAGTTCACAAGGAAACACAGCTTGAGAGGAGCAAGGGCAAACTGAGATTTATTTTTGGTTACTGTTGTTCTTATTTAGACACCTACTCTTGTGCAATCCCCAGTCGAAAATTCGGTATAATTCACAAGTTATAATCATTTTTCAAAAGAGCGATTTTTGCAAAATTGCGTAATATCTTTAAAAATGTATATAAGCAAAAATATGTATTTTTGGTGTTATTGTTTACGTCCTTGAGGCACATGTCGTTTAAGTGTGGTTTCAAAATGCAGTATATTTCAAGTTTTGTAACAAATTTTGATAACAGCGATTTTTATTTTTAAAACTAAGAATCTCAAATCAACAAATTTCTAGTTAAGTCGTTTTTCCATTTGTGCTTAGATGTATGTACATATATCCAAGTTCATTTCATAATAAAAACTGAAATAACATTTATAACACAGTTATTAATCTTTCTTTTGAATATGGTTTTTGAACATTTATTTATTGTTTTGTGTTTGGTTTTTCACTTTGATTTGCTATAAAATGTTGTTCAAAAGTAACGACAGAAAACTACTAGTGAAATGCTCTCAAATATGCACGAATCAAACTATTTATGTTTAAACTTTCAGTTATGCTAACTGTCTTAACTATTTGAAGGCTGTTTGATAAAAATTAAAAAAAAAAATTGCGAATGGCAAAGCATTTTGCTGTCACTAAGGTCGCTTATTTTTAATATTGGTTTGTCTTTGCAGAATACATTATTTTGTTTTTTTTTTCCTTTAACTAAATGTACAATAATCAAAAGAAAGAAAATTTAAATGAAATCTCAATAATAGTAATAAATTACAAGAAATAGAATAGACAAAATAAGAAAGAAAAATAAAATTTTGAACAAATAAAACTCAGAAAATCCATTCCTTCACGATTTACAAAAAAGGAATTAAAAGAAAAAAATCGCCTATTATTTTAGCTAGAAAAATGGACTATGTGACATAATCATTAATAAAAGTATGTTTATATAAAAATTTTTGTCTTCATGGCTTCCGTGTGCCTTTATGCAGCCAATTTGAAGATCATCTCTTTCAATTTTTCGCCATTAGCGCCAGAGAATTGCTCAATCTTTTGCTTGTTCTTAATGAAAACGAAGGTGGGCATGCTAGAGATGCCATATTCCATGGCAATATCTTCGCAGTCATCAACGTCAACCTAAAAAAAAACGCAAAAATTTAACTGTTATTTACAAAATTATTTCTTGATATTGAAAGAGAGACGGCATACTTTGATGATAATGAATGGTTTATCGGGATTCTCTGTGACCAATTGCTCCAATAGGGGGGCAATCATTTTGCAGGGACCACACCAGGTGGCAAAGAAATCTACCACAACCAATTTATCACCGGCATTCTCGAGTTGTTGATCAAAATCGGGCTGTAAATAAAGGAAATACATAAAATTGTTAATAAATTTTCAAAAAAATCTGTCCGTCAGATAAACACAAAACGTTTCTTATTCAATAACGCATGACTTTCTGACTTTGTCAAATCATTTGTTTATTCCCTAATATAGATAGATATTAACTCCAATATGCTATTGCGGCATATTTGTTGTTAGATTTCTGAAAAATGCCCAATTTCTTCATGTTTCTATGCTATTTTATGATATGAAGCATATGAAAATTGTAGATTCTACCAAAAAAAATTACTAATCGTTGAACAAGCCGACCTAAACGCCTATTTATGCGAACGTAATGCGACAAAATGTGTCAACCCCTTTCTGAAAGGTAAAAGTCAGCATACTTACGCCAAAGGCTTTTTTGTCGTTGCTGCTTGTCATTGAAAATCAAAATTAGCAGGAAAAATTCAACATTTTCTTATGTCTTAACGTTTTTCATAACAGAAATTTCAATTAAAAGTAGAATTGTCTATTCTTTAGTTTCTTTCATTTGTGTTTACACACAAATGACGAAAGTTTTCACATTTTCAACAAAACGAATAGCATGAGATACTTGTTAAAAAATGGTCCTAAAAACGCCGCAAATGCATTGCCGCTCGACTTGTTCCAAAAGACCCGATTTTTCTTAAACAACTCAATTGTATAAAGGTTGCAGAGACATTCTAGAATGAATCATTTCCAACCCCACAATCTTAAACTGGCGATAAAGCATGGACTAACAATAACAACAACCAATAAGCTACAGAATGGAGGTTTCCAACTGAGTTGAAATTGAAAAAAAAAAAAAACACGTCAAAAGCCAAAATAAGGTTGACCGTTTTCTTTGATTACCGCGGTTTTGTTCTCGCGGAATTCTTGCAAAAAAGCCAGGCGGTTAATAATGAATATTATGTGGGCATTATGCGGCGTTTGAGAGAACGTTTTCTTCGAAAAAGATTAGATTTGCGGAAAGAAAACATTTGGCTTTTGCGCCACGATAACGCACCATATGTCACAAATTTACCATTGACGGCAAATTTCTGGTCAAAAACTAAACGAATATTATCGAACAACTACGACATTTTCCTGATATGGCTCCGACTGACTTGTTCTCTTGTCAAAATTCAAATTACCGATTTTAGTTGATAGATGACATAAAAGAAAATTCGTTGCAAGAATCGTAATCTTTTCGGGAAAATGCATTACAAAAATGTTTTGATGATTGATTTATGCCAACGAATAACCCAATCATCAATTATTTCGGTAGGCGATACAATAAATTTTGACGAATAATATATATTTTGCATTTTATTGACAAAATCTCGATACCATTTTTAACAGAATGTATATCCTTATTGATAGCGATCGAGATATCTGGTGTTCAACTTTTGTCATTTTACAATAATTTAGATAACCTAACTTAAACTTCTTTTTCAAAAGCGTTTTCAATTTTATCATTTAATAATTGTATAAATTTATAATTTTATAAGTTAATAATCTTATCACTTCACACTTTTATAACCCCACCACAGGGCGGGATATAAAAAATTTGTCATTCCCTTTGTATCAACTATAAATATTTATATTTATCGTAAATATATATACGAGTATATCGATTTAAGCAAGTCCGTCCGTCCGCTTGTCATTTGAAAATATGATAGAGACGAAAATAAGGGCGGAAATTCGACATGAACATATTTTATAATCCGGTTAAGATTGAAATTATGCAAATCGGTACAGTAAAATAAAATTTGACAATACAAGGAAGTAACTTTGGAGAAGAGAATATTTTTCAGGAATTTTTCAAAAGTTCTATCATTTATTCTTTAATGAAAAGCAGTATATAAGGCAACGTATAGGTAATGAAGAAGTAACTCTTCCTAATTTTTACGTACTTTTAAGGAACTCTCATAATTGTGGACTTGGTTATTGAAAAATTCTAAAAGATAATAATTTTTCACTGGAAAAAGAACAAAGTTGGTATATTATGTATGAGAAGGGGATGTTTCTAATATGCCTACTTATCTGGCGATCAGTGAGTGTGTCGTCCTATAAGTGGATGTTATCCAGTAGGAAAAAAAAACTGGACCAAAACTTGATAAACTCATCTCTGAAGAAATGGAGACTTTTCACAATTTTCTTAAACTAACTATTGAAAATTGACAGATGATTTTTCTAAAATTTTTAAAAGCATCAACATTACATAAGTGGTTATTGAAAATATTTCAGTGGGTGTTCTATTAGAAAAAACAGACGATGTTTTCCCCAGGTTCACTTTTGTATCCAATGGCGTGTCTATTCACGCGCTTTATAATTTGTTTTTTTTTTATAATTTTTATAATTTTTTTTGGAGGGAGGTTAAACTCATTTTGCAATCTCGTTTAAGACAACTAGAAATACATATCTGAGACACTATGAAGTATTCATATTTATGATCAGCGTAAAAATATATGACGATCTAAGAATGTCCGTCCATCCGCGTCCAACCACGATAGAGGTAGCAATCGAGTCAAGAGATTGAAATTTGATATAAACATATCTCACATTCAAAGGTGAGTTAAATCTGTTTTGGTCTTTGTCAAGGCTGATATGCCAACCCACACTACCAGTTTCATTTTTCTAGCTTCACTTTCTGTTCTTGGTGATGATATAAATTTTGTCCCCTTTCTTTGTTTTCCCAGCCCGAATAAAGAAAAATGCGATTTTGGGCGTGACTAACCAATAAAAATGGATTATATAATAGTATATAAGAGGGATTTCTTGATTTTAGCTTCAGCCATTTAATATTACTACTAAATTTACTATTTTTATCCCTTTCGCGCCCGCTTACAACTAAAATTAAGAATTTCGTAAAATTTGTTTGTCGTGCACCTATTCTGTAAGAATAACGTTGATAACATTAGAAATGTTGATAACCGTAATGTGGATAACATTAGCTTCAGTTTTCTGAATTGAATGAAGGTACCATATTTCTCCCTTTCCCATCAGTTTGGTTCTACAAAATACGAATTTCGAAAACAAAACCTGTTCCTGTCCCGTGCATATATTGGGAATCTATATTGTGGATTTAGCTTTAATCATTTGTTATGGATAATGGAACCATTTTCGTATACTCCCGTTGTACATTCTGAAAGTAAAAATGTGGCAAAATTCCATACATTATTGCGCGCCTAATTTCTAAGGGGAATCAAAGTGAAAATGTTCTCAATTCTAGATTTAGCCGTTTAATCTGTCCACTGGCTCCATTTAAATTCCCTTTTAATCTGTTTTTGTCCCTAAAAATAGGTATTTGTGAACTTTTTCCACGTTTAGTATGTAAGAGGAATAAGGGCTCCAATTGAATCTAATACTAGCCGCTTTAGCTGGGCGATGTTACCAAATGTGTACCGTTTTATCATGTACGAATTCAAAATGTACCTTAAATCGCATGCTTGCCCTAGAACGAGAATTTGGCCACCAATTTTCATGATTTCAGTCACAGCCATTGCATTTGCATTGGTACTCCGGTACCACTTTTATTTTGTATTTGACACTAAAAGTACGAGATTGGAAGGTTCATCCTTATCCTGTAAATACTCTATACGGGGTAGTTATACCTACATTTTCGTGATACTAGCTTTAGTTCCCTGGTCTGGGCGATGATCAGCCAATCAGTTAGTAACGCAGCAATTTTATATATGTGGACTTACAAGGAAAAACGACTTAACTGCAAATTCTCCGTTTTGAGATTTTAAGCGTTTTTTATAAAATCGCTGTTATGTGAAACCATTATAACTTTTGAAATACGAGTATATGGAAATTTTTAAATTGAGTTTAGACGACTACGAGTATACTTAAAGACAGAAAGATAAATAACAAAAAATAAATTTATTCTAATATGAATAATTAGAGATATTACGTAATTTGTCAAAAAATCGCTGTTTCCAAAAATTAATATAACTTGTGAACTATGTCGAATTTTGGAATGGGCATTACACTTAAATACACTTAAATTTTCCCCAGCTCCACTTAAGCCGCTTTTCCTTGTAATCACAGATATATGTATAAGCAGACAATTTCCATAATTTTAAAAATTGACAATTTCATAATTTTGTAATTTCATAGTTCCATAATTTTATGAATTTATACATTTATAATTATTTGATTTTACAGTATTATAATTTCTAATTTTCTTATTCTATAGCTCTATTTTTATAACAGTTTTCCTAGTTAAATTACGTGTACAGGTGTTGTGTAAGGCATAACTTCGCAGTTTGTTGACATCTTAATCAGCTTAACATACTTTTCAGCTTGTGTTTGATAATAATCATAAACTTTGCATACTTTATGACATTTGAAAATAGGCATATTTTAAGCTGTCACAAAACTTCTGAATTAATCACCATACATTGCTAGAAGTTAATGATATTTTCTGTTTACGTTTGAACATACTAATTATTTGCTTTCCCTTCTACAGTCTCTAAGGGTAAGGAGCGACATATTGAGGTGAATGGGGCGACTCAAATTGTGATAACTTCAGTCATCATCATACACACACACACACACACACACACACACACACACACACCTTTAAGCCCCTTTCCATACAACCCTGCGGATAAGTAACTGCATTTTGAAGGTTCCATACCATGGGGTAATCACTTCACATTACAATTCTAGAAAATGTTTGAGTTGAAATTTCTCTAATTGCTAAAATTGTTATCGCGAACTGGTGGCTTGCTTTTCCGTGATCAGCAATCAGCACTACACATATTTGGCTAATAATATTTTACAAACATTTTGTTTATTTGTTTTTTTCGTTTTTCTTGTGGCATTGGGCTATGCCCTCTGCAGTGTTATGGCAGGCCTTGCGATGTTATCGTTGGTACCATAGAAAACCCTTCCAAATGCCATGATTAGAGTTATGAGGGGGAGACCGTTGCTCCCTTCATAACTTGCAGACACTCCAACGACGGACCTATTTACATAGGCCAGGTGTATGTGTAGAGTATGCAGAAGCACAGAGGGCTTGACGTGCGCAGGGATTGGTACCCCATTAGTAATTTCAATGCAAACCCGGCTGTCAAGAGCTAATGTAACTAATACTATTGTTGTCGTTGTTCTATATAAATTAAATAATAGTGCAACGGCAACGGTGGCTACGGCATCAATGGACGTTGCAGCAACAACAACAACAATAATAATAACTAGGTGTTATTAACTATTAATTGAATGTCAGGCCATTATGACTGTATACTACTTTCTAAGTATAGTGATGGGCAAAAATTATAGACGATTTTCTTTATTTTGCAACGTCTTTGAACACAATTAAAAAATTAAAGGGTGTCCGCATATTAGTTATAGGCTATGACTGATTACGATAAGAGTTTCACATGGAAGTTTGTTTCCGTATCGATAATTTCTGTGTTTTTGCTAAGATGACTTGCACGCCGCCTATCGTACGTCAATTATGCTATTGCTTATACATATATGTATGTAAAATAGTGTATTGGTGTACATCACGTTCCTACTAACGTCAATAAAATATCGCATACAATAAACTAAAAAGAAATTGGTACAAAATGGCATAGCAATTAGCATGGTTTTCAATGAAAGAAAAGTTGAATTTGAGGAATAATTTATAGATTATTTGATACTTTCTGTCATAGAAGTACCAGGAGTTAATCATTTAAAAAGCAAGCTTAAAGGGAATGTCAACATTTTTTTGTCGCTAAGTTAGCACAACGGTCCTCTATACTGGCAGGTGGTTTGTGGGCGATCTGTCATTCAGTCTATTTACAGTTTACAGTTTATTTGCAGTTTTTCGATTTGTATAATGTATAAAAATAGTCTCAAATTTGGTAATGCAAATGGAACTTTATTTACCGATTCGCTGTAAAACTCGACTTTATCAAAAACAAGGTGGATTAGTGGTATAGTTCATTCAATAGAGGTTAAATGGTTGAAGATTTGACTTAGTCGGCCATTAACGTCTTCAGCTTAAGTTAGCGTCGATAAATTGGAGAAAATGGTGACTGAAAATGGTAATTTATGTTTGTAATCATTCGTATAATTGTTTGGGTATGAAATGCATTGCCGCTTCACCAGTTCTGAAAGGCCTGAATTTTCTTCAAAAACTGAAATTACTTAAAGGCCGATGGATATATGCTGGGAGTCACTTTGGGCCAGACTTTCATGAAGCGCGTCATAACTGACGATTACATAATTGAATCTGATTATCTGATTACATAATCAAATCAGCTTCGTGGTATGACGCTTTAAAACAAAAATCGCCTTAAGCCAAAATCGATCAAAAGTCATAGTAATGTTGATCAGTTTTTCTTTGATTATCACAGTGTTTTTCAATCGGAATTCTATTCAGAGAGTTAGACGGGATATAAAAAATACTTATCTGGGCATTATTCGTGAGAGTAAATTCATCGAAAAAGGCCAGATCTGTGAAAATAAAATTTACGGATTTTGCACCATGATAACGCTCTATCTCACAAGGCAAACACTGTGAAGGAATCCCTGGCCAAAAACTCAACAAATGTCTTCGTACATCGAATTCGCCTGATATGCCTGTCTCCAGCTGGCTTTTTCTCTATTTCCTAATCTCAAATTACCACCATGTCGATGCAGCTGTCTACTGTTAATATAAGATATAAAAGAATTAAAAGAATAATAAAAGAATTTGGGGAGAGAACTGAAAACTTTGTCAGAAAATGCATTTGAAAAATATTTTGATGACGGTATTAGTCGTTGGCGCAAATGTATTATTTCGGAAGGGACCTATTTTAAAGGCAATACAATAATTTTAAGTGAATAATAAATACTTTGTGTAAAATTGACCAATTACCGGCACCTTTTTCTACAGAATGTGTGGTAGTGGTACAATTGATGTGCGATAGACGTCGCTCGAGTCGTTTTAATAAAACTGTTTATAATATATGTGCTCCATATCACTTTATTACTAATATCAAGTGCTGGGAAGTGCTCGTGCAAATGACACACGGCAATTGGTTTTTAATAAAAATTAGAAGTATTTATAACAATTTCCATATATCATTTAACTAAATGAATATTAAAGAATTTCTTCCGCAATTTTTACCACTACTGTTTACTACGTCCTTCAATCTGCCCTCGCTTGTCAATGTGGAAATGCACCCACTTTCAACAAAGCAACGTGGCTATTAAAAAACCAACATTATTAGTTAATATGATTTCAAAACAGAGATAAAATCTAATAAAGTAATAAGCGTGTATTATGAATACAGAAAACTCTGTATGAAATAAAATATTTAGTAATATTTGCATATGGTTTTCAGGCAAACTTGTTTTGGACAGTATTCGATCTTATATTGTTTCGGGCTGACTGCTCATTTATAAAAATAACGATTGTTTAACAGCTGCTGCCAGCTGTTTTCGGTTTTATTGTTTTTGCGTTAAAAAATGATTTGCAAATTTTTTAGAAATGAGTCATAGTTGCTAAACCCATTGGCGAAAATGAATATCTCCATCGAATCTCAAGTATTATATTAAATATCTTATTAAACATACAAACAAATAGAAATCTTGTGACGCAGCAGCTATAATTCATCTGGTTTTCATTTGTCATTTCATATGACTAATTTATTGAAGGTGGAAACATGATGACGGCATTAACTTTTAACTAAACATTAAACCTTCAGCATTTAATATTTATAATGTATAAACGTAATATGCAAACAAGCAGCTTATATAGAATTTTAAGTGAAATATTTGTCATGTTGTTAAATAGTTGTCACTACGTTGGTGGGAATTTATGGACGATGACGTGTATGAGAAACTGGATGTCTAACTTCACTTCCAAAGAGATGGATTTTAATTTTTCAAAATATTTGTGCATTGCTTTGAATTGTTAAAGTGAGGTGCGTATATGTTACACTGCGGGCCACTTGTATATCAAACAAAATTTCATTTATTGAAATGATTCGAGCTCAACCTATCGTACATTAATTGTACTTCTATTTTAACACAAACATATATTTAAAATTTTTGCAACATCCATCAAACATATATTATCAAATTATTTTGTCATCCTAGAAAATGTAATTCCCAAAGTTTCAGCTTAATCTGATAAAGCTAACTGTGAAAAACAGCAATTTTTAATTAAAATAATAAAATATAATATAATAATATAATAATAAAATAATAATAATAAAAAAATAGTCTTTTCTTCTTAAGGTTTGAATCCTACTTCTTAGAAATTTGAAAATTATAAGAAGGTTATGAGAAGAAAAGACTAAATTTTCTTTCCAAATATTGCTATTTTTCTCACCTTTAAGCTTAATAACACTACGGCTTAATATTACCAGGATAAATTACAACTTTCCTAATCCTATTTTCAGGCCTATTAGCGCTCTTCAGAGAGGTCTACACCGTTAGGAAATCAAAAATTGATATTTTGTAACTAATTTAAACCGCCTAAATATGATACGATAGCTGTCAGTTTTAAAGTAATATATACTTCTAGAAAAAAACACGAAATCGTCCACGCAGCCTGTACAAAGTGGCGCACGAATCCTTAAAGATGCTGAAGGAGCTTGTTTTACCCAGAACTGCGCTGAGGATGTATCCGTTTCAACAGCATCTAGTTCCAGCAAGATGGAGCAACTACACACGTAGCCAGACTGGTTATGGCGGAGCTCGAACGAAAGTTAAAATTAAAATTAAATTAATATCCACAAACCCCACTTTCCGTTGGCCATCTGACCTGACTGCACTAGACTTTTTTTTATGGGGTTATGTCAAGCAAGAGGTGCACAAAACGAAATCAATTTCACTGAATTGAAGCAGTTCATTAAAACAATAATTGAGTCGATCCCGAGGACTCCAACCCTTCAGGCCGCAATGATTAATTTTCTGATCAGGTGTCACATATGCATAAATGAACATAGAAGTCATTTACATTCTATTATCTTTAAAACCAATTTGTTATACAAAATAAAATTGAATTTTCTATACAATAGAAAAAAATATAAATAAAATACATTGATTAAAAAAAAAAGTTATTTGAATTTCTTATTGTAGTGCAATTGGTGCGTCATCCTATATTTCTCACACCATCAGACGTATATTAATTGTTCAGCATTATAAATTATCGCCGGCATAGAGGCAACAACTAACCAGACAGATAGTCACCATTAGTTTCTATATTGATGTACACCTACCTGTCTCATATTTATTGTATTATTTGAGAAACGAGAAGTTTAGTTGCACTCTTATAAACGGCATTATATATTGTACTAAATAGGCACATATCGATTTTTTTTCTTTTCAGAAGTAAACTCGCGCGCTACCTGTCGTACATGAATTGTACTATTTTAGATCTCATTGCCGATAGTAAATTGTAATTGTATACCGATATACAAAGTATATAAAACAGACTAGTGGACCCGGCAAACTTCGTTCTGCCTTCAAAGGTGGCAAATTAATGATTTACAATTTTCAGGATAGAAAAGTTTGGTTATTTAAATGAATGCTTTTAATACTTTTTTTTGTAAAGTTTTTAAAAATTATTCAATTTAAGTCAATTTAATTGAGATTTAAAATTACTGCAACGCTTTCACATGTACAACGTTCTTTGTTTGTCTGTCGGGAAACATAGAAAAATGAGAAGTGAAATAAAGTCAGTATTTGAAAAACTTAAATTTTCCTATAACAGGATCAGAAATAATGATTTTTTTAACTTTTGATTTCTTCGGGTGGCACCACGCCTATTTGTCCAATCCTGCCCATATTTGCAGCAGAACTTACAATATGTAAACCAAACTTACATACCAAATTTTGTTCACATACTGTTAGCCGGAGCAGAAATAATGGATTTTTAATTTGTGGTTTGTATGGGAGGTACCACGCCCCTTCGTCCAATCCCGCCCATATTTGCAGTAGCACTTAAGATATGTACACCAAACCTACGCACCAAATTTTGTTCAAATACCGTAAGCAGGAGCAGAAATAATTGATTTTTAATTTTTTGTTTGTATGGGAGGTACCACGCTCCTTTGTCCAATTGGACCGACTTGTAAATCTAAACCATCTCGGGCACCACCCAGACGCATATACAAAAATTTATGCAAAGCGGTCCAGCCGTTTAGGAGGAGTTCACTGACAACGCCCGTACAGTAGAATCATATATATAAAGATATGCAGATATAACGATTTTATACATTAAAAATAAAGGTACTGGGAATTGAACATTTAAACTGTTCGACAAATCTTTTTGTCAAAGGATGTTTATCGCTAAATTGATACAACTGTCCTCTATACTGAAACGGAATTGGACCGCAATCTGTCATTTATTTTATTTATAGTTCATCTAATGCGTGTTTTGAGATTTTTACAATGGATAAAGATGTCCAACACAAACTGCATCTCAAATGTTGTATTGCAAATAGAGTTTCGTGTGAAGCGTCACAGAAGGTTTACGTTGAATCGACTTTACCAAAACCATATACATATGAGTAGTACAGTGCGTTCAGAAGCGATCGATATGTGATAGAAGATTAATTTCACTTTGGTCGGCCGGCCATCAACGTTTCCAATTAAAACTAGCATTGATGAAGTGAAGGAAATGATGACTAAAAATCACCATTTAAGTTTGAGGATGACAATCGATGAATTTCCAGTGCCTCTTGAAACAATTCGTACCGTTTTACACAATTGTTTCGGTGTGAAACTCATTGCTAATCGTCAAAAAAAAAGTGGAATCATCTTCAAAAGCTTGATCCCGCAAAAGTTCTCTGAAAGCGAAAAACGCCTTACTGAGGGCCATAAGTTTGAAAACCAGTCAACAGGTTTCGGAATGCCGCCTTCCAATTGAGCCGAAACCGAAAAAAAACCACTTCGAAATCGATCAAAAGTCAAAGTAACGTTGACCGTTTTATTTGACTATCGTGGCGTTGTGCGCTTAGAGTTCTTGACAGAAAGACCGGACCAAAATTAAAAAAAAAGTACTATCTGGGCATTATGCGGCTTTTGAGAGATCAAATTCATCGAAAAATGCCAGGCCTGTGGGGAGAAACCTCATAGATTATTCGCCTGTGTTTAGTTTCTTCTGTAGTTTTAAAAAACTGTATATTAATCTTAAAATTTTCGTATGCGCGCCTTTTCTCACTTCCTGAAACGATCTACACTCTTAGTATATTGGAAGACAAAACAATAGTTAGAATTTTAATTTTTTCGCAATATAAAAAATTTCAATTGTCAATATATGTATACCTATATGTATATGTATGTATAATGAACGACCCCCCTTTGAGAGAGGTTCCGGCGAGTAGACATACTGGTATTTTTAACATTCACGTTTTTGTGGCAAATTAAAAGGTTCTCTTCTCTATCATTTATAAATTATTTTCATGGGAATAGACTAGAATAGAATAGACGACTGTATTTTCAATATTTTAGCAAACATTCTAAAATGTGTTCATTTTGTTATGCTTTTGAAATATTTTATTTAATTTATTTGATATTGACTAGTATACATCCCCTTTTTCCTCTCCCTGCCCATGACCCTTCCTCTATACAAAGAAATTTTATACTTTGTATTGGGTTTGTTTTAGGTTTCTTGTCGGTTTAAGAGTAAAAGGAAAAATAAATAAAAATAAATAAAAAAAAAATTTGATAAATGCAAAAAAAAAAAAAAGTAGAAAAAAACCATTACGTAATCCGTAGAAACCGATTAGCGGTTGCCAAGTGATGATTTAAATACAAGTTCAAACGGATGCATATTATAATGTAAATTTTAATGCCGAACATTCAATAATGGGGTTTCCCTAAGCACTCTGGAAATGAACACTACAATGTCTATAAACTAACATATAAAATGATTTGCTCATTTATGCATATCCAAATTTAATTTTTTTCAATGGCGTGTACATCTTCTGGTCACAATGAGCGGAAGCATTATAGCGAAGTTTTTTTTTCTAATACACACAACACATTTAATTGTATAATCCACGCGCCACCTATAGTATATTGATTGTACTATTCTTTTGAAATCATCCCCGAATAGTAAACAATAAACGGATGGATAGACAAATAAACATGGATTAGTTTACATAAGACGTAATATGAAAATTCACTTCAAATCGTTAAGTTCTGGGAAAATTTTAAAAAGCGCAAAAATATAATAACAACGTGAACGGAAATATTTTTTTGTGAATTCTCATAATAGAAAGATGGAAAATAAAGTTAAGTATTTCTACATATTGAAGAGTCATTTCAGAAATATATAATAATAAAGAAATGTACACGTATTGCTTCGAAAATGCATAACTTCATTGAAAATTTTATTTTTTGTGAATTCAAACAGAATTCGAATCACCGCATTCGTTTCATATTTTAAGAATTTTCATATAATAATTTTGAATTTATTTTACGGCAACCACATTCTGACCACTCATTCGCAAAATGAAGGTGACCTCATTAACGCAATATTTATGAAACGTTATATTTTTAACATTTTTTTTATTATTCACTACATTTCATAGAAAAATGTATATTTAACATAATCTCTAGATTCTGCTAATTCTGTATTCACCATTTGTGGAAAGAGTTAAGTCACCAACCGCAATTGCAAACAAATGTTTAAAGTCATGATTATATTTCGTTGAAGAGTAGAAAATAAAATTAAGTTAACTGGCGTTTAAAAGCTTTAATACTTCAGACTAGACATTTTTCTATACGAAAAGTGGCTTAAAAACTTTTTTCCATACGAAAATTCTTTCACAACACACTTCTCTGCACGAAAAGCCATTAAATGGGTGCTTCTATACCTCACAAGACGCTGGGAACTGTTAAGACAGTAGACAGTGGTGAAACACTTTTCCTTGAGAAAACATATTTTGCATATTTAGCACTTTCCATTTGCAAGGTTTACATCTAAAATAATATGATGTTTAAGTGTAATTTTTATTTGCCCCCTATCGCCCTCTTAAAAACGGAACAATCTTTTCTACATTTGATTTTGACATGTTGATAAGAATTTAAACTTTATTTGGGTGAAAGCAGACCCGATAAGATATAAAACCAGTATTTTCGCATGTAGAAGTAAGAAAATTTTTCCATAGTTAAAAAATATCGAATTCAAGTATGAAATCGAAGCTGCCTTCTTTGAATATGTAATCTATGGCATCATCGATATGCTTTCGGCTTTGGCGAGGGGCATTAACTTATATTAAATAAAAGCATTTCTCGAAGAATTTAGATTTCCATTTATATTTGGCTTTGGTGAAAGGCATTAACTTATGTTAAATGCTTTTAAAAATGTTCTGGAAGAATTTAGATTTCAATTTAATTTTTCCATAAATTTGCTTTTAAATTTGTAAAAAACTTTCACAATTTTTTTTCGCATTTTACAAATATAAATTTTTCTTCAAAAATGTTTTTTTGGTTATCTTTTTTTGAGAAATTATGTTCTTCCAAAAAAATAAATTTTTTTCTTAACTTTTGTTTTTACAAATATAAACTTTTTCTTTAAAAAGAGTTTTTTCAGTTCCAATTTTTTTTAAGAAACCTAAATTTTTCAGAAATTCGAATTTTTTCTTTAAAGTGATTAAGATTAATCCATTTTTTACCAATTTAAAATTTTACAATACATTTTTTTCCTTAAGGGGTCCCGGAGGTCTAGAATTTTCAAAAAATCGATTTTTTGATATTTCGAAAGTATTGGTTTTATAAAATATACTGACAAATTTTTGGAAGGATATTCCCAGTATTTTCGATTCTACAGCCGTTTCAGCAGGTAGAGCCAAATTCGTTACGCGGCTACATTAATGGTCGCATTGTCCGTCGCGCGACAGCTGATGACAGCCCTGATGACTCAAAAGAAGCTCAAACAGCGCGAAAAAATGAGAGGCATGAAGAAATATAGGAGCACGAAGAAACATAAAGAGTTCTGTATGGTGCTGTAATCGCTGATTAACTGTAAGTATTAAAAATTTCTGAAATTTTTGAAAATATGCACTATCGAAACTTTAAACTCAATTATCTCAAAACTACTTTTTTCGGCCTGGTGTCTATTCAACCGAATCATCTATAAAGAATCGTCGTAAATAAACTATATTTTTTCAAAAAACTTTAACTTATATTTCAGAACATTTTGTTTTTTTCATTAAAATTTGTAAGTTTAAGAAATTTGGTTTTAAGGAAGTCTTATTTTGAATGTAATTAGAAAGGTACTTTTTACACATTTAGGTTACAAAATCCCTCTATAATGTTTCACGAAACTTGCCAGAACTCCCATTTAGTTGGTTGTGAAAAGTTCATGTTTCGATACGTTTTAAGTGAAGAGGTTTCGCTTGAAACCGTTTACAATGAAAAACAAATGTTGGACTGCAAAAATTGATTTGAGCAAAATCGTATTTTAAATGTACTTAAAAATTCACTTTTTACGTATTTATGTTAGTAAAAATAATTTTTTCTCATAAAACTTGGTTTATTTCCGATTTGAAAGACCTTTAAAATTGCACATTTCGATATTTCATTTGAAAGACCATTCATTCGAATACCCACCCAACGGTAAGCCGATTTTGAACCCAGAGAGATCTACGTTCGTCCTTATAGGGCTCGGTATTAACTTTGACTTGGGTTTTAATGCTTTTGGTCTTATTTTGCTGTCTTCCGCTTCATCCATTACAATTTTGCCTAATGTCATATTTATTGGTGGTGCACTGAGTACTCTTTTTATCGTCAATTCTCCAGCTGGTATACAACTGATACCGCTGCGGTGATTTCACCCTTAACTACACGTCTTGTTTAGAGAGGTTTAGAAGCATTCAATTATATTTCTATTTAATATTTGCCGTTACTCTGCATTATTTGAATTTCCAAACTCTTATCTCCTACATTTGTACAACTTTACATTATAATCAATCGTTGATTTATTGAGGTCAACCCTCCCAATCTTCTCTCTACGCCATCAAGCTCGCAATATTATTTCAGTCATATGCAAATTTAACCTGCAATGCCGCCATCGCTTGTCGTCCTACCAACATTAGGCAGAGCAAAGTGCAATATTGTATTTTAATTTAGGTTATTGCAATTGCACCAACTCTGGTACTGAGTGTGTAGGAATGGTGGAGACAGAGAAAAAGAGAGAGATTCGGCCAGACATTTGTACGTTATTTTTGTTATGTTATCTTTGGCTCAATTTTTTTTTTATTCTATGCGAATCACCCTGTTTAGGGTTAGAGGGAACTGTGGCTTTTATAACCGACCACCTTACTCCTGCACACACACAGACACTCAATACTGCTATCGTTCTCTATCTTGCTTTTGATTAGCTTACGATTATTAATGTGTGACACAGTGGCATTTCTTAACGTATTCACACGCTACGATTAAACCACACTTTTTCGCATTGCTTACACAATTTGTTAGTTTGCATATTTAGTTATCACAGCAATGTTTGCTTAAAGTAGAGTTAAAAATATTAAGTATTTGTATTGTGAATAGACGAATCGCAAAACATCGGACATTAATGATAAATATGCACGAACAACACCAACGACATCTGACTAACATGTCAAATAGTCAAAAGAGAATAATATAGAAATAATAATACAACTTGTGTTGTTGTTGTTTTTTTTTTCATTTCTATTTTGCTTGTAAACTAAAACTTTGTCTAGAGATGATATCATCTCTATGTAGGGGGGGGAGAGGCGAGGTGCTGATGGCCGGTCATGACTATGGGGTTTTCTGCCATTTCCTTTTACTACTAAAGCGGCAATAGGGTGCGGGGCCAAAAACCACATTGTCTAGTCATCAATGGCTGAATTTTGTGATTACTTAATTGAAGAAAACTCGAATCTTTTCATTTCAAAGTAAAATGCGCCAGCATGGGCCAGGGGCAGGCAGGCAAACACATAACCTATACCTGTTTCCAGAGGGAACTGCGTCAATACCAAAAATATTTACTTTTTCACTTGTCTCATTATCAGATGTTTTCTTTTTTGCCACATAAATTAACACTCAAAGTTGCAGTATATTTAATTAAATTTTGATTACAGTTTTTTTTTACCCCACTTACCTTGTTCTTGACAGCGTAAACCATGATGTTGCTTTTTGTTGTTCTGTTGGTGTTTAGAAATTATTAAATGCTAAAGTCTTCTTGTGTTAAGAGCTACTCTGCGACCTAACCGCCAAGCTATAACTTTACGAATGCCGCCACTCACAAATTCTACTAAACTCAATAATATTAGAGAAAAAAAAATTCTTATAGCCAACCATGTATTGGTAGAATGTATTTATATTGTGTAGGGTACATGTATGCATGCAATAGAGAGAGAGAGAGAGAAAGGGTGAACAAATCCAACAACGCAAATTGACAGCAACGTTAAAAGCACATCCGAAAAAATAGAGGCGTTGAAAACACGAAAGGCGAAAAAAAGCAGAGTTGTACTTGTTCCTTCACTTTTGGAAAATCTATAATTAAGTGATAAGAATCTAGTAATCAAGTAATTGGGCCACATTGTACAATTACTAATGATTTTAGTGTACCAATGCAATGCATGCAGTTATTATGATTAATATATTACGAAGTGGTGGTGATTTTGTGAAAACTTGATTATTTGTGTGAATGTTTTAATACTGTTCTAATACGCACCACACTGGCGACATCTTTATGTCAATTGTGTGTATTTAACGGAAATGACGAATGAAATGATAGGCTTAGAAGTTACACATCAGGTGGCGCAAATGTGTAAACAACCCAGCAAAATATGAAGTTGCACAATGGTGGTTCACATTTTCTAGTGAATTAAAAAAAAAATATCTTGACAATTAGTGTATCCTCTGGGAAATGTTATCAAAAGAGATTTGTTTAAATGGCGTGAATATATACAAAATGGCATGTAGTATGAAAGTGCAATTTTCTAAAAATTTATATTTATGTTATTATAATTAATTAATTTTTTTTCCTAATTAACATATAAAAAATGAATAAGCATTTTAAGGTCAACAAAACAGGCATTTCTGTTACCAAAATTTCGCCTTATTAACTTTTGCGTTTCCCAATCTAGTTCTCTTCAAATATGCCCCCTTTTTTATGCTAAATTAAATTAGACTAGAATTAAAAAGTCTAAAAGGTACATCAATAATTTACGAATATAGGTAGGGCATTCATAACTATTCTTAACACGTGTGCAAAGTATAATCTGCAGAGAGCCATAAATGGACTCAATAGTCAAAATTTTGTAAACTATCTCATTTTTATGGGAAAAGAATGGCCCTAAATTGTGATTTTAAGTAATTTTTTAATTGATCATAACAATGCAATCTAGTTAACAAAATAATATGGACATTTCAACATTCAAATGTCTAAATACATCCTTGTTTCCCTAAAACTTTGATTTTTTATCCATTATTTTTTTCTTTTTCTGAATATTTTTGAGAGAGAGCCACTTATCCAACGATATATGTATAAAACATATATTTTGTAAAAAATAATAATGTCGATTAATAAATTTTTTAATAAATCTATAATTCTTCATATCTAACATATGTAAATCCCAGAAAAAACATTCCGTTACTTTTTACCCAGGCAAGATATTGTGAAAAATATTGTGGCTTTTATATAGGCATCCTGCTGCGAACTGGTAGCTGCTAAAAGTAATCAAATCAGTTAAGAAATATATCGCTGATAGCTTGTTAAATATTCGATCTTACCGGATACTGTACAGTTCTTTGACACTGTACAGTTTCTATTAAGTTTAAATATCTCAGACGTAGAACTTAAGCTGAACAATACTTTAATTATGCCTCAGTGAATTTTCATTCAAAACGGATCGGCTACTCAAAAGTACCAGAATTATTTCCTTTTTTGCATTTCAGCCCACTGTGCGGCATTCATAATGTAAGTAAGACAATTTTATTTCAAAAACTTTCCAACAAATAGCTGATCGGTAGATACTTACGTACACAAATGTAGTTGAAGTTGGAACGGATTCAATTTTTGTGCAGAAGTAGAGTACAGAAAACTAAAGAAGACTATTTGAAATATCTTGAGGGGGAAAGAGTTGTAAAAAAACGAAATTGTTGCTGTCATTATGAATGCACCCTGAAAGTTCAGGTTCGTTGCTTACATTCCTACTACAGTATTCAAAATCGAAATCAAAAATTGTTCGATGGGTTTCTTTTTTGCCTGGAACCGCACGCCAGATTTTTTTTCAAAGATGTGATTTGGAATAACTTTGTTTTCATCTCTTTTAAGTGGGATTTTGAAAAATTAAGGAAATATGTTGGAAACGACACATTACATGAACTAACTAGAATTCAAAATTCTTGAATGTAATAGGCTATTTATTCCAGACAGTATAATTTGCCGATTCGCTGAAATTTAATCTATACTCTGCAGTATATCCTTAGTAGGCTGTATCGTAGATTGTTTTGTATGTTATAAGTCCCGAAAAAATGGATCGATTAATTATACTTCTGCTGGTAGCTCCAATACAAACGGCAGATTTTACACAGATATTCGTATTATTGTTTTAAACTTAGGCATAGGTCTGAGAATTGCATCACCATGCTTTGAAACATTCTTCATTCAGAAACATTCTTTACAAAGTGACCAGTTTACCATAAGCATCTGATAAATTAGCTCTGAAAATAAATTATATAAATACTAATAATTTTAATTTAATTTCACTTCTCTTGTTTAATTACCACTGGGCTCCTTCTTTTGAGCCGACGCAAAAGGACATTGGAAGAAAGCATGCGTAGGCAAATTTGCCAACTTGTCCTGTTCTACAAATAACAAAATCCCAATATTTCAGCACTATGTTTTTCGTTTGTACAAAATCATTACTGAATTTAACACTAGCGACCTCTACATCTGAGACATGCCTTTGGTAAATATATGATAACATATTGGTCGATTCTGACTGTAACCGTCAGAGGGCGAGGGAATTTTTTTAGTCCGATTCACTGGCTACTTTCCGAATAGTGAAGTAGCATTAAATTGACCCGATTTTTTTAAAGACATGAAGCATTTGAAATGTAGCACCAACGATGTTTCTGGACGTTGATAAACATGAGCGTTCGATGTACGATAGAATTAATGTGTAAAAAATGTCAATAATGTCTAACAATAAAAATTAAATTTATTAAATTATTTTTTCTGTACGAGGTGCGATCAATAACCGTTATTTTCAATTTTTTTCCAAAAAGTATTTATTTATTCATCAATTTATATTTTATTTCCTTTAAAATAGCCCCCCTCAGATATAATACACTTGTGCCAGCGTTTCTTCTAATCCTCGAAACACTTCTAAAACTCCCTTGTTCGTGTCGCCAACAGCTCCTATTTCGATTTTTCTTTTATCTCCTCAATCGTAGCAAAACGCTTTGCTTTCATCGGTGTCTTCAGTTTTGGGAAGAGGAAAGAATCAGCGGGGGCCAAGTTCGGTGAATACGGTAGTTGAGGCATGCTTGCGGTTTTGTTTTTGGCCAAAAACTCACGCACAAGCATCGATGTGTGAGCTGGTGCGTTATCATGGTGCAAAATCCATGATTGGTTTTTCCATAATTCTGTGCGTTTGTGACGAATTGCTTCGCGCGAACGGTGCATAACTTCAAGGTAGTATTCCTCATTGACCGTATGACCTTGTGGCAAAAAATCATGACGCACCACGCCATTGCAATCGAAGAAAACAGTGAGCAAAACCTTCACATTTGACCGAACTTGATGTGGTTTTTTGGTATTGGCTCTCCTGGACTCTTCCATTGGGATGATTGGGCTTTTTGTTTCAATGTCATAGCCATACGAGTACACCCATGATTCGTCACCAGTTATGACCTTTTTGAGGAAATCTGGATCGTCGTTGACGACGTTCAACAGCTCCTGAGCGATGTCGATGCGACGTTGTTTTTGCGCAAAATTAACAATTTTGGAACAATCTTCGCTGCCGCAAGTTTAATGCCTAAAACATAAGTAAAAATTGCTTGGCATGAGCTGAACGATATGCCAACATCCAAAATCATTTTCTTCACTGCTTCAATGTTTTCATCGGTTGTTGACGTGCTCGGGCGACCAGGACGGGCATCGTCATTGACATCTTCTCGGCCTTCCTTAAACCGGTTATACCACAATTGAACTTGTGTTCTGCTCATAGTAGACTCACTAAACGCCACAGTCAACATTTCAAATGTCCTTGCACATTTAATTTCCTTTTTTACACAAAATTTAATACAGTTTCTTTGATCCATTTTTTCGAATAGTAAAAAATCGAAGATCACTCCAAAACGCGACTAACGTTTTTATCTGTCAAAAACAAACTGACAATCCAAAATGGCAGATATTGTCAACATAAATAGCAGACATGTGTACCAACATAACAGAACTGGCAACTGCCAACCGGTTATAGGCATCTGCTCTATGAACAGTTCGTATATTCCTTATGTATATCCTTAAATAATGGTCTTTATAACGTGTGCAGTGGCCTTTTAATATATGAAGTTGGGTTTGTTCTTTCCTGTTCTATTTTCATAATAATATTTATTTAAGATAACTGGCTTTTTAGGCCACTGCTTTCGATCGTAATATTGGAGTTAACAACAAACACTAGGTTGAGTTTCAGCAGCCCATGACGCATATATGGTAGCGCGCCATTTAGGTTATACAACTAGACGCCTTGTTACTTTAACCGCAGCCGGACAGATGTTCGATAGCATTTCGTTGTTGAGGTGAGGAAACTGTTTTTAGAGTTTTCGAGAGAAAAATGCTATATATTCGGCTAGATGCATTCAGCGATCTACATCTCATGATCTCTACTAAATTTCGTAACTGATTTGAAGTGTGCTTGATGAAACCATTTGTGCGTTCCAGCCTTCCGAAATGGAGAAAAGACCAAAAATTGGCACATTTCGCAATACTACTGCGTGGGCGGTTCCTAAACTAGTCAGCGGATAGATGAAACCAGTAATTTGAAATACATAGATTATATTGGTGAAAAGTGGCAACCTTATAAAACATATGTTTTAAGTTCCAAGATGTCACATTGTTTAGTAGTTTAATTTCACCCATCAAAATTTAACGATCTCAGTAATTTTTGTAAACATAGAAAAAATTGGTCACCATTATATAGTTGAAAGGTCTCCATTTGAAAGGTCTCAGTCCAACCAATATTTAAAACGAACTAGATTCTACTTTTAGGGAGTCTACACCTTCGTTTATAACTGCAAAATATTAGGTAGTTTGAACGAGGCCTCACGCTGCCAACACGAACAACGTAGTGGTCGACCAATTGAGGTGACCATGCCAGACACGGTTAAGAAAATCCATAAAATGGAATTGGATCATCGTCAACTGAAAGTACGTGAGATAGCTGTAATGATAGGCATTTTAAAGTACATTTTATGTTGACCGAAGATTTGAAGATGAGAGAGCTGTGTGTATGATGGGTGCCGTGCTTGCTTTCAATAGAGCAAAAACGGTGTCGATAAGTTTCAGTAGAGTGTTTGACGATGTTTAACCTCAATAAAACTGAATATTTGCGTCGATTTATAATCACAGATGAGACATGGGCCCACCACTTGAAACCTGAGACAAAGGAATAATCAAAATAGTGGACTGGAATGGGAGAATCGTGTCCAAAAAAGGTGAAGACTTAACCATCTGCAGACAAGGTCATGGCATCTGTTTTTGGGGAGCGCATGGGATTATTTCATGAGAAAGGAAAAATCATAGACGGCGAATATTATGCTAATATATTGCAAGGTTTAGGTGATGAAATTATGGAAAAAGGCCGCATTTAGCGAAAAAGAAAGTGTTGTTTTATCAAGACAATGCTCCAATTCACACATCCATTATCGTGATGGCCAAAATTAATGAATTAAAGATAAAATTGCTTCATTACGCACCTCATTCACCAGGTTTAGCACCCTCGGATTATTTTTTTGGGACCGCTCTCGTATAGCGAAAGATTATTTCATTTAAAATCGCTGTCTGAATCCAAACAGAAAAGACTCCATTTCAACATCCTGGCATATTTTCAAAGTTTCTCTTTATTATTTTCGCTTCGTTTTTTTTCTTTTTACCCAAAAATTAACATTTATTATCCAACAAAATCTTAAATAGTACTTTGAATAAAATCTTACTTAAAAACTAGTGAGCATACGTGTGGCAGGGTGTGGACGCCGTAGCTAGAGTTGCACTCCGTGAACCCATCTGATCATAACTATACGCCGACACATAGGATGCTGTTGAGGAGCCATTGTAGTCATATGTGGTGTGATTTTGAGGGGGAACGTGATGCATGCTGGTAGTTGAGGCAGTGTTGGTTCCCGTGTCATAGTAGTTGGTGATGCCGGGATAAGTGTTGCCACCACTACCGCTGCTGGAGGCGACATTCGCAAAGTAACTCCCACTACCGCTGTGGCCATAATGATGATTTACTGAATCGTAGCTATAGCTCGAGGGGAGTGTGTTGTCTATGTACTTCTCTTTGGATTTTTCCAGTTTCGTTGGACGCCCGGAGTTGTAGTAACAGGAGTCGTAGGTATCAACATATGCGGAAGGCCCCTCAGACGCTGCTAGTTTGCTTGGTTTGCTCTCCTGCGTTGTCGTTGTGTCCATGATATGGGGGAAGTGTTTCAATTCCGAATAGTTTATAAATTCCGGTTCACTGTTAACAATTTCCGAAGTAGAGATCTCAGTTGGCTGCGGCCGACTTGGTGGACACTTCAAGTCAGAATAGTTTATGTACTCGGCAGGTTCACTGGCGGAATGCTGGTTATGGGAGGTGGATTGGTGATGAGACGCAGGGAAATGTCGCGAATGTATATCATAATCGTATGACGACCCGGTTACATTATTGTTGTAATTGAGTGTTTCACAATTGTTGTTATAACACAGTGACGATTCCGCGGCATAGCCTGGTGCCGCTGAGGGATGGTAATGGTGGTAGGCGGCTTTGGCTGATTCTTCAGGACTTGGATAATGGGGTACATGGTTGGCAGTCGCCGGTGATACCGTGGAGCAGGTATGCTGATCTGTCGAGGATTTCGGCGATGAGTTCACCGACGGATTACTGGGTACCAAGGGAGCGGCTGGGGCGTGGTAAATCGGATAATTATAGGTGATGTGTTGATGGTTGACCGTCAACAGAGCTGTGGGTTCACATTTGGGATTGACATTCTCAATGGTATTATAAATATTGTGACTGTGCGAATAATTTTGATGATGCTGAATGCCAGTAGCAGCCAAAGGATCAAAATGATTAATGGAAGTTGGATAATTTAGAGCTGTGGCATTTGTAAGAGGTTCAATTGCACAGGTGCACTGGGTTCTAGTCGAACATTTGGTACAATCTGGGGGAATAGAGAAAGATATATAAAAATTATTCTTTTATACGTAGAATAATGGATGAGAATAGATCTTGATCGGAATTTTGTCATGTCAACTAACTATTTGCTTGGAAAGTATCTTGTTTTTCTATACAATCTTTTGAACTCCAATTTTAGAAAGACATAATAAAAATTTCATAAAATTACTGAATTCGTATTAAATTATATAAATTTATGAACTAAATATTTAATTTAAATATTGCTCTGTTGCAGCTTTTTTGTCTAGACGAGTACATTTTCATTAACTGTTGATAAGAATTTAGATTGGTTACTTTCACCGCGACGAAAAACATTTCCAATAACGAGGAAGCAAGTCGAACCAGATTCTAATTCAAAAATCTTTACATTTAAATGTGGCCCCTGATTAAAACAGAAAAAAATCAGATTAACCTCAAGGTAAGAGACAGCCTAATGTCATGGACGTGCGTGAGAACCGTCATAATAACAATGATCCATCTCACAACCTATCCAAAGGAATGTACATAACGTTTACCTTCGTATCCCCATGATTGTCGCCGCCTACTCCAAAAATTTCTCTTAATTATTAACACAAAATGAACCTGAACCTGACGTTTCTGACACGTTATCGAAATGTATTGAACATTCGATAGCAACTGCCGCAATAATCATTACTTGATATGGAATCTGTTGTCAGACAAGCCCTCCTATGGTCGAGAATATCGGATAGTTTCCGAGGAAACTCACGCTGCCTACGTAGCAAAGCTCCTGGCAATTGTAACGCGTGCTATTAGGGAACACTATAGGGAGAAGAGAGACATATCATCTAAATTACCTTTTTATTTAAGTGAAAGAAACATTTGTGGAATGACTGGGAGGCGATTTAGAAAGGAACAAGGATGGAGGTGAAGGAAGTGCTCTCCCTGCTCTCCCAACGACAGTACGCAGAATGTGCTCAAGCTATGGAGAGAACACTTCTATGAGTTGCTAGTTTCGGGTGGCAGCACAAGTTAAGAGATTGCGCCAGTTATAAACGATGGTATAGATTTCCGAAGATCGAGTTAAAACAAGATCAAAATAGCAGCATCATGGCCGATGGTGGTAAACTGATTTTGTTCGAAGTATTCATGGTCAATGATTAGAATCTATGCGTTTTATGTCTAGCATTTAAGAAAAGTGGTCCAAGTTAGCGGCACAGCTAACACAGTCTCAGGCCTTTTCTCCTGTCACTAATAATGTTGTGTCAAGTGTGATATGTGAAAGACAAAGTCAATTGTATTCAATTCAATTGAACCCCCTCATTGGACGGCTTAATATCTGATAAAGAAAAGCCAAAAACAAAACACATCGGTGCGTATTAGAAATTGTATGAAGTCTTGATCGAGTTTGGCATTGCTACGAATGTTGTACTCCATTATGTGGTGGCACCAAGTTTTCAGTAAAAATCGGCAAAAATCTTACCTAGCCATTCTTTACCAAAATGCGAGGTCATTTCCTACTCCGATGGCCTACTGTGCAATCTACTCAATACACTTTTGAAGACGACTATGAGAAAAAATGTAGTTAATACGAAAACTGTGGGATATTACTGCAGCCTTCTCAAGCATTGAGAAGGAGTCGGCAGATATGACGAACAAAGACTCTACTCGTTTGTGATACTGCCCTGATGTCAATAAAACTAACGATGCCAACCTGGGCTTTGCAAGTGAGGTAATGATAAAGCTCTCTTTCGTTGAATACAAATTCAACTGAACTAGATTACTCAGCTACTCTTGCTGTATGACACAGAATCCTGGATTATGACATAAGCAGATGTATAATTTCTGGAAATCTTCGAGAGTAAAATACTTTGAAAAATATATACATATATAGAAATTATTGCCATCGTATAAGTCAGGAAACGAGCTGCATATCAATATTCAAGGGCATCAGATTACAGAGCTCTTGTTGGCTGCATCATGAAGGGGATCAATCGCTTCAGCACAAAATCTCTTCGCAAGACGAATTTGATGAGCGATGAGGAAGAGGGAAATCAAAACTTTGTGGAAAAGATCAGGCTTTTGAAACACTGGTATGATGAAATGGGTAAAAAACGCGAAAGACTGAAGCGCTTGGGATTATTTTCCCCGTGCAGCGTATATGCAAGAATTTACGTTTATGGGTATGGGAGTATTCTACTGACAGCTCTCTGGTTATTATACACTTAAGAACAAGCATAACTTAATGCATAATTTTCAAGTTAGTTCACGATTTCTAATCATGGCAAGTATTCCCTTAAGATGCCATCGGATAGCTAAGGTGGGAGGATAGCTAAAGGGAGGAGCAACTAATTTGACTAATTTAAATGGAATTTAAAGTCAATGCTTCATACGTGGATAAATAATAACTGTTACTGACACGAAAATTTGCATGGCAACTTAATAGTTTTCGACAGACGTAACTTTGGCATCGAATGTGGTAGTCTGTTAAACCTCATCTAAATTAACATTCATTATACAAACGCAAAAGAAATGAAAAAACTTAAATCTCTAAATGTTAAAGATCCCCGCAAACAATGATTATGATTTGAAAGTATGAAGTTGGAATGTCCATACGCTTTGCAGTATCCCGAAAAAATACAAAGCTAACATAACCGCCATTGCGCTAAATGTGATGGACGGAGAAACATCCGACTGAAAAGGTGCATCATATTCTATAGCTGATGCAGAATTGTAGTGCGTAAGAGACTTAGGTGCTTTTTATCTCGATTTATTGCTGTAAATGACCAAATAGCCACCATATGTTTTAAGGCGAATTAGTTTTTTTTTACCAGAGAATGAGAAAAACGGGGGGTTTAAGAATTTATAATCCAATGATTTTTATTTATTAGCAAGGTTTTACCTTTTATTTCTGGGGTTTACAAAATGGAGGTTATTTTACCAAACAGGGACTTTAAACGTTCAAATAAGTAGTTTATATATCGGATGTAAAATGAGAACTGATACTTGGGCGAGAGTTAGAATACCGCTTTATTACACTGCTGTGCACATACATCGACAAATACGATGCGATCCCGACTATAACATTAAAATAGTTGTGAAAGTTTTTAAGGCCAAATAGTCGGAAAATTCAGTTTGCGTAGCAGCATCCTCGAAGACAGTACATGATTCCTACACAGAGATATCCGCAAGGCAACCCTGATCAACCAGATGAATAACGTGGTAATAGGTGGAAAGCATGCTCCTAGTGGCACTAACGTATATGTTGTGCATGATACTAATATAGCCTTGGATTACCATCTGGTAAGTGAAAAAGAAAGTAAGCAAAGAAACCTATATACAGGGTGGCGCAGGAAACTCCACTTTCCGCCAGCCACAAGGTTATCTGACCTGACTGCAGCAGACTTTTTTTGTTGGCTTAAATCCAGCAAGAAGCATACAAAATCAAACCATAGAATTTGACTGAATTGAAGCAGTACATTAAAACAGTAACTGAGGCTATCCCAACATCAACGCTTCAGGCCGCAGTGAATAATTTTCTGATAAGGTGAGAGAGTATGGGGGTCATTTATGGTCTATCATCTGCAAAAACCAATTAGTTATATAAAATAAAATTAAATTTTCTATAAAATAAAATCAAAAAATATATATGAATTACATTGATTAAAACAAAAGTTATTTGAATTTCTTATTGCAGACACACATGATGCACCACCCTGTATCAGACGCATATAAACAGCATAGTGACATCCAAATACTACAACACAATGCCCATAATACTGATATTCTGACACATGGATGAAACATATTGCGTATTCCAAGTCTACTGCTGCAAAATTCGTACTGTGGAATGAAACATCGCAGTTCGAAAAGCTCTGATACGAAGAAGAACGTTGCATTAGGTCCGAGGAAAATAGTTCTGTATACATGGTAACGCTGTAGCCAATAGTAAAGCGTGTTATTAGAGAATACTATGAGGAAAAGCAAAGTTACGCATGTTATCTTTTTAAGAAGATACTGAAAGGTTTAAGTATAAAGGTGAAGCTGGAAAATTCTCACGGGGCTCTGTTTTAGCAAGAGCAACAATGGAAATTTAGTCCCGCTTATGCAGAGTGTACAGCAATTATGCGGAGAAGACCTATAAATTGCTAGTTCCTGATTTCAGCACTTGTCACGACATTCCGCCAATTACCGGCGAGGATCCGTGTGGAGGATCCGCCTGTTTAATAATTACTCTTAAGATTAAGAGTAATAAGGCTGCCGGAAATCTGTTTTTGTTATTGTTATTTGCTTCATGTTAGGAAATCCCTCTTCTACTTTCGCCGTCCTAGGGCGGACTGATTGGTAATCAGCGAGACAGTAATTTGGTCACATTGTTAATAGTCACCCAACAATACGAGATGTGTTGAAAAAATAAGGCGCGTTTTCAAATTTCGCAGGCTACGTACATTCGATATTCGAATATGAATTTTTTTTTCCACAATTCCGGGCGTTTTTTTCGTATTGTCTCACGCAAACGGCGCATAACTTCAAGATAATACTCCTTATTTAACGTACGACTTTGTAGTAAGAACTTCTAATGCACTACGCCATGGAAATGGGAGAAAACAGTGAGCAAAAACTTGACATTTGATCGAACTGGCTTTTTTTGGTCTTGGCTCTTCTAAACTCTTTCATTGGGACGATTGGGCTTTGGTTTCGATGTCATAACCATATACCCATGATTCATCAGCAGTTATGATCATTTAAGCAAATCTGCATCATCGTTGACGTCATTCAACAATTTCTAAGCGATGATCAGGCGACGTTGTTTTTAGTAAAAATTCAGAAATTTTGGAACGAACTTCGCTGCCACACGCTTCATGCCCAAAATTTCCGAAAAGATTGCATGGCATGAGCCAACCGATTCGGCGACATCATCAGCAACTTCTCTAATTGTGATTCGACATAACAATTTTCTTCATTTTCTCAACATTTTCATCGGTTGTTGATATGCTGGGGCGTCCAGAGCGAGCGTCGTCATTCACATCTTCCCGACTTTCTGTGAAAAGCTTGTACCACTTGTAAACATTTTTTTTTGACTCAGAGTACTCTCACCGTATGCCACTGTCAACGTTTCAAGTGTTTTTGAGCACTTAATTAAATTTTTTACGCAAAACTTGATGCCACTTTATTGATTCATTTATTTCGATAGCAGAAAATCGCCGAATATGCAAAACGCTTGTCTTATTTATGCCTCTCACAAACAAACTAAACATGCTATATAGACAAAACCGTCAATATATCTTCGAGACGAGTGTACCAACATAAAAAAAGAAAAAAAAAAAAATAATAATAATCGAAAGTCGAAATTTGAAAATTTGCCTTATTTTTTGAACACACCTCGTATTATGGCTAATCAGTTCTCAAGTCAAGTTTGCAATGAGAGTTTATTTATGTTAGTAAGAAATTATAAATTATGAAAAATACTTCGGTTAATACAGTGGCAGGCCCACGAAATGTTCACTTCACGCTGCTATAGCAACCAAACTGCTAATGTCAGCGCGCTCATCTTTTGACAAACGTCAGTCTGTTATGCCAGTTACTGCCCTACGGAAGCATATTGTGTTATGTTATAGTTAAAAAAAGTTATCGAAATGAAATTCAAACGCAATAGATTTATTATCATGTATTTGCCTGGAAAATCGCAATCAGCCATTGTTAATGAGCTACAACATTTGCGTATGAACAAAATTTGTGTATCAGACTGGTACACGTTACATTGATGCTGGTGTAATCAAAAACGCCAGAGAGCTGGACCCCCAAAATCAACAACATCGGCAGAAATGGCCTGAGTGCTTCAGTGATAGTTTGAGGCGTAGTTACTGACACAGGACGCTTATCACGCGTTTTCATTGAACATGGCGTTAATGAAAATCAAAAAAATCTACTGTAAAAAGATTTTAAACGACGCGTTATTACTTTGGATGCGTAAACAATTCGTAAACAAGACTGGACACCATTCCATAAAGCCCGTGAAACCCAACATTAGCTTAATTTTTCCACAACAATGGAAATTATTTTTCCATATTTCCAGGAATTAAATCCAATGGATTTTGCAATGCAGTCCATTGTAGAGTCCGAAGTATCAAAAATATCAAAAATAAGGGATGGTCAATGCCTTAAAGATTGTTCCTCGCTGAGAATGGGGCAAAATGCCACCTGGCCACATTCCTGCAGTGGGTGAAGTTTTCCCGGATAGACTCGCTTCTATTACGCGGGCTCAAGTTGGCTACATCGAATAACGTATTTTGCTTAGCATTTTAAATCTTTATACGATATACCAAAGCTTTTAAGCAATAACAAAAAAAAATTAAAATAGACATTTGGTAATTGGTAACACTTCGAGCGCCGACTCCTGCTAAATAATTTAACAGCATAATAATTTAATTGGGTTCAAAAATTAAAAAAATACAAAATTCCATTCGGGATCGTTGTCACAAATAAATTCATCCAACTTACTGTTAAATTGATAGATCTCCAAAGCTGTGGTGTGGGTCAATGGCGCAGTCGTTGAAGTTTTACTCGATCTCTTTAAAACTTTATTGATGAAATTGTTATGAGCCTTCATCTGTCTTAGGCTGCTTGTTAAACCGCTAACTAAAGCTGTCTTTTTAGCCCCTCTTGCTGCACCTGTCGCACTATTCCTCGTCACCAGCGACACTCTGCCAAAGGCTCTCTTCGAGACACTTGAATTTTTAGGTTCTGGCTTTGGATGATCATGTACTCCTTTGGCCTGAAAGAATATTGCATTGTTGGCGTGACGCCAAAAATGAGTGACCGGATAACCGCAATGGCCACGACAGGGCTTAATCTCTAGACGGCCGCCGCGACAGGTCTTATTGGGACACGCTTTACCCTCCTGTTTCCGGCGGGCTTTATCACATATGGCTGGTCTCAGATTGATTTTATTGCCATTGGGCAGAGTGCAGCCGAGGGAACAGACCAAAACTCCCAAACAACTTTTCTTGAGTATGTTGACATTGTGATTGTTGGTATTTCGCATAGCCCAGCCGGAAATATGCTTCTTAGCCTCTTCATTGTTGATGGGATAGATGAGCCGGACGTGGCCATCGGTCCAATCACTGAATTCATCGAAATCCGAATCGCTCACTTGTGGCACAACAGCATCATTAATGTCCCAGTCCCGTTTCGATCTGTGGGTCATATTCATCTGTTGCTGTTTGCGGGAATTGAAGCAGTAGGCATTTCTGGAATAGGAAATAAAAGAAAGATGTGAAGGGTGTCCCAACAAGAACGCAAGATTTAAATTTTAAATAAAGATATTTAAAAAAATCGTGAAACTTTATTATATCGTAAAGTAGACAGAATGATGTTATGATGGCCATTCAATAGATCGTAGCTAAAAACAGAAGCCTTGACCTTGCCTGCAGAGGGAACCGTCTTTGCTTTCTTTGGGCACAATTCTCCCATTCCAGTCCACTGCTTTGAATGTTCCTTTGTCTCAGATGTGAAGTGATGGACCCATATCTCATCCATGGTTACAAATCGACGCAAAAACTTTACTGAGATATCTTCATGACACTATTTTTGCTCTATTAAAAACAAGCGCGGCACCCACATTGCGTATAGCTTTCTCATCTTCAAATCATCGGTCAATATACTATACATCGCTTTTTGAAATGCCTATCATTTTAGCTAGTTCACGCACCTTCAGCCGATGATTATCCAATGAAAGCTCAAATAAAAACACTAAACAAAGTGGTGCCTTGAAGCTTAAAACATATGCTTTATACGTTCTTCATCAAAATTAATTCTCAAACTACTGACGCCATCTATAAGTCTGCTCGGCTAGTTCTGAGATCGCCCTCGTATGTGGTCAAATGCACTAAGATCGATTCAAACCATTACTTCATACCCGTTAATTTAAACACAAGCATGAACAGTCGAAACTGGAAAAAGACTCCGGAGAAAAAGAAATACATGAGCCATCTGCATGAGGAGTATAAAACTGTAAATTATTTTTAACCTATGATCGCATTGACGTAGTAATAAATTCTCTCTGAGGGGCTAAATTCACCTAATCTGAAAACAGTGGGGGTGCTAACAAAGTTCTGGGTAGTGCAAATAAAGTTCTATGTTTACGCGGATAACACCCGAACGCTGGAGTATTTGAAAACCAATATTCGTCAAGTTGTCGTCATGATACCGTCCAAAATGAGCGAAAAAGTGATAGAAAACTACGTCAAAAGAATCTATTGCTGCAACCAATCCAGAGACGGTAATTTAAATGACATTGTATTTCGTACATAATGGCAAAGTCTAAACATTACGAGTATAATGAATTAAAAGTTTAATCGAAACCATAGCTTTATGTATGTTTTATTTATTTTAATTTTGAAATCGAAAAATGGGTGGTGGAGTCAATGGTTTTATGTCCAACAAAGTAAATTTGGTGCGAAATTTGGAGATAACAGCACGAATTGTTGATTCAGCAGGTCGATTATGACGGCCATAAAATGGTCGTATCAAACGATGCACATTTGTCACAGAACACGAATTTTGATAATAAATTTGAACAATTTGCAATCGTTGCTCGTTTATTAGTCTTTCCATGATGAAATGGCAGAGTATACTGTACATTTTTCACTTTGACAAATGACATTTGGGCGTCATTACCAACCAATACTGCTAACCTGAAAATTTTAAATCTTGAAAAATCACCCTGTATAAATGGAATACCAAAATTAGTAAAACTGAGGTAACATTGATAAAATTAAATTAGCTCAGAATGAATCCCTAATTTGGCTCCAAACTGTCACATTTAAAACTTCATGTCATTATTGCTGGAAAACTTAAAGTGATAACCCATAGTTAATGGCGGATGTAGAATAACTATAATCGATTTAATTATAATTAATGTATTTGCTTTCTCTTCCAAAGCCTTACTATGAAATATAATCTTTCGGAATAGATAAAAAAGCGGTGTTTTTCAAGATTTTGCGAGAGAACACCTCGAAAACTCAAGCCAATTAAAAAAAAACAGTTGTGGTTTATAGAGCGCCATTAATTGAATTATTCAACATTCAAGTTCAAATGTTTGGATGACAATTTGTAGCTTTTTCAAGTAGTAGTTGCTAATACCACTGGACTTTATGCGTTCCTTTTATTTCAATGAAGGCGAGATAAGAAAAACTTTGGAAAGTTTGAAACTTAAAATTGGATAACCCGGTATTATATTAATATTTATTTTTTACCAAATCTCAGACAAGTGTCTCAAGTTTTTATAAATGGAATACCAAAATTAGTAAAGCTAAAATTAGATGATCTCATAATGAATCCCTAATTTGTTCCCAAATTGTCACATTTAAAACTTCATGTCATTATTGCTGGAAAACTTGAAGTAACTCATAGTTAATTGCGAGTATAGAATTATTATTATAGAATCGATTTAATAATAATTAATGTATTTGCTTTCTCTTCAAAAGCCTTACTGCGAAATATAATCTTTCGGAATAGATAAAAAAAACGGTGTTTTTCAAAACTTTGTTTGCAGTTTATAGAACGCCATTAATTGAATTATTCACAAGTCAAGTTCAAATCTATAAATGACAATTTCTGTTGGGCTGTGTTATATTTGTAGCTTTTTCAAGTAGTAGACTTTATGCGTTCCTTATATTTCAGTGAAGCCGAGCTAAGAAAAACTTTCAAAAGTTCTGTCTGCAGATTGTAATCAGAGTCTTGCTCATTTAATTCACAACTTAAGGCATAATTTTCTTCATTTTATTAAGAGAATTCTATTCTTTATTTTATTGTTATCAATAAAAAGGGAAAATTATTTTTAAACTGATTTAGGAATTTAAGTTCTCAGTTACAAATTGACCAATTATAAACTTAATATCATAATTGGGAATTATATTCTCAAGCAGCGGCGGCATGAAGCTGATCTGGCGCAGAGCATTTGGGTGGTCTTGGAGAAAAGTGCTACATTTGATACTGGTGTTTTAGTTTTTCTTTTTATAAAGAAATTAAAATGCTAATAAGATGTTGCTTTAAATTAACACCTTTGCATTTGTAGAACAAACTCCATGTACAAGATGTCAGTTAACAATAGACATCGTCTAGTATTAAATTACTTCTGGATCCGGTGTTGTCTTTATGTGTAATCGTCATATCATGAAATGTTTATGGTTTTTGGTTGGTATTCAAATCTAAAATGTTTTAATATGTTTTCCTCCCCCTCCCAAAATACAAAACGTTAGAAATTTCACAGTTTTTTTTTCTTATTTCTCTTATTTCCCTAGTTATGGCTTATTGATGGCACACTTTTTCAACCTATTTGTATAACAACAGTGATCCAACTGTTTATATTTTTTTCTGGCTGTTATTAAAGATGTGGCGTTTAGTCATAATTAGCCATAAAACATTAAAACGTTAGGCTGATGTGGCCCAAAACGTCAAAATACAGCACTGATGATGATGACGACGATAATGGCTGTACTGAAAATAGAATTTCCGATGCCTCCAACCGCCCCAGTCACCATGTTATGACACTTGAAGTTTAGGTCAATGTGTTTATGATTTATTTTACATTAAATTCTCGAAATCTTTCAGATGTTTACGATTTGTTTGTACGTTGGCTGAAGCCTCCCTTCACCTTCTCTAATTATACAAAAAATTTATTTTATTATCATTACTTGGAAGTCAGCAGGTTATTGTTTCAGTTTGTAAGGCAAATATTCAAGACATTTCTAAGCGATTCGTATCGAACGAAGTGTGGTCTCTAACTACATGTCAAAAAACAAAAAAATCGACAACAACAAATAGGTTCTTTTAACGCCGTAATAAACATTGGCCCTAACAAGATCAATCCACTCATTTTGGTGTCTTCCTAATGACTTTACTCTTTGGCATTGCGGCGGCGGTGGCCTGACGTTTATGTGTGTGCGTGTGTGTGTGTGTGTATGTGCGCCTTAGACTCGCACAGTGGATGAAATTATTCCGTTTTGGAGAAAAATATTAAAATAATATTTGATACTTCAGAATACGAGGGCGTTCTCAAAACTAGTCGACCTGACGTATAGATGGTGCCAGTAGTTTGAAAAAAATTGTTTTGGTGAAAAGTGGCAACCTTATAAAACATATGTTTTAAGTTTGAAGGCGCCACATTGTTTAGTATTTTTATTTGGGCCATCAAAAGTAAATGATCTCAGTTAATTTGTAAACACGGAAAAAATTGCTTACCGTTTTAATATTTTCATTTGAAAGGTCTCAGTTTAACCAATTTTAAAGCCGAGCCAAATTATATTCTGGGGAAGTCTGCTCCTTCGCTGATGACTGTAAAATATTAGGTAGCAGAGTTTAAACGAAGCTGTACGAGCTGCCAAGACGAACACCATAGTGGTCGACCAATTGAGATGTCCACGCCAGACACGGTTAAGAAAATAATAATTGTACCGGATGATCGTCGGCTGAAGGTTTGTGATTTAGCTCAATTGATAGGAATTTCAAAAAGTGCTATACATCGTATATTGACCAAAGATTTGAAGATGAGAAAGCTGCGCGTAAGATGGGTGCCGCGCTTGCTTTCAATAGAGCAAAAACAACGTCGTAAAGATGTTTCAGTAAAGTGTTTGGCGATATTTCATTACAACAAAGACGAATTTTTACGTCAATTTATAACCAGGAATGAGACATGGGTCAATGACTTCATACCTGAGACAACGGAACAGTCAAAGCAGTGGATTGCAATGGGAGAATCGTGTCCAAAAAAGGCGAAGACGGTTCCTTCTGCGGGCAAGGTTATGGCGTCTGTTTTTTTGGGATACGCATGGAATTATTTTTATTGATTATCTTCAAAAAGGAAAAACCTTCAACGACGTATATTTTACTAATTTATTGCAGCGTTTAGATGATGAAATTATGGAAAAAAGGCCGCATTTGGCGAAAAAGAAGGTGTTGTGCCATCAAGACAATGGTTCAGTTCACACATCCACTATTGCGATGGCCAAAATTAATGAATTAAAGTTCGAATTGCGCATCTATTCATAACGCACCTTGCTCGCCTGATGTAGCTACCTCGTACTATTTTCTATTTCAATACTTGAAAAAATGTCTCGATGAGATCGAAGAGATCGAGTCTAGGGTTGTTGGCCATGTTAAGGAGTTTGACAGTTTTTACTATAAACAGGGTATTGAATATCGTTGGAAAAAATATATCGAGCTAAAAGGAAAAATAAAGAAAATTTTTCCCAACTTTTTTGTGTTTTCATTTTTTATGTCGGCTAGTTTTTGTATAGTTCCTGAAGACAGATTTTTCGGCAAACCCTTCTTTGAAAGAAGGCGAAGATGTGTGATAGGAATTTTTCTCCACAAGCTGTGTGCTAATGTGGGAAACATAGTTTGTTTATAGTTAGTTATATTCGACCAGGCGTGGCATGATGAAAACACGTAACTATCATGCATATTAATATTTGAACAGCGGTCACATCGATGTCTCTGACGAAGATGGTGACGAAGATGATGGTAGCCAATTTTGAAAAAATTTCAGTTTATTTGCTCTAATAAATATCCCTACGAAAATGGAAAATTTTAAATATTTATGAGTTCTGTGCTCTTTAGTAACAAAAATTCCAGAAAAATTCAAAAATTCATTCATCCAAGTAATGTTAGAATCCAATTACAAGTTAACAACATCCTTGTCCCTAATTGCATCTATTAAAACCATCTCTCGTACTGAACAAACATTTGCGTTTCTGCTAAAGGGGGAAGGGTTGATTGGTATCGGCGTTTGGAGAGAGTTTGATGATAGCGATTGACGTGGATTCCAATCGATCTTCAGCGAAGTTGTGGTTGATATGATGTGGACTGTATCTTTGGTAAAGGCAAATTTCACCTGTTTGCTGTAGCGGAGTAGCTGCAGAAATTGATGGTAGTCTTAGATTCTTACAATCTCTCGTACAACGAGAAATTGTATTAGTATTTAGGTTGGAAGAGAAAACCAAAGATTAAACCCCAAAGGATTAGAAATAGTGAAGAGATATTTGAAGATAGCAGGTTATACCTTATCATATAATGCTTATGAAAGAATTGATGAACAACGGAAGTTCTGTTTACGTTATAATAGGTAAATTTAATGTTGAATTCGAGATGAGGATAGAAAATGACTACTCGCTATGGTGTGATGCAAAGAAGTGCCGTTTTTGGCATACTAACTTAACTTGTTACTTTACAATTTATCTTTTTCACAATTCATTAAACAATTCACAATAGGTAACAAGTAAATTTTGTAGCATAGTTAAACAAAAGCAATTCACGATTACATACGTACTGTACATTGATATTTCATAAACACAGGGCAGCAACTAATATAGCGGTTTATCCATTTTTCGGTTTTATAAGTAAAGTTCAATAAAACACACATAAAACTATGATTTCGATGAAACTCTTATTTCATTAATATTTTAAATGACCGCTTCTGGATTTGTTGCAGCCGTGGATTTTTTTGAGGTAGTTTTCGATCACTTTTTCCCACATTTCCGACGATATATCGCAATAACTTGACGGATGTTCCTCTAACGTTTGGGTTTTATCCATATAAACACGGTCTTTGACGTAGTCTTACAAAAAAAGCCAAAAGGCATCAAATCACATGTTTTTGGCGGCCAATGGATGTCGCCAAAACATGAAATTACGCTTTGTGGAAACTTTCAAAATAGGCCGTGTTGAATCACGTTACAATCACCACTCTTGTGGTAAATTTTAACTATTTTTACGCGTTGTTTGATTGTTAAACGATCCATATTCGCAAATGGCAAACCTTTCAGTAAATAAATAACACTTCAGATGAGAGGTATTTAACAGCTGACAGCTTTGCCAGACCGGCAGTTTTGAAACCAATAAATGTTATTAAATGTTATATTATGTTAAATGAAGTTAATGAAACAAATTGTTTAATAGGTTTAATGCATTTATCAGTCGACATTCGATCATATTAATTAAAAATGCCTACTAAATGCTGAATGAAAATTTGAAGAAAAAAAAATTCATGCTCATTGCCGTTATATCATAGATATGACTTTTTGTTTGACACTAATCAAACCTTGCCTGACCGGTGGTTTTGAAACCACTAAATCAATAACCTTGTATATAAATTCATGTCTTCGGGGGAAGATAAGTAAATAGTAAGTATTAAGAAAAACGATGATTTTTTGCAAAAAAACAAAATTTGACTTATGAAATGTGATTTGAATGATTTGAATGTGAATGATTTTCAAATCTTTGACTTTTTAATGATAGAATGAGGGCTGGTATGCTTTACTTCGGAATCGCAGCCAGAGGATGAACCTCTGTCACCCATCTTCCCATCGCAAATGGTTGTAACAGGCATTCTGATTTATTAATTAATAATTTTTACTTTTTAAACAAAAAGTTTTTACAAAAATATGCACAAATAATATTAATTTCATCGGTTTATAAATAAGGCAAATGTTTTTTGTTCCACTTTTGAATCATTTGATAGTATATTTAAATAAAAAAACTTTACCATTTAAACTTTTTTGTCAGTGTAGCCATTGACTTAAACTACAAATATTGCATAAGCATATACGAGTACGAGTACACGTTCGATGCAATTATACGTATCCAAAGTGTTATATGAACAAAAACAGCGACTTTCAGGAAAACGAAACAATTATTTAATTGGTTTAATACATTTATCAATCGACCTTCTATCATATTAATTAAAAATGGCTACTAAATGCTAAATGCAAATTTAAAGAAAAACATTTCTACTCATGGCCGTGATATCGGAGATATAACTTTTTGTTTATTTGAAGCAAATCAACAAGTGAGGATGTAATATTATGGAAGGACTTTAGGAAATGTTTGGAACGGAACAAACCAAATTTCTGAATTTAAAGTAACATGAAAGTTGTTTTAATTACATTGGCAAATTTTGTTAATGTAAGATATCGAAAATGTGTTTCATTTCATTTCAATTATTTAAGTCTATGGAACAAAATTTCCTTATAGACTAACAATGGCAAAACAATAATATTTTATATTATACAGGGTGGGCCATAAGGGTGTTGGCGGTTTAAATATTCAATTTAAAAAAACTACGAAACATAAAAAAAATATATTTGTAGTAGTAGCATGGGCATTTTTAAGACTTAAAAATAATGTTGTCCAAATGGCTTCCCTCGGCTGCTTGACATTCTTGGAACCGAAGTCGCAAATTTTGGAAAACTCGTTGAAAAGTTGTTCTCGGTATTTTGTTACTTTCCTGAATAATGTTCCTCTTCAACTGCTGTAAATTGGTCGGATTATTCTCGTAGACTACCGATTTGAGGTAGCCCCATAGAAAATAATCGCATGGAGAGAGATCGGGGCTACGTGGGGGCCATTCAATATCCCCCCTTTTCGAAATGAGTTTTCCAGGAAAAACAAAGTTAAGTCGGTTATTGACATCATCGGGTTTTAATTCTTGGACTATCTGAATCTTATAAGCCTTCAAATGCAAATCACGTTTCAAAATTCGTCGTAAAGTTGTTCTTTTGACATCCAAAGACTGACTTCTCTTACGTGTTGACTGTTGCGGATTTCGCTGAACTGAAACACGAACACGCTCCACAGTGTCGGCTGATCTTGCAGAAACTTGGCGACCACGAACCGTAATTGGTACTGTTGAGCCGGTTGTTTCGAACATTTTGATCCATTTTCGTATCACATTGGCGCTTGGAACTTCACTTAAATCGTGTAAACCGTGTTCATGCCGATACAAACGTCGTGCAGTAATCACTGATTTATTCTTTTCGTAATACGCTCGGACACAAAATGCACGCTGCACTCCCGTGTACGGCTTCATAGCGACTAAATTTCCAGGAAGCGGCGCAGCGAACAACATATCCCCCCGCCACCACGTACCGCTCGTTACCGAGAAATTGAAGATTTAAACCACCAACACCCTTATGGCCCACCCTGTATATGTTATTTATAAACAATTTAAAATAGAATTATTTAATCTTAGAAATCTGTTAAGATATAATCGAAACAAGTATAGAGATGAGTCAAACTCTGTAAGTTCATTGGAATCTTGATTCAAGGCATATTCACTAATTTTATTAAGAATATAAAATCCACGATTCAAAGTACTGTTTTTTACATAAGAAGTAAAGTGCCGAGGGATATCAAAAATATGTGTTCGCCGGAGAGACCTAAGAGGAACGTAAAATTGAATCTGTGCCAAAAGATTAGAACAGTCGATGTAACCACCGAATATATTAAAAACAAATAACGCTGTCTGGAAGTTATGACGATATTGTTATGTCTGTATCCCAAGTAATAAGCATTTTGAATTGTAGGTTGGTAGATGTCCTTCAAATCTAAATGAAGAAAGATCAAACTTTACAAACACACGCTGCACCCATTCAATACGTGCAACATGAATATTGGAATGAGGACACCAAATAACAGCGGCATATTCCAACTTAGATCTAACATATGATGTAAAAATGATTTTAAATGTATTGGGCTCAGAAAATTCTGAACAATTCCTTTCAATGTACGCAAGAACTTTACGCGCTTTGGGAATAACATAATTGACTTGCGGAATAAATGTCAAAGAGGAATCGGATAGAGAACCTAGATCCAGTTTCGAACTAACCGAGTTCAGAGAAAAATTACCAATTTTGACCACTGCATGAATCGGATATCTGCGACGCTAAAAAGAAACATGAATACACTTATCCATGTTCAATGAAAGCTTATTTAAAAGGCACCAATTATTAAGACTGTCTATGTCTTTTTGAAGATAGTTAACGATGTCTTAACATTAACTATAGAAACTTCCGCATAAAGCAAAAATTTTGATTTATAAAAACAAGTTGATGTGTCATTAATAAATAGTGTGAATAAGAATGACCCAAGTACACTTCCTTGTGAAACATCTGAAGTTTGAATATAGGAAAAGGATTCAATCCCTTCAATAACAACTTTGCACTGAATATTGGTTAAATATGATTTTACCTGCTTTTTGGGTGGAATCCCACCGTCTTTAATACAGTATATGATGTGATATCGTATCAAAAGCTTTAGAAAAATCTGTGAACACAGTATCAACTCGACTACCGTGTTCCAAAGGTGAAATACAGTATTCACTAGAAGAACATAAATTTGTAATAGTAGATCTATCAGGAAAATATATATGTTGATGCAGAGATATTATCGCGTTTGCTAAGAAATTTAACACTAAATAACATTTGTCGAAAACTTTAGAAATGCTTTCCAATTTGGATATCGATCTACAGCAAGTAACGCCACTTATCTGGTGATGAGACAATCGTTCTCTAAACTATGAGCAACAGATTACCATGGGCGAAATCGGTCCAGTAAGAAAAAAAACTTCTCCATGACTGAATCTACCTTCGGAATAATAGCCATTTTCAATATTTTTTTTCTATCTTTAAAAATCGGGGTAATAGAAGCACATTTCCAGCTGCCAATGAAAATTCACTTACTTAAAAATAAGTTAAAAATATATGTTAATCGCATGTTAAAGGCAGTAGTTTCAAAACTCTTTGTTATTCATTTGCTTCCATCTACATTATAAAGAGAAATGCATACAGTGAGCTCACACTTCTAAATTCGGCAAGATTGTTGCATTAAAGATCCTACAGGGTTTGGATGGAACAGCTTCTCTAGACATTAATACAGGTTATATTAGTCAAACTAAAAGTAGGGGACATTGTTACCAATGGCTGTGGAGACAGACTAAGCGTGGAAGTTCAACAGATTAGTAAGGAATCAGATTGAAAATAACAGTCGATTTTATTAGTGCAACTCGAAAGCCAGTTCAGATTATTAATACAGATTTAAAGCAACAATTCTTTAAAGGAGCCAAAGCATGAAACGCGATACATTTTTTGCGCGAAAGGAGACAAGGAGAGTTTTGGTAGTTCAATAAGTGTGTGTCCATATCATAGTTCATTATAGGACAGAAAAGGTCAAATTCTGTTTCAAAAACATAAACTATTTCGTGTTTGATTGAGCATTTCCGAACAATTATTTTGATTAGATGTTTCAGAACAGAAAGCAGACTATCAAATTCTCTAATTATTTATTAATTTAGTAAATAATGCTGATTTTCCATTCATAAAATATACGGCTAAATTACAAATAGATGATGGAAAAAGTTGAAACTTCCAAAAAAAAAGAAAAAAAAATATGAATACTGTAAATTATTATACCAGTATGAAAATTTTGAGATGTTAACGCAGCATTGCCATGAAACGAGGAACACTCCTCGGTATTATTTATGGACCCATTGTCGTTAAGGAAGAGCATCACCATCTTATTATATGCTATATGAGTTTCTGGCAAAGCCACTTATCTGGCGATGAGACACACTTATCTGAGATGAGTCGTTCTCTAAACTATGAGCAACAGATTACCATGGGCGAAATCGGTCCAGTAAGAAAAAACTTCTCCATGTAAAGACTGAATCCAGACTCGGAATAATAGGCATTTTCAATATTTCTTTTAAACAATTTCATCATTTATACGACAAATTACCCTGTCTCCCATGAATTAAATATGGGAGAGCTTTTTTACTTCCAGTGAGCTTAATTACACTCGTTTTATTTTTAGACTCATTTAACGGGACCTAGAATTCAACAACGATTTCGAATAGTTTGAGAAGCATTCAGTAGACTTGTGGATTACTCGATTACTCGAAGTAGTCATCAGACACATCGACCGCCTCTCAAATAGTGATACGTGTCTGTATGAGGGATTGAACTTGCAATCATGTGGACGATAGTCGGTGGCATCAACTATCGCCCTACGGTTGGTCACATTTCATCATTTTTACTGTTGTTAAAAAACAATGTATGATAGTAATTGATAGAAAGGTTAAGCAGACATTATAACTTATACATTTCTTTAACAGATTGCTCTAATTATGGGTGTTGTTATTGGAAAATACTAAAAAAACGAATTTTCATTGGAAAATGGTTGAAGTCGATGTATTATGTATAGGGAAAAGCCAGATAAATTGGTATAACATGTATAAGAAGAAGTTATTTTTTGACATGCCCGCTTTTCTGACTATGCATTGGTGCGTTGTACGAGAGGTAGTGGGCCGTAAGGACCCATAACAGCATAATCCAAGTGGAACAACTAGTCTAGTATGAAAAATCTTAGCCATGAAGGAATAAACATTCCTTTGGAACAAATTGCATATTTTCGGTATTTCTTTAAAATTTATTTTATAATTAAAAGCAAAATTAGTAGATGCTGAATCATTAAAGGGTTATAGGGTCTGTCCAACTTTGCATTTGTCTATTTGCTTAAATTTACGGCATTTAACTTACATTGGAAAAAATGAATTGCAACAAACTCATATCGAAAAAATGAAATGTTTCAAGGATCTATCATTTCCAAATGATAATAGATGGAAGCTAGCGTCATGGGTGGGCGTGTGATTTGTAGTGTTAACATAGACTCCGAACACCATTCATTAGCAGACGGCGTACGCATGAAATAGAGCAGAGCGAAAAACGCTCGTAATCAGTCACGAAGACAGCTACACGTCGCCAAACTGCATACGTCCCGAAACAATCACCAAATTCTCTCATTTACTATAATAAAATACTCCTAATCCGAATATTTCTAATACAGAGTGATTGATTGCTAAGGCAACTGCGACAAAACCAATACTTGTGTATGAAAGACCGCGCTCAGAAGACCACTGGTACGTACGTACGCTGTAGCCAATTGAAAGACGTGCATTTGGGAACGTTGTAAGGAGAGAAAAAGGAGAAGAAACGGTTGTGCAAAGTGAGAGAGAATGAGGATGTAGGAAGGTACAGAGATAGAAGTGAAGTCCTCAAAGTTTTAGAAGATACAGTTATAAAGGTGAAGTCTTCAAAGTTTTAGATACAACTGGCCAAGCATTGACATTACGGCAAATTCTGGACAAGGCTCAATAAAAGCGGACCGACACATACGAAAGCGCTAACGATACTCTGTGGTAAATAACTTACACTTTTATTAATATCGGCAAAAATAAGAATTACATAATTTTTTAACGGAAGAAAAGGCTATGAAAAGAGCATAAGAACGAGCATATAGAAAGGTACAGGAATATAAGTTAGCCGTTAAAATTGTACCAAATAATGATCAAGAAAAGGGAAGAAACGGTTGTGGAAAGTAAGGGAGAATGAAGATGTAGAAAGGTACAGAGATAGAAGTGGAGTCCTCAAAGTTTTGGAAGGTACAGGTATATAGCTGAAGCCCTCAAAGTTTTAGACCATGTAAATCGACAACTGACCAGGCATTCACACTACGGCAAATTCTTAAAAACTTAATAAAATCAGACCGACACATACCCCCCTTATTGACTGCAAAGCTGACTTTGACATTTCGATTTGGGAAAATTTGTACTATACCATGGCCTAGTTTTGTAATCCTTTGAAACGTAAATGCCTTTGCAGGAAGACACTGAATCCTCAACTTTAGATGAAACGAGAACTTAAACAGGGCTATAAGCTATCGCGTAATTTCTTCGACGTACTGTTGGATATGATTATGAGTAAAGTCGTAGCTAATAAAATGCTCCTACATGAAAAGTCTTCGACAACGAACTCGACTCAGAAGAGAGCGCCGAAACTCCGTTGGTTTTTGAAACACTGTCAAAGCTTGGTGCGACGAATTGAAGATGTAAAACAAAAATGCGGTGTTGAACAGAAAAGGATATTTACCTTAATCACCATCTAAGTAAGTAAGAAGAAAAACTCCCACATTGTGTGATTGAAACATGATCACATGATCAAAGTATAGGGCAGAACACAAATTGTGCTACAAACACCAAACGTAATAATTTGTTCTCTGCCTGAGCGATCGGCTTATTTTTTTTATTTGTATTTATTAAAATGAATGCTTGGGATACCGCAAAAAAGATTTTGTTAGTGTAGAGGTATCATTCTTTGTAGTCTCTCATTTCCGTTCAAAGGAAATTTAGGCGGGAGTTTGGCGGCACTCCCACGTGTTGGTGGACCATTACAAGGTGGGTAAAGATATTTGCCAAATCTGGACGCATCGCTCGAAGACCGTACCATCGAGATCCCTATGTGCGGGTTCAAGACGCAATTACGGCTGTAGCATCAATTCTGATAAATCCAAGCATTTCGATTTGAAACTTATTAATAATATTAATATTAAGTTTAAATTACAAGCAAGTTAAAACCTTTGGATTTGTCTATAGGGTTGGAATTTTGCCAAAAAATGATTGAAATGATAGAAGAACACACGTACTTGATAAATTGATTGTTTGTGTCTGATAAGGCCCATTTTTACCTAAACGGTAATTTAAACAAGCAAAATTTATATATATGGAGTGAATTTATTCCACAAATTTTTCATGAGACGTGACTGCACCCAAAACGGATCACTGTGTGGTGTTCAATTTTATCAAGGTGCATTGTGGGGCCATTCTTTTTTGAAGAAAATGTTGTAACAGTAACTGTCAATGGGGACGGTAATTTAAAGAAGTTGATAGTTTTTTTACCCATAACTGCGCCGAAGACGTGTCAGTTTCAACGGCAATTGGTTGCAGCAAGATGGAGCAATTGAACACATAGCCAGACCGGTTATGGCGGAGCTCCAACGAAAATTCTCAAAGAAATTAATATTCAAAAATTTAACTTACCGCTGGCCATCTACGTCACCTGACCTTACTGCACCAGACTTTTTTATGGGGTTATGTCAAGTCAGAGGTGTTGCCAGAGGGTACAAAACGAAATCGAGGAATTTGACTGAACTGAAGCAGTCCATTAAAATGATAATTGAGGCGATCCCAACTTCAATCCTTCAGGCCACAGTGAATAATTTTTTGAACAGGTGTCGTGAATGAGCATGGAGGTCATTGGCGGTCTATCATTTTCAAAACCATTTAGTTATACAAATAAAATTTTACGTACAAAATAAAATTGAATAAAGTTGAATTGAAAATTGATTAAAATAATTTATATGAATTTCATATTGTAGTAAAATTGGTGCGCCAACCTGTATATAAAAACATGTTTTTTTTCTAACATACTATGATATTATGACATCTAAGCAAATAGGACCAGCTTGGAAAAACTGTTCCTGGGTAATGAACGATTGATATTTTAATGTCAAATTATTGGAAAACAACAAGAGCATGCCACGAAGTAAAACATTCACCCCACTGTGGCAGGCCCTGTGTGATGTCCGTCCGTCTATCGGCTAATGTGGTCAGTCAGCTTACTGTGTTCAACATTTACCTGTCCGTCTGTCTGTGTGGTTGGCTGGCTAGCAGGCTGGCTGACAACCTTCTTCTATGCTATTTTTTGGTGGCGTTAAAACCTTTGTTTGCCCAGTGTTGTTGTAGTTGTTTGCCTGTTATTGTTGTAACACTGTTTGTGGCTGAGTTTTAATTAATGTTTCTATTTTGTCAATATCTCTGTGGCTGGTCAGTTCTTTTTTCCTATCGTGCTCAGTCGTACACATTCACATGGATTTACCTCCTCTTTGCACTCCTAATAATGTTGTTGGTGTGTCTTCCTGATGATATTCTGTTCTTCTCATACCTCGTGCATGAGCTGTCCCTCACTGGAGAGATGATAGCCAGCGATAGTGTCATAGTTTAGCGTTGATCTTCTAAACAAACATAATAAGTTTGTCACCTACAAGATTAACCATTGTCTTTTTTCCACTAAGCGGCGCGGTCTTTACTTTCCCATCTCTCTGACATGAAAATGGGATAGAAAAAAACACACTTCTTTTATGTTTTCCAGTTCATCTTAAGAAACACCAATACAGTGGGAAAGAGGAAGGAGAAAGAGAAGGAGGAGGAGGTCTATAATTTAAGGTTTTGACATCATAATGTGTTATCAATGAGTAAATTATGTTTTCGTGTTTTTTATTGAAATGTTCCTCTTGCGGCGATAGAGTTAATAGTTTTTGTTTTCTTATTGTCATTGAAAACAGAAAATAAACCTTTCTTTTCCAAAACGATCCAACGTGTGTGGTCTGGCAATGGAAAAAATATCGAGTTTATAACGCGTCTAGTTAAATTTATTTCAAAGTCTTCATTTATTCACTTTGGAAAATGTTCTCAAGACACAAAACCTGGCTGAATTGATATATATTTAGATTGGTGCTATCACATAATTAGGTAATGTTTCTCGATTTCCTCATCTCTCTCTGTGTGGTCAATTGGAATAATGATATTTAAGAGGTGGCCATTCACGTGCCAGAAAGGCATAAGAGAGGATCATGATGTTTATGGCAACTAAATATCTATGCAATATAGCCGATAATTTTGTACTCTTTTTAATATTTGCGCAAACAAGAATTACTTCATTTTAAGCGGAAGAAATGGTCTTGGAAAGAGCATGACAGCGAGGATATTGAAAGGTACGGGGATAGAAGTGAAGGCCGAAAATGTTACCAAATAGACAAAACACAAATATTATAAAACCAGGCTCCCCTCCAGTAAGAGTAATAATGGAAACCTGAACGCAGATATGCAGAATGTGCCGCAATTATGGGGAGAACACTTCTATAATATTATTCATTTCCTGGTTTCAAAACCGCCCATCTGGCAAGTCTGCCTGCTGTTAAATACCTGTCATCTGAACTGCCACTTACGAACATGGATCGTTTAACAACCGAAAAACTCGTAAAAATAGTTAAAACTTACTACAAAAGTGGTGATTCAAACGTAAGCTTTTAATCGAGCAAAATTTTCCCCCGCGATAAAGCTCATTTCTTACTCGGTGGCTACGTCAACAAGCAAAATTGTCGCATATGGGGCTCGGACAACCCAGAAGTGATTGTGGAAAAGACATGGCATCCGGAAAAAGTGACTGTTGGATGCGCATTATGGTCTGGAGGTGTCATTGGGCTGTATTTGTCGTAGACTACCTCAAGAGGATCCACTGCTGCAATCAATCCGTTTCGTGTACTGTATTTAGTACATAATGGCAAGGTTCAAGCAAATCGTCCGACGGTGACCGTTAGCAGCCCCGTCCTCGTTCGCATGATTGCGGGTTCAATCCCAGCTACAACCATCTACCATTATTTGAGCGGCGCTTAACTTGATGTGCCTGACAAGTACTTCGGGTAGTCGAGTAATCGACAAGTCTGGTAAAGCTACTCAAACTGTTTCGGAATTTCGGAATGGTGGATAAACTGAAGGTGCCGCTGGGTAAGTATAAAAATGGAATGCATGTTAGCTCACATCATTCGTGGGATGCAAGGGAATTTGTTCCTTTTTTTACTCGCAAACCGCAAACTAAAATTCCACTGTATCTGACGCTATTGCTACCTGCCTTGCTGAATGGCGCACAATCCGTAACACAATAGGTGAATTAAATCTAGAGAAAAATGTTCCCAAAAATATATGTGAACCCATCAACTTTAATCGAGAATGTGGGTTTCGTATGAAACATGGACTGTATGAGTTGTATACTGATATAGACGTGGTCAAGTGCATCATGGAATAGCGATTGCGTTGGCTGAATTTTGTTGTACGAATTAGCTCAAATGCTCTGGTATGAAAAGAACAAACGGACAGTGAACGTGAAGGGAGACCAAAAACCTGTTGTGACCAGATTTTTTAAACTCTGTCGAAATTACCAGTGACGAATTGAAGAAGGAGCACAAAGGACGAAAAGGTTTGAACTACCTGTCCACCTCTTCTTCTTCTTCTTATGTGGCGACTGGAATAGATAGCCTTATCTATTATACGCCGCCCGTAGAAAATAATTCCAGGCGCTTCGATCTTATGCGCTTCACCCCCACCTGCGGTAGCCAAAACTGCATATTCTAATCGCGATTTAGCTAATTGAGTGATGATTTAGAAATTTTAATGCCGGAATTATTTTTACTTTGACAACCCTAACAATCGGACAATCATTAATTTTTTTTTGTTTTTTTTTTGTAAACATAAAAGAAAGAGCTCCTAAAATTGTTTATACAACAAGGTTTTGTGTGGAAGTTTAAAGAAATGTTTAGAGCATTGCCTAATCTAAATATTATCCAGGCCAATTGCAGTTAATATTTCATATTTCACCAGATATTATGAAAATTGAGTTTAATAATATTGGGCTAGATTACATTTCAGCAAATGTGCACAGAATAGTTGGTCAGTGGCCATCGTAAATTCTGGGTAGCTTTTTAATTATAATCATTTACTACTAAGAATGCAATGGAACTTTTAGTGAGGCATTTATTGCAATCGAATTCTCAGATTTTAAAAAATTATTAGTTTCTTCGATGTGTGCTACTAAGATGTGTACTACTAAGAATGCAATGGAACTTTTAGTGAGGCATTTATTGCAATCGAATTCTCAGATTTTAAAAAATTATTAGTTTCTTCGATGTGTGCTCTGCTTACTGAAATATGAGGATTCGAAAATTGAAACTGACCAAGTTGATATTTTTTTTTGTTTAAATTCTAACCCAATTTAATCCAGAAAGCATTACACAATTTTGAGTTTTGAAAAAGTTATCACAACGTTAACTTTAGAAATATGGGCGAAAATATTGACCACAATAATTGTTGATAATATAGTTGATAGTATGACTACAAACCAAGAACATTATATGGTGCTGGCAGGATATATCGAGGACATCTTAAGGTGCAGGAAGACAGATTTTGATAGAAGTGGTATAAACGTAGATAAAGATGTATGGCGGAAACTACTCTTTAGTGGCAAAAACTATTGTCGGGTTTTGGAAGTTGTTAGTAGGCATTCAGTTGCATATTTGCAAGTTTTAAAGATGCGTTAATAGGATTCAATCAGGTCTGATGGAATAGGCTTTCATTATTCACATATCAGGCCAGACGGAACTTTATAAGCGATGGGTGAAATACCGATACCGTAAGTCAAAAAAACCAACAGACACAAAAGTACCTTTCTTCGACAAAAAAAGCTACCTTCGACAGCTTGAAGCGACGAAAACTGAAAGAAATTTTGAACAAGTTTAGTATTCCTATGAAGCTCATACCTCTTTGTAGTGTGACACTTTACTGACACGAAGCCCTCAGCAAGCATAGGCGAGAAATCTTTGTGAGCTATTTTACACCCAATGACGATTTAGACCGGGCGACATGCTGTCGTACGACCTCTCGAATATACTGTTTAGATGATTATGAAAATGAGATGCCGTTATCATTTTCAACAAAAGCCTCAATATTATTATTGGTGAGGGACTTTACTGCAGTCTACTCAAGCATTGTGATGGTACCAGCAAAACGTGGGTCTGGTGGTAAAAGACTACAAAACCAAGTTTTTGGTTTCGATAAACAGGCACTATTCGTTTCATGCGTGGGACGAGCTTTGACAAGTATAACTGTGGAGCGACGACGACGCCAGCCAGGAAATTATTAGAATATTATTGCTTGTAAACAATTTGAGAAGATTCTACTTGCTTAAGTAATAATTCAAATAATTAATTTTAATCTACACTTTTAGCGGCATTTTGTTCAACGACTTTCCGCCATCGTCCAAGCAATATTTTCATTTTAGATTAGAAGAATAACAGAATACTGAAATAAATTAGGTTTTAAGTAATTTCGGAATAAACGAAATTCTGAAGGTTCCAGATCGGAACTATAATGTGGATGTTGTATTATCTCTCATCCAATCTTTAATATTTTAGGCCGATTCTGAGAAGACATGTGAGATCTAGCGTTGTCGCGATGCAAAATCAGGCCTGTATATCGTACAGGGTGGTGCATGAATCGTGCTACGGTGTAACTGTAACTGTCAATGGGGAGCGTTATATAAAGATGTAGAAGGAAACTCCATTTTCTGTCGGCCCCCAAAGGTCACCTGACCTAACTGCACCAGACTTTTTTTATGGGGGTTATGCCGAGCAAGGGGTGTTCAAAACGAAACCAAGATGTTTGGCTTAATTGAAGGAGCCCATTAAAGCAATAATTGAGGCGATCCTGACTTCAACCATTCAGGCCATAATAAATAATTTTCTGATCATGTGAATGAGCATGGTAGTCATTTATGGTCTATCATATTCAATACCAATTATTTATATAAAATAAAATTGCATTTTCTATGCAATAAAAAAAATTAAATGAAATACATTGATTAAAAAAAGATATTTAAATTTCTTATTGTTGAACAATTGCCTTTCTGTTTTCATTACTTCAAGAAGTCGACATTGGAATGACGGCTAGTAGACGTGACTATCGTGTACATATACACGATCGTGGATTCTATCGCCGATGTAACCATTTTCCATTCTTTGAGCGGCGGTCACCTTGCTTTGAAGAATTGACATTCGGAATTGCTATTAAGAAATAGGTTCCGCTTTAATGCACCGTAAAATAGGATGTGCGAAAGCTCACCGAATGCAAGAGGCCCTCTCATATCCGATTCATAAGATGCAAGGTAATTTTTTTACTTCATGAAGCTTCATCTTTTGTTGACAATAGATCAACGAAATAGATTTGGTTCCTTGGAAACAGTTTAAAGTAAGTCATTCCCTTATAGTAACAGCAATTTGACAATATAACCTTTTTGGTGTAATCAACTTTTGATGGAGTTTCAGCGCGTTTATCTTACTTTAACAAAGATTTTTTTCGATAGAAATCATTGCAAAGAATCCATATTTTGTTTGCAGTGACAATGTGTTTCCAAAAAGAATCATTTTGTTTGCGTTTAATCAATAAATCTCTGGTGCATACTCGCTTTGTAAAGCGGATATTCTTTAGTAGGTTCGTAATCCAAATAATGAGCTTTTTTGGCGAGTCCTAGCCGTTTCAAATAGTTTTTAATGGTGGTGTGCAATACTTTCAGTTTCTTTATAATTTCTCAAATAGAAACGGATCAGTCTCCAGCTCGATAACGGCTCTGATTTCGTACGTATCAACCTCATTTGGACGACAGCTCCATTTTTGAGCTTGAACGGAATTTTGTGACATAATTTTGGCAGGTGCGTTCTGTTAAGTTACCCGAACCACACACCTCACAAATAGTCTGGTGTGCCTTTGTAATATTTTTTACATTTGTGAAATAAGAAATGAAAATATGGCAAAAATTCCCCGTTTGTGCCTCCATATTCACAACGATTTGTCTTTCGATTTGAAAAATAAATTAACATTGGAAATGTTTGTGACATATCGCTAAATGAAGCTTGAAATGTCAGCTATGTAGTGCTGTAATGTACAATTTAATCAGCTAAGCTAAAGCATTTGAAAAATAACAAAAGCGCCATCTATGTAAAGAAAACTGAAATTCATTTGTTGCCAACCCAATACATCGATGTAGGCTGAATGGTTTTTTAACACTTTCAGTGGAATTTCTATTCTATTCCAGATCAAACTTCGTTCCCAATTATGTTAAGTTAAGCCAAAGTAGTTTCTTAATTTCCATCACTTACAATATAACCATATTCCGTTAATGGATCTATAGATCAAGAAACTGCAATCAATTGTTGCCAGATTCAATTCAGCTCTCTGCGGTATTCCTTATGTATCCAATTTGAATTAATATAATTTTTTTGTTGGTATTTTCAATTCGTTTATCTAAACGTTGTTGTTTTTTATCACTTTTATCATTACACGTTGTTGCTTAAACAATTCGTCATACATAATTGTAATTATTACAATGAGATTTTTTTCACTCTTATCATCTTTAATGATTTCTATTGTTTCCGTAATGTAACTTTTGTTAATTAATTTAATGAAATTGAAATTGTTGTAGACGCACGACCGTCTATTAGGGTGGGCGATCAGCAAAAGCCGTCGTTCGATACAATTTTGCGCAGAATTGTATTCTTTCACTGGAATTCCGTAAACGAACGATGCCGTTGATGGAGTTGTTGGTATTAATGATGGGGTTCGAGCGTTACTAAATAATCCGTTGTTATGGCTTTGCACGGGTTAAACACTGAAACAGCTTTTGGTTAACTAATGAATATGAACCCCCAAAAGACTTAACGGTTACTTTACCCAAAAAGAGCTGCCGATGATGATGATGCCTGGGCACAGACAACACCAACAATAACTACAACAACATCAACGATAGAGAGACTCCACCTACAAAAACAAACAATGCCATAATACACGAAAAAAAAAACAAAACAATAAAATCTACAGATATACGCATGCAAAGAGTGAACTAACTCTCCTCTTTACGGACAGACATACAACAAGGGGATTTAGGAATAAGTATATGTACTCGTATGTATGTATATGCGAGTGCACCAAAGTTGCTTAACACCCGCATGAAGTGCCTGCCACTTGAAACGGCTCACAAACTCCAATTCCGTTACACTCCAAAGATAGGCAGATACACAAGCAGAGAATCGCTAACGCGAGAGTCCCAAATCCCAGAGTAGCATCATCATATAGCAAAAAATCCCAGAGCTACAACAAAGTTATAGCCAGCAACACATACGAGCGCAGGCTTACGCTCAACTCCCTCAGCAGCAGTGGTGGTGGATTTCCTTTAGGCTTCTTTGTGATTGGTCGGATAAAAATTCAAACGTATCTCGTTTATGCACCACTACAACACAATGACAGTTGGTTCACTCGTGTATGTGTGTTAAAGTTGCCTGGGTGGTTGGTTTACTAATGTGATATCTTAAGTTTCTTGTGTTTGTTGTTCTCGTTGTTGTTAATTCTCTGGCTATTGTTGCTGTTGTCGCGGTGGTACTTCTGCTTTATGCTCCCTCCGCCCCATTATTACGGTAATCGTTAATACTTTGATAAATTTGTTAATTGATTGTTTTACTCGGAAATTTAATTTGATTTTAAACTCTCTAAGAAATAAAAATCAATATTTTTAAAGAACAAAAAAAAAAACAGGGCAGGAAGAATGTTGTACTCTTTCCCACTTATTAATGGTGGGAGAGTATGAAGCAGAGAGTATTGGCGCTTTAAAGTTGATAGATATTGAACTAGGCTGGTGCGAACAGTGGTTCTGAATGCTGGATATTCATAGCCTTAATGATATGGATAAGAGAATGTATTATTTGTTATGAGAAAAATGCGTAAAGAATTGGAGAAGACATGTTAGATCTTAAGTATCTTAAGACAATACTTGTTGCGAGATTTTTAGGACGTATTACTCCAGCTATAGCTAAGAGAACTATCAAAGAATGCAAAAAACACCCCACGACTAATAATTCTAATTATATCTTCAGCAGAAGGAAGCGTTTAAAACACCAGGTATTTTTTGGCCAAATGTGTTTCGGAACTTTTCAAGTCTATTGTGCACTATCCATTTGTCCTGCCATAATTCTTTATGAAACTTCTTAAAACTTGACCCAGTCTAATATTTTCTCAGATCATAACCGGGGATTGTAGATGAGATATACTTTTTTTGGGACCTTCCACACAAATAAGCAGATTTTCTGAAATTGTTGTAATTTTTTAATTTTAATTTTTCGCCCCTGTAACTCCTAATCCAAAAGCTGTAGCAACATACATTTTTCTCCTTCGTATTATTTTATGATATTTGACGAAATTCCAAGAATCCTATCGATACCGGTACTTCCTTCCTATACCTCCGGTATAAATGGCACATCTAGCTCATATGTTTTTAGGATTCATATCCTATCTATACATCATATAGTTTTAATTTATTCCAATTTCTAACATCCAAATAAAAAATCGTTGGGTTGGCGGGCTCATGGAGTTTTAGTCGCTATGAATCACTTCGACGGGAAGCGTCGCGCAAACACTCGTTCATATATAGCTACTAGGCGACCATATTGTGCTGAATATGGACTACGGCGACTTAGTGAAGCTCCGAGTGCTAATTTAATTAAAATATGGGTAAAGCGTTTTGAAGAGACCGGTTCAACATTTAAACCACAAGCAAATGGTCTCCCAAGAACATCTAGGACCGAAGACAATGTTGAGAGAGTTATGGAGTCAGTACGAGGAAATCCTCAAATGTCGACCCGCAATTATCGAGACGAAGTTTGCAACGAATTTTAACATTGGATCTTAAACTGCATCCATATAAGCTGCAATTAACACAATAATTGAAAGAGTCTGACTTCATAGCAAGGCTCGCATTTGCTAATGAAATGCTTAATCGATTTTCCAATTTTGACAATATCCTTTTCTCTGACGAGGCTCATTTCCTTATGAATGGGTTCGTAAACCGTCAAAATTGTCGTTACTGGAACAGTGAAAATCCCAAAATCAAACACCAGAAACCATTGCATAGTCCTAAAGTGACAGTATGGGCAGCAATCTCTGGCAGAGGAATAATTGTTCCTTTCTTCTTCGAAAATGCGCGGGGCCAAAATGTCTCGGTTAATACGGAACGCTATGTTGAGATGTTGGACGGATTTTTGGCTCCAGAAATTGAAAGTTCAAGAATAGTGAATTCCAGAACTTGGTTCCAACAAGATGGAGCTACCTGTCACACATCAAATGACTCCATGGCGGTGGTGAAGCAGATGTTCCCTGGCAGACTGATTTCGAAAAGAGGTGATATCCCATGGCCCCCACGTAGTCCAGACTTGACGCCTCTTGACTTTTTTTTGTGGGGAGACCTCAAACACAAAATCTACAGTAATAATCCAAGAAACATCGTTCAGCTCAAGGAGAATATCCGTGGTGAAATGGCAGCCATTACATCAGTATTACTGAAGAAAGTTTTCAATAATTTTCCTTTGCGGTTAGAGGAGTGCCGTCGTAGAGAGGGTCAGCATTTAGATGATGTTATTTTAAAAAAATAAACTCCATTTATTACTCTACAATGCCTTAGATTTATTTTAACCATACCTTTTGTATTTATTTTTTAATCTATTTTTTAAATATGCACGTTCTATTGCGCCACCCTGTATATATGTATATGTATATATAAATTAATATTATCATCAACGTTGGCTCCCCAGCGGTAATTACAAAAAGAAAAAAAAATAATATTAAAATGAGATTAAAATTAAATTTATATCGATCCTAATTAGTAACAATGGTATACGAAGTCATGCAGTTATTAAATTTCCATTGAAGAAAAATGTGCAAAAATTCTTGAACGAAAAACATTGTTAGAATAAGAGAATACTCTTAAATCATTAGGCAAATGGTTCCAATATCGAACAATCCTAATAAGGAGAGATCTCTCAAATGCTGAAATATTTAATGTTTGTATATTTAATTTTTGTAATGATTTGTATATTTCTTGTCGAGTGTGAAAACTGAAACATCCCATATAGTGAAACAGGCACTCCACTTTTGACAACCTTATAAAAAATAATTAAATTGCGATAATTCACAAAATTATTAAAAGAGCAACCTAATACTCTTTTCACATATACGGAAATGTGTTCACGCCTACGTACACTGAAAATGAATCTTGCAACTGCATTTATTGTCAATTTCAATTTCGAAACATTCAGTGATAATTTGAGGCATTAGAAGCATCAGGAAAATCTCGATCACCATCAACAAATAGGGACGCAGAACAAATTTCATTATGTAAATAATCCATTAGATCATTAATATGAAGTAAGAAAAGAAGCGGTCCTAAAACCGAGCCCTGCGGCACGCCCGATTTTAGAGCCAGCCAACACATTCGAATTTCTTCCATTCAAATTTACAAACTGAAATCTGTCACACAAATAAGACAAAATGAGTTTGCAAGCCGAGATAGAAAAGTTGAACTTATATGTAAGTCTCTCCACCTTCTGTGACATATGGAGTTGAAAGCCTTAGACAAATCCAAAGAAACCAGAACACTACGCCAGAACATGTTACGATTCATGTCCTTCCAGATGGCATCGGTTAGGGACAAAAGTAAACTTGTTGTATTAAAACCACATCGAAAAGCGTACTGATTTTCAATAATTTTACTCCCAGATTGTGCCATAATTTGATCTTTCAATAAGTGCTCAAAAACCTTAAATAGTACAGGGAAAATAGTAATAGGCCGCAAATCATTAGGCCCATTTACAGTAGCAGATTTCGATATAGGAATAACACTGGCAGTTTTCCAAGCTTGTGGAAAAACAGACGTTGTCAAAATAGAATTCGTTAAATGTGTAACAATTTCACACATATAAGGAAAAATTAATTATAAAAATTGTACCGGAATACCATCCACACCAACCGAATTATATAGATTTAATTTTATTCAAAGCTGCAGCAACTTCGTCAGTACTAAACATCTTAACGCTATCGAATCATCGACACTATGAAATGACTCAAAATCAAAATTAGTTGTATTAGTTTGTAAATTAGATGTAAAAATTTCTGAGAACCTGGTATCGTAAATTCATTATTTGAACTTTTCGCAATTTTACGTCACGCCTTTTTTTCTCTTTTAAGAAATGAAACTACATTTGGTTTCTTTCTGTTCCCATTCAGATTCAGAAACGGAATTGCATAAAACTGCCTATTTGTTTTAGGTTCTATAATGAAAATATCTGTTTTATTGTGTTTTAATAGAGAAGCATCAATAATTTAAGTGTCTGATTTCGAATCAGCGTATGAAGTGAGTTGTTACTTCAAATATCATTCACAAATAAATTTCAAATGTACTTTAAATAAATTGACAATATTGAAAACGAAACGAAATTAAACTTTCATGAAGGCTACATAATACAGGGTGTCCATCGGGAAGGTATACTACTATGTTTGTTTATAATTTTTGATTAAATGGAAGAGAATGGGTTTTATATTGATAAATGTTTTATTTAATGTCGGCTATTCTGTTTCTTCACATATCCATTTAAATGAAAATGTGCCTCGTTACTCATTATGATTTTTTCATGAAAATCGGGCATGTCATGGGCGAGCTGTAACATCCATCTTGGCATATGTATGACGGCGTAAATGGTCTTGTGGAAGACGCTCTTGTGTCAGGTGAATCTTAAATGGAAACAACAGCAAATTCTTGTGCAAAATTGTGGCCAAAGTTGTTCTTTGAAGACCAAGCTCCTGAGCACGGCGTCGAATTGAGGTTAATGGATTGTTTTGAACACTTTTTTGAACGGCAGTAATGTTTCCAGCCGATCTTGCAGTACCTTGTGGTCCATGCTTGGCCCTATCAGCTATAGACCCTCTTTCTTCGAAATCATTCACTACACGATAAATAGTGCGTCTTGTTGGCACGTTGTTTCTCCAAAAAATTTTATATAACTTTATCATCGTCACAGTAATCGATGATTGATTTTGATGAAATGTTTTAACGATTAAAACACGTTGGTTTATCGAATATTTTTTCATAATAAATTTGCCACGTCTCTACTCTTCATGACAGCCAAATAAGAACTGTCAAGACTAATGTTTAATAAAATGGCAACAAAACAAAGTAGTATACCTTCCCGACGGACATCCTGTACTTTAAATAAATTTACAATATCAAAACCGAAACGAAATTCAACTTTCGTGAAGGCCACTTAATATGAAACGCTCTCATGTGTCCCATTCGTGGATTAAAATATTAATTGTTATACGAGAAACTTAGGGTAATTCCGTACAAAAGCTATTCAAACCTTTTTTTTTTATTTCTGGTTGTTTCAACAAGCCAAATTCACTGCAAACAAATCCACATTTTCCGGGAATATTGTGTGCGATAAACAATACCAAACCACTATGTTAAGATCGTTCCCTAAGACTCATATCCACATTTGAAACATAGAGTTACGTTGCCATTGATTTATTTCCTATAAACATTTTTGTAATTTTTCTAACCGAACGTTGGAAAAAAATCACAAACATTTAATGATAAAAATGTGTTAAAGATACGAAAACCCTAAGAAAACCATCTCTTTGCTTGCTATAAGTGAGGCTAATCCCTATTTTGTTGATTCTCCAACACCACCGCCACCTCCAATCATGGCTTTTGTTATTGGAAGGTTTGTTGAGTATCGTAATGGAACTTGGAGGGGGGAAAAAAGCTGTTAATCTTTACGACCGCCCAGTGTGAACACCAATTAATTGCGTAAATTACCCCAAAAGATTATGACGATGTGGATGATGATGATGGTGATGATGATGATGCCAATGTTGATGCTGATGCCACAAGTCACACATTGTCTTAAGTTAGTTTAGATTTCTTTTTGGGGGGGATAATTTATTTAAACCAAATCATTGACGATACAAATAGTTCAACAAAACGGCGAAATATTTTACTAAGAAGAGGTAATTTTTATTTGTTGTTGGTGGTCTTTTTTTTTTTTGAATGATTTCAAGCGTTTTTTTTTTTTTTTTTTTTTGATAGTTTTGATTAATTTATGGCGTCAGCAGCATTGACAGGTATTAGTCATAGCCAACAAATAAAAGCGTGAATTGTGGTTTAAAATGGTTTTAAGTGAGTGCATACGAATTGTAGACACCCTCATCAACGATTTCATGTACAAATTTTTGTTTTTGCAACATACAAACTATATATTTCATTTCAATTTATTTAAGGACAGTTTTAGAATTTTGAAATTTTAATAAAAAAAAGTGCAGTAAATTCGCCCGGTAACAGTTTTTTTCATTAATCGATTTGTGATTTCATTGCTAGAGAAAATATCCATATCCAGCTTTATATTGTCATACCGAAAGTTACGAGTATTATTATTATTTTTCTCCCTCAAAAGATCCTTAAATAGTCTTGACAAGTTTCTTTGCAATATTGTTGCCTCTTTTCGAAATAGTCGGCATAAAAACACTGTTGAAATCGCTTACAATGACATTTAAGAGATTGATGAAAATAAGTCATATTTGGAATATTTTCTTTTGTTGTTAAATGTCTTTTTATTTATTATTTTACTTCTATCATACATACAATTAAAAAATGTTTAATAGATTTTAGTAATTACACAGGTTGAGATAAAACTAAAAGTATTGCAGCAAAGGAAGATATTTTATTTTTCAAATAATAATCTTTGTCTATGAAAGAGAAAACAATTAAAGGAAAAAGATAGGATGAAACCTTTAGGAAGAGATATCACAGTTATTCTTCTAGATTCTTCAACAATTTATGATGTGATAGCCTGTTTTGATTCTCGAATTTGTCATTTATCTTGCCAATGTAAGTATATAACATATCCTTCTTAAAACGATCATATATGCGACGGGTTGAATACCTCATGTTTAAGCCATTTATCTGTTTTAAGTTCTTGTTTTGAATGACTTGGAGTTTTTTCAAATGACTTTTCGCACATCTTTTAGACCAGACCTGACAGCCATACATGATGATGATGATTCGTCCAAATCCACATTTTGTAAATGAGCAGTTTATTTTTGAAATTTAAATGAGATCTACGGTTAAGTAAAGGGAATCCACATTTTATAGCTTTGTCTGCCGCACTTAAAACATGTTCTTTAAAGTTCAAGTGTTTGTCAAGTATTAATCCCAGATATTTCACTGAATTTTGTAAAGGCGATTTATTGAAAGGGAAAATTATAGCTTGTGTTTTTCCTTCGTTTATTTTTATTTTCCATTTCGTGGAATATTTTCCAATATGAGCTAGCGATTTCTTCATATTCTTAACAATTGCATTTGAAACTTTTCCACTTGACATTATGGCAGTGTCATCCGCATATAATGCTATTGCCTCATTTTTAAGCAATTTAAAATCTGATGTGAATATGGCGTACAAAGTCGGAGACAAAACCGAACTTTGCGGTACACCAGCTAGGATTTTTCGGGGTGCGGACTGCTCTTTGTTGACACTAACAATGAATGATCTGTTGGCCAAAAAACTTCATACCATCTTTTGTAAATAAACGGGAAATTCAAATTTGTTAAGTTTATATATTAGACCATCATGCCATATGGAATCGAAGGCTTTTTCTATATCTAGAAAAACCATTCCAGTACTTTTCCGATGTCTTTTGTTGCTTAAAACCGTATTTACAATTCTTTTTATTTGGTTGTTGTTAAATGTATAAACTTATATTTCCTAAATATTTCTTTAAAATTATTGCAAGTTATTCAAATGCTATTTCCAGTTTAGAAAAAATATCATGTAAAAACCCAATTTATATAGTTGAGTTCCCGATAATTAAGCTCGCTTTTCAAATCTTTGTTTGCCCGAGAGAATGATATAATTAAGTCATATTTGGAATATTTTCTTTTGTTATTAAATGTATAAACTTAAATTTCTTAAATATTTCTTTAAAATTATTGTAAGTCATTCAAATGCTATTTCCAGTTTCAAAAAAATAGAATGTCCAAAAACAAATTTATGTAGTTGATTTCCCAATAATTAAGTTCGCTTTTCAAATCCTTGTTTGCCCGAAAGAATGAAAGTATATTTCATTTGGCACAGATGAAAATGTAACGCCCAGAAGGAATCATCGAAAAAGGCAAGAAAAAATTTGCCTAATGTGTTTTATTGATTTGGCACAGCCTATTATTTTATCAGATTGTAGTCGTAGATGTAGACCCGTCCCATGCAAATTGACGTTTTTTCGGAATACATTATTTTCCCTGTAGCAACTAACTTGTAGGCTGCAATAATATAACATTTCGTCCAGCGTATTGCGACCATTTTCGCTTGACGTTGATGAGAGTTACCAATCTTACGTTATCAGCCATCATCCACTTCATTCCATTGATTTAGCAAGGATTCGCAAGTAGAAAGTCGGTATGTAAGGTGGTTCTTTTTGCATCCAGCCTTATTCAAGTGGTCCCAAACAGTTCTTTATGCAACGCTTATCTCCTGGGCAATCGAAGCAGTGCTTACATGATCGCGAACTTGATGATTTCCATTGTTCTATCGACATTTTCGACAATTGGCTTTTTCGCCTCCACACTTGACATATTTTCTCTTTGCTAGTGTCCATATTTGATGCTCTTTCTAACGATACTGAGTTCAGCAATCACAAAAATGTCTGAGTAATGTTTGCAGTGCGAAATCTTATCTTTCTAACGCTATCTGGCGCACTAGAGCCATCTATATCTTATATTTCATATAAATATTTGTATAAACAGGAGAAGCTCGAAGCTGGACAAAAAAATCAGCCAAATATGAGAAAGATTTTAATATGTTTTCGTTAGCTAAAAAGAATATATGGTGGTTATCGGAAATTTAAAAAAGTAGCTATTTTCGTTGGAGAAATAATCCGAATTGGTGTATAATGTATGACAATATAGTTGATAATACGGCTGAATTGGTATATAATGCATGATAATATACCGATTCAGTCTATTTTTGAAGGCTATTATGCTGCTGAATCGGTATATATCGTCACCTAAAATGCAAAAGGCCGTAACTAACAAAAATGTAATTTTACAGGAGAAGCAAAAAACGATATAAATTAAAGACTACTTAAAGCTTAATATCCAAATTATAGATTCAAGCTTAGAAAACAAAGACGGATTTGTTTCTGAAAAAAAAAAATTATGGAAAAAAGTAGTTTTTAAGAAATGTTAGTTACGGCCTTTTACACTCTGTTTTTCTGAAACCAAAAAGCCGTAACTACAAGAACAAAATTGTGCATAAAATCAAACAAATGGTTAAAATAAGAAAATGTGCTTTTAGGCTGTAACTAAAAAATTATTTAATTCATAAATTTAAATCGAGAAAATAAAATTAAATTAAACTGATAAAGAAAAACAAAATACATAATTCATTTCAAAACAACAAAAACTGCATTGCATTGCAAATTAGAATAGGTTTAAGATGTAAAGGGTATATTATCATAAAAGCTGTGGCAGTCAGCGGGAAGTAAGAATTTGAATTCCTGAAGGTGTTCCCATTTCTTTTTGGATATTGGTATTCTTTCGATATGTAACTGTGAAGGTTCGATGTCCTTAAATTTTTGTTGTGTACGTTGTGGCAAAACGTTATAATCGTCTCTGATATTTATTTTATAATAAATTACTCCACTTGAATCATATGCCAAGGCACGAATCATATTAACAGTTGGCTCTCCGGATTTTTTGCCTGTAATGAAGAAACTGAGTTTTTTATATATAATTTATACATGTGTGTTGAATTTTACCTGGTCGAGTGGATACGTAGCGCTTAGGAATACTTTCGTAGTCAAGGAAATACTTGTAATCAAGATGATGCACTGTTAGAGGAAAGGGGTTCTTTCGAGACTCTCCAATCAACTCAGACAGCTCAGATGGTAAATTTATTTGTCTCTTCTTGATTTTTCTTTGAATGAGGGAGTGGGTCGAATCACACTCCATTTGTGTATGTCCCACTATTAAATATTTATGTTCTACCGTTATGTTTTCTTGAACACATGAAGATAATATAGCGTTAGAGAGAATTACATTTCGGTTCTGGTAGAAACAGCCATCGGAATATATTATTATGTGATTAATATTTGGTGACTTTTTAATGGCATTTTTTATGTATTTTATTATACATGTAGCAAAGGTAGAAGCAATAAGAGTACCATCTGTTTCGTTCCAGACAAAATTGTCAGATTCATGTGAAATAACGTTATAAATTGTGAAATTGTGCACTTGTAATGTCATTTTATAGTACGTGGCATTTGCATTTGTCTGTGGAATCAATTGCACTGCCTGCATGTCAATGCATAACAACAAGTGTAATCCTGATTTGGCGTTTTCCATGTCATTTAACTTTTCATTTCTCATGTCTTGTATATCCTTTCTATGAATGTCGTACGAATCGAAGAACTTAACGATTCGTATGATGTGCAGGTATCGCACATATCATTTTTTGGCTTAAATATACTACAGTTTTGTTTTTTTAATACTGCCATAAATGTTGGAAAAGATACATGAGCTACTCCATACTCTTTGGAGAAAATGAGTATTTTTTTTTTCAAATTTTCGATAATCAATTCTAAAACATCCTCTACATTGTGGATTACAGATGGCATAAATGGGTCCACAATGTAGAAGGTCCAATTTTTCGTCACTTTTTCGAGCATTTCGGCCTATATTCCACGAATAACGCGTGTTGTGTTATCCTGTAATACTTCAATAGTGTTCGGCTTGTCCACATAGACTAACGACTTGACATAACCCCACAAGAAATAATCAAAAGGCGCTAAACCGCAAGATCTTGAGGGCCAACTTACAGGGCCAAATCGAGAGATAAGCTGCTCAACAAATTCATCCCTCAACATATCCATTGTTTCACGAGCAGTGTGCCATGTTGCACAGTTCTGATGAAACCGCATGTCAACCAAGTTCAACTCATCCAATTGTGGCAAAAACCGAAATTCCTTGTGGTTGGGTAACACATGCCCAATCGCTGAGAACGGCGACGAATTGACATTTCACGATCGTCATTAACACTGGGCGCTACGGCTGCAATATTTTCTTCGCTACGCAATCTACGCATGCGAGTCGATGGTTTTATGTCCAGCAAACTAAATTTGGTGCGAAATTTGGAGATAACAGCACGAATTGTTGATTCAGCAGGACGATTATGACGACCATAAAATGGTCGTATCAAACAATGCACATTTGTTACAGAGCACGAATTTTGATAATAAATTTCAACGATTTGAAATCGTTGCTCGTTTGTTAGCCTTTCCATGATGAAATGGCAGAGTATACTGTACACTTTTCACTTGGACAAACGACGTTTGGACGCCATTACCAACCAGTACTGCCAACATGAAAAACTTAAATTTTAAAAAATCACCCTATACTAGTGGAAAACTGGGTAAATAAGATAAGTTCTATCTGAAAATGAGTCAAAACATCATCCTCTACATTGTGGCAACCTTTAATGGTAGATATTATATGATAGTTTCGGCCAGGCCGAACTTATGGCGCCTGTCCAACTTTGCGCTTCTTCTTTTGTTTAAATATTTATTGCATAATACTTGATGTAGGGTATGAACTATTTAAACCAAAAATTTACTTCCAAAAAAATAAAAAATCATAACAAATATAGACCACATGTAGCGATTGAACTGTATGAAACTATTAGATCAATTACTCAAACTTTCGAGTTGTGTCATTTGTAGTTTTATAGTTTTGCCAACTAAGCCAAATGTGTTTCAGCACCAATGATCTCTCTCACTTGCTCTGACTCCCCGGGACAGCTGCTTCGTGTAGCAACACGTCCTTACGTTCCATGTGCTTAGTTGTAATGCCAATCAATTCCCCGAGAGATGTTTTATGGCAGATAACAGAAATAGTCGTAATTTCTATTTTTTCCATACTCCTCGTTTTCCCACACAAGCACGCACATTTTGTGTCAGCACCCGTATAAAGTGGAAATTGGCTTCCTTTTTGGCAAAAGGTTTCTTTCTGCTCTCTCTCTCTCCGCTATGCCGAGTTCACCAATGCGTATTTTACCTCTGCCACCATGGTCGAGAAGCGAGAAGCGGAAAATACGTTACTATTGTAATTAAACTGTATTTGTCAAGTGTGCTCTAGGTTTCGTGTCAGGCGTTGTCTTCGGTATTGTCATCTTCTTTGGTGGGTGCTGCATTTACATGCTTAGTTTTTCCGCATTTCCTGTCGAAGTCGCGGGACCAATGAAACGGCTTTGTTCAGCTTTGGTGTCTTTGCATTTACACTGAAGCCATCTTAATTAGGGTACTTAAAGAAAAGAGCCACAGACAGACGGGCAAGAAACATTTCACGCTTAATTCATTTGGATGGATAAACAGCCATGTTTCAGTGGGCAACCATGCGTACATCCATGCATAACCATCTATGGACGGTCTTTAGACATCATAGTTTCAAGACTTTGAGTCCAAAATAAACAACTCAGCCAATTGGGGCTGCATCGACATTTGTCGCTCTAACTTTTTTTCCAGCGGCTCTTTGTTTCAACTCTTTTTAGCCTTTTACCTAAATGTTGGCTGGCTTCTTGTTAATGTATGCTTTTATGTAGGCAGGCATGTACTCGGGTATTCAGCGACAGCGACAGCGACAGCGACAGTTGTAAGTTGGCCGCTTCTGTGCCTTTCCTGTGCAAGATGAGGCCACTCGCTCCATTGTAGTAATAAAACAAATTCACATGTATTCCCCGGGATGCGGGCTGATCAGGTGGAAAGTTAGCTGTGTTCTGTTTTATTTTTATTTTTTCGTTTCGTTGTTTGTTGTCGGTTTAACATTAAACATTTGTGAGCATTTGCACCAATTTGCTGTAAGCTTTTGGTGTTTTCACCGATGTTCAGCCATTAGTTGTTAGTTGCTGTTGATGGTTCCATTTTCTTTGAATTGTTTTCTTTTCCTTCTTTTAATTAATTTGCATCATGAGGCATGATGACCATTATGAACACAGGAACTTAAGCGGTGGTTAACCATAAATTACAAAGTATGCAAATGTCGAAACAAACACTTGGGGAAGGACTTCAATGTAGGGTACGTAAGAAGTTATTGCAAACTTGTTGAAATTTTTTCAGAATTTACTAGTGATTAATATCATAAAACAGTTAGGATTTAATTTTCATTTGAAAGGCCAGTAATCTTCGATTCCTAGAATACTTTACCGAAAGAAAATCTAGAAAGTGCTTACATGGAGGTCTTTTTTCGGTTGATCGAACATCCCTGAAATCATGTATTTGTAGTTTTTGCATCAAACTGAAATCGATAAAGTTTTTGGGAAATGGAAATTTCCGTTAACTGGTTCTCTTGCGTTGAATAATCGGATATTTGCAAACTCTAATTTGAATTCTCTGATTGACTGTAATCGTCGATAGAGAAGACTTTGCCGACGGAAAATCTGGAGGGTGCTTAGATGGGGTTCCTTTTTCGGTTGATCGAACATCTTTAAAATCATGGATTTGTAGTTTTTGCATTAAATCGAAATCGACAAATTCTTGGTTCTCTAGGCTCTTTGCGTTGAATAATCGGGCATTAGCAAATTCTAATTTAAATTCTCTGACTGACTGTAATCGTCGATCCCTAAAGGGCTTTGCCGAAAAAAATCTAGAAAATGCTTATATGGGGGCCCTTTTTCGGTTGATCGAACATCCCTGAAATGATGGTATTTGCAGTTTTTGCATCAAACCGAAATCGACAAATTCTTGGGAAATGGAAATTTCTGTTACCTGGTTCTCTAGGCTTTTTGCGTTGAATAATCGGGTATTGGCAAATTCTAATTTGAATTCTCTAATTGACTGTAATCTTCGATCCCTAGAAGACTTTGACGAAAGAAAATCCAGAAAGTGCTTAGATGGGGGTCTTTTTTCGATTCATCGAACATCATGTATTTGCAGTTTTTGCATCAAACCGAAATCGATAAATTCTTGGGAAATGAAAATTTCCGTTAATTGGTTCTCTAGGCTTTTAGCGAAACAGTTAGTTAATGTAACAAAACAGTTAGGATTTAATTTTCATTTAAAAGTCCTGTAATCGTCGATCCCTAGAAGACTTTGTCGAAAGAAAATCTGAAATGTGCTTAGATGCGGGAGCTCTTTCGGTTGATCGGCAGAATAGTATAATATGTTTCTATTAAAGATTCGTATCTTTCATTCAATTTCCCTATTTCCAATGTAATTAAGCTCGTATTAAGCATTTAGTACTGTGTAATTACATCTCCAAATTAGTCGAAAATATGGTGGTCTTTCCCAATCGAAGGACTTTCAAAAAGTTAAAAGCTTCTTTTATTATTATTTTCGATAATAACCTGCCCTTCTTGGATCATTCAAACTTTTGTATCAACGAAAAGGATTTTGTGTGAAGATATAATAAATTGTTAAATTTTCCATTTACAATAGACCTCCAAGAAAAAAAATCGGACACATTTAGATCAGGAAACTTTGGGAGCCAACGGAGTGTGGAGTTTCCTGAAAGCTTATTGTCAGACTTTCACTGCAATTTTGTTATAACAGGCCTGACTATGTGAAAAATGGCACTGTCTTGTTGAAACCATACAGAATTGAAAATAATACTATTTCCGTGTAGTCCTGTAAAGGAAACTCTTCCAACGTTTTTAGACCGGATGTTGATGGCAAAATTCATCAGCTACCTTGCATAAAAACCCTTTGATAAGTGGAAACATGTTTATATGAAATCATTGATGTGAAATGTGAAATTTTGGTGTGAATAAACAGAGTGGCGCACGAACCGTGCTACAAACCCAATGTCAATGTCAATGTGGACTTTTACTTAGAGATGTTCAGGGAGTTTTTTACCTATAACTGCGCTGAAGACGTATCCGTTTCAACAGCATTTGATTCCAGCAAGATGGAATAACAGCGCAGATAGCCAGACCGGTTATGGCGGAGCTTCAACGAAAATTCTCAACTTGTTTGGGAAAACTTCACTATCCATCCAAGGTCATTCACTATCCAAAGTCATCTGATCTGACTGCACTAGACTTTTTTTCTATCGGTTCATGCCAAGCAAGAGGAGTACAAAATGAAACCGGGGAATTTGACTGAATTGAAGCAGTTTATTGAAACAACAATTGAGGACATCCCGACTTCAACCCTTCAAGTCGCAATTAATAAGTTTCTGATCAAGTATCGCATATGTGCGAATGAGCATGGTGGTTATTTATAGTCTATCATCTTTAAAATCAATTAGTTAAAGTTAATCAATTAAAATTGAATTTTCTATGCAAAAAAAAAAAAAAAAAAAAAAATAAATAAATAAATAAATAAATAGATAAATAGATAAATAAATAAATTAATTAAAAATAAATTATTTTTTTTTCATTTTATTTAAGTCTATGGAACAAAATTTCTTTACAGACTAAGATATAATTGTTAAGATATAAATATTGAGATGAGTCAAACTCTATGAGTTGATTGGAATCTTCGATGCATAATCATTAATTTCGTTAAGAATATAAAATCCACTATTCAGAGTACTATTTTTTGCATAAGAAGTAAAATGACGAGTTTTGTCAAAAATATGTGTTTGCCGGAGAGACCCAGGAGGAACGTAAAATAGAATCTGTGCCAAAAGATTAGAACAGTTTATGTAACCACCGATTATATTAAAAACAAATAGCGCTATCTGAAAGTTACGATATTGTAATGTCTGTCGCCCAAGTAATAAGCATTTTGAATTGTAGGTTGGTAGAGGTCCTTCAAATCTAAATGAAGAAAGAGCAAACTTTACAAACACACGCTGCACCCGTTCGATACGTGCAATATGAATATTGGAATGAGGACACCAAATAATAGCAGCATATTCCAACTTAGATCTAACATATGATTCAAAAATGATTTTAAATGTGTTAGGGTCAGAACAATTCCTTTTAATGTACGCAAGAACTTTATACGCCTTAGGAATAACATTAGATTTTTAACATTTGATATAATAACATTAAATTTCTTATTGTGGCACAATTAGTGCGCCACCTTGTACTTGTTTTTTATGAGAAATTTCTTATAAGAAGATAATTTTCACAACTTGGCGTGCAGCGTTTTATTTTCAGAAAAAGTCGTTCCGTTCGTGAAAAAATATTTTCGATTTCGATCACTGCTCTGACAAATCATGCCCACTCTGCTCCGAATGCTCGGTTTTTATTATGGATTTTGTCAGTTTTAGGTTCATATGTTTTCAGTAAAACAATTTCCTCTTTACAACACTACTTGTATTTGCTTAATGAAATCAATATAATCCTTCCATATACAGCCATCATAATAATCATACCCTTTTATAACAAATAACCCAAAAATATATATGAACGACTATTATAAGAAAAATTGAAATTCGCTATTATCACCTCGATAAAATTAATGGAACTAATAATGTCCAAACATGGACGCAGAGGTGACGAGCTATTACTTTTTACATTATGTTAATAAATATTTTTCACACATTATTATAATTTAAATAAATTGAACATAATTCTAAAAACTGACGCCTTTACTGCCAGTATTCTGTCTGGTGTTGTCTTGTGTGATGGACAGACAGACAGCAAGCAAGTTCAATGGCTCGCTTGATGCTCGGGGGAGCAGCGGATATCACCTTCGCCACGGCTCCGTCAAGAGAAACGTCAAGTGATTTAGTTTAAATGGGGTTTCTGATGAAATGTAGCCTGCAATTCAACAGAATCTTTGTTCCTCTTCCAGTCGGGCAACTTTATAATTTTGAAGATTTTTGAAGTTTTGATGATGGACAGTGCTGGACAAATTGCTAATTTACTCAAATGCAACAAACACCAAATAATCGCTGCACAGTTGATGGGAAAACTTTGTGTAATTCCCAGCTAAGAGCAATAATAATAATGGCAAAGCAGCCAGCCACCGCAGCAGCAACGGCCCTATACAGTAATGCAAATAGTGGTGTGTTAAGGCCTGGGGCCATGCGGAGCGTACGATAAATTTCGGCAAAAGGGTGATGCTGCGCAGGCGCACAACCACGCGTCCACAGCCATTATTGGCTGTTGCAGCCAACCGACTGCAACAGTCGTGTTACTTCATCAGTAACAATTTATGACGGGACCTGTATCATCAGTTCATCACATCACACATCATACTTCATTTAAAGGTCCATTTCGGAGTCTTTAAATTCACTGGCCGTCGCCTTTGAAGGAGCGAACGTGATACCGTACGATAAATATCCCATTGTCCGGAGCAATCATTAACGTCAGCGTACGTGATCTTCTAAATCGATTTTTGTCGCCATTGGTGACAATAATAACAGAGTAAACCGACCGAATGCTTGTTTAAACAACACTTTAATGCCCCAAAGCTCGTTGGGAGCAACAGCCCATAATGTGACTGCTACCTACCTATTTCTACAGTTCGTCCCAAGAAGGAGGAGGCAAAATTCGAGAAAAGCTAACAGAGAAGGTAACAAATCAAAATATTTGACCAACGTAAATGCCTCCAGAACGTGTTTGGAATGTGAGTGTTTGACAATGGTCATTAAATTAATGGATGGACAGTGGTTTGCAGGATGTTGGATATACATACTGGTAAATCCAGTAACATCCCAGCAAAAGAAGTGTATCCGCGGAATCCAAATTTCACCGCAATTTTTGAAGCAAAGTGGTGAAAATTTGAGTAATCACTAATGAATTTAACATAGGCTTGTCATAGAAAGGAAGCGGTTTTTTTTGTCGTGTGTCTTCTTCACAATTGCATGAGTATTATTATATCGATGTAAAGGCAGTTATTTTGGTCGAATTTTTCATTTGAAAAAAAAAATTGTTTTTGGATCAGAGCTTTCCGACCGAAATTAGACCGTAAAACAGTGTTTCTATCAAATGTGATTATATGGCAGTCGAATTCAAAAAAATTAATAGCGTTTAAATGTAATTCAATTTATTAAGAACTTTGTTTAGATTTGAAATCGGTATAAAAATGCTTCTTTGGCAATAATAAATATGTACATACAGTTTGTAAAAAAGTGTTTTCAACACTATAGAAAATTAAAAGCTTTAAGAGAAACTCTTATTTTTATGTAAAGTAAATAACTTTTTTCATCCGTTTTTTTTTTATTTATGTAAATAAAGATATTTTTAAACATTTTACATAAAAAAAAACAAAATTAATTTCAATGTTCCAGTAGTAATTATAAATTAAAAAAATAATTCAGGTTTCAGGGTGTAAAATAAATGTTTTCAAAACTATTTTAAATTTAGAAAAATGCTTTCTGAATATGTGAATTTTTTTTTTTTAGCTGCTAATACTTCGTGTGCCTTCCTTTAGCATCAATTACTGATTGCAAGCGTCTACCCATCATATTCGCCTGGTATTTTGGCCCATTCTTCTTTAATAAATGTTATTAACTGTTGTTTGTTTTTTGGAGACCTTTTCCCGACTTTTTTCTTAAGGTGGACCCACAAATTTTCTATTGGGTTTAAATTAGGGCTTTGTGATAGAATATCAAGTACTTTTCTGCAATTGTTCAATAGCCAGGATCTACACGTATACGATTTATGTTTTGGGTCATTATCTTGGTATAATTTATATTTTAACCTTTCGGGATTTCCTGGGTCTACAAAATCGAATTTTCGTGCACTGGTGTTCAATTCATTTTTTAAAATATCCAAGTAGACTTCCTTCGTTATTATTTCATCCAAAATTCTTATTTTGCCAACACCTTTGCTTGAAATACATTCTCACGCCATAATAGATAATTTTCCGAACTTCACAGTAGGTATTATATTTTTATTTTCTAAGGCGATCAGAGGTTTCCGCCAAACTTTTTGTGGTCCATCGTGGTAATAAAGCATCACCTTTGTCTCGTTGCAAAAAATAACATCATCCCAGTGCTCCGGAGGAAAAGAAATGTGCTCAATGGCAAATTTATATCTTTTTTCAATGTTTACCGCGGAAAGCGAAGGGTTTTTCCTGGCAACTCTTGAAAAGTATTGATGGTTTTGCAGCACGTTTCGAATGGTCGATGAGAGATACTTACTCCACATTCATCATTAATATCAAGAGCAATTCCTCTAGTGCTGGAAAGTGGATTTTCATCAATAGTTTTCAAAATTTTACGCTCAGTGCGCCGCGTGACTTTTCTTCGTGTGCCTGGTGTTTGTTTCGGCTCAAGCCTACCCTCCTCTTCAGCCTACCCTCCTCTTCCTTAAGTTGAGGGAGAACATTTCAGCAATTTCTTTGTGAGATTTTCCTTTGTAATAATTGTAATACACTAACTGTGTAATATTTTTGTCGAGTCGTTTTCCTGGCATTGTATTTATTTAATTCCGTGATCTTTAGTTGTTTGTACGCGCTCAATTTTATGAATAAACACTACCAACTGCACTTAGCATACTGGAAACTTCATTTCTTTGTAAGTAATGTGCAAAAAACTAACGGTTCTTCTTTTCTTTGTTTTTTTGAAAACTCTAGATTTGTTAGTAGCATTGTTGTTGTAAGTGTGCATGTATTTTTATTGCAGTTTCGGCACCTTCTTGTCGACAACAGACAAAAAAACAGTTACATAAAAAAACAAAAAACAAATAATATGATTTTTTGTTGTTTTTCTTCATTGAAGTTGAAATTCGTAAAAAATTTTTGATTTGAAAAGACTTTTTTTTACAAACTGTATTTTTCATTTATTTATTTATTAATCCAACAACAACTTAAGTCTAAAAATAGATAACTATGTACAGTTTTTGAATTAATTGAATGCAGTTACAATCGATTAGGAGTTACAAAAAGGTTAAAAACCTTCATTTGAAAAACAAAAATAAATAGTAAAGCCAAACATTAATAGAAAAATGTTGTTCATAGAGTGATTATCTGCGAAGATGACCACTTATAGACACAAATTTTCAGTTTGATAAATTCCCCTTATTAAGTTATTTATAAATCGTTACATTCTCATATTACGGGAAAAGTACAATAAAGAATCTTATTAAAATAGTTATCATTTAATCTTTTAAGGTAATCCTTAAAAAGTTCGTATCCTGTTTCCTCATGTAGCACAGAAGTGCGGTACCTCCAATGTTTGTTGAAAATCCTTTTTAAGCATTTGTTTTGAAGAATTTGCATTTTTTGTAAGTGGCTTTGTGCCGCGTTGTGCCATATAGGTGAAGCGGAAGACTTTATAGGCCTTATAGTAGACTTGTAAATAAGATTTTTATTTTTAGGGCTTGATCGTCTGTTTAAAAATGACCATTATGGCCTGAATGAACGCAGTGCCTTCTTGCAAGATAATTGAATATGTTTCTGAAAGGAGAGTTTTTTTTTTATCTAAAATCACCCCAAGATATTTGACTTTATTTTGAGTTTCTATGGTGTTGCCTTCAGAGTATATTGGTCTCGTCGGCATTCTTTTTAGAGATTTGTTAAAAGGGAAAATTATGCTTTGGGTTTTGTGAATGTTGATCTTAATTTTCCATTTTTTTAAATATTTGTTGCAGGCCATAAGACTATTTTCCATTTTTTTTAGGAGGGCGTTTGCTAACTTGCATGATGAAATTAGCGCAGTATTGTCTGCATAGTAAGCAATGTCAACTTCTTTAGGAGTTTTGAAATCCGAAGTGTAGATCGAGTACAAAATTGGTGATAAAATTGATCCTTGAGGTAGTCCTGCCAGAATACTTTTGAATGACGAGATACTCTGCCCGACCGAAACCGCAAATTCCCTGTTGTATGGAAAGTCGGCGATAATTTTACACAAACATTTTGCTACAACTAATTTAAAAAGTAGACCGTGATGCCATATAGTGTCGAATGCTGATGTCTTTAATGTTGATTTTTGGAAGACCGTATAAAAATGCTGTAAAAAGTTTATTTTCTTTTGGGTTGAAGGAGTGGAATTGAATGTTGTTTTCCTTTAGAGACTTTTTGCAGAATTCATATTTTTCTTTAGTTTCCGGAAAAATTTTGGCACCGATAGATGTCCGCTTATACACGGAATCTTGTTCCATAAGATGTCGAATTTCTCTAAAGATCACCTGGTCGTCAGCCACAAAAGGTGGAGGTTTGTAAGAAATTTCAGCCAGTGCAGTATTGGTTTCTGGCGTATCATCCATATCCTCGCAACTTGATAGATCACTGTATCTATTGTACTGAAATGATGTTGGACCAATTGAATTGATATTGAAATTAGTAGATAAATGCATCTGTATTTTTGTTGAAGTCTTTGCTTTAGGGCGAGCCAAAGGTTTGGCCGCGCGAGGCATTCTGACTGAGCACTTTGTTTTTTGGCAATGAATTGTAATAATTCTTTTTTTTACTGATGTATAACAAACTAATATTATAGTCCGTAATCGATCGACCGAACAACACTAAATTGCATATTGCTCTATTTAAAGTGATGAAATGTTATTGTTATGAATTTGGCTAATTTTGGCAATGTGGGAATTTGTAGTACAAAATCTGCAATATTGAATGGAATGATGTATAAACTAGGTTCGATAGGGTTTACCAATATAAATGTGTATACAAATATACGAACTACTTGGTAAACCCAAAATCGAAATCGAAATCAGATAATTTGATGTGAATTCAGTCTCCAAATTTCTTAAGCTTCATCTATTTTCTCACAATTTTTATAAAACTTTATTGAAGTAGCTGAAATTTTGAGTGAATGAATGTTACTCCCAGGATATCTATGAAATATGTTTCTACAGTTTTTCTTTTCACAACAATGCCGAAAGATAATCCCACTCAACTCTATGCGGTTTCAGCATGATGGTGCAACTTGTGTCACTGCCACCCTGCGACGGTAGAATTATAGCAAAAACTTCCCATTTGAGAAGAACAACGACTAGAAACATTAGCTTCAATTAGTCGCCAACTAGTTTAACATAAAGACAGCGTGATACAGTAACAATTCCTTGGCACTATCAATGGCCGATCATTTGGATTTGGTGGAAAAATTATCATTTAGTTCATGCATCTAGACTCAAAAGTTGTTGGGGATTGGATAGAGTTGGGCATCAGTAGCCTCGTGGCTTTTAATATGGTGATTGGCTCTTTTAACCTTTCAATCAATTGACGTTCTTTTCTGAGGTTTTGGGGAGTGGCGCGGATTCTTCCCAAAACTAGCCGACCTAACAAAAAGACACAAAAAAGTTGGGAAGAAATGTCTTTATTTTTCAACATATTCTCCTTTTAGCTCGATACACATTTTTGCAGCGACATTCATTAGTTGCTATACCTTGTTTATAGTAAGAGCTGTCAAACTCCTTAAAACAAATATCAACCACAGACCCCACCTTCTCATTGATGGCAGATCCATTTTTTTTAAGTTTGGAAATAGGAAAACAGTCCGAGATAGCTAAATTTGGCGAATAAGCATTTGATGAAGCAATTCAAACTATAATTCATTAATTTGGGCCATCGCAATAGAAGGTGTGGGAACTGAAAATGAAAGAATAATTTCTTTTTCGCCAAATGCTGTCTTTTTCCATAATTTCATCACCTAAACGTTGCAACAAATTAGTACAATATTCGCCGTTGATGGGTTTTTCTTTCCAAAGATAATCAATAAAAAAATAATCCCATGCGCATCCCAATAAACGGACGCCATGATCTTGACTGCAGATGGAAGCGTCTTCGCATTTTTTGGTGATGATTCTCCCATTGCATTCCACTGCTTTGACTGTTCCTTTGTCTCAGGTGTAAAGTGGTAGACCCATGTCCATCCCTGATTATAAATCGATGCAAATATTCGGTTTTATTGCGGCGAAACATAACCAAACACTCTATTGCAACATATTCTCTACGCTGTTTTTACCCTACTGAAAGCAATCATGACACCCATCTTGCGCACAGCCTTCAAATTTTCTAGGTTTGGGACCTCTCGCGTAGTTAATGCATCCAGTCGCACAACTTGTTGGGGATTGGATAGAGTTAGGTATCAGTAGTAGTGGCTTTTGATATAGTGATTGCCTCTTTTAAGCATTCGATCAATTGTCATTCTTTTCAGAGATTTTGAGGAGTTGTGCTGATTCTTCTGAATTTCGTTCTACCCTTCCTAACGTCAGTCAGTCAGAGGTCCTAATCATCCTAACAGAATGATTTCGTTAATTTTTTACAACAGAATAAAATTCGATAAATTTCTTCTAATATATGAATCTCGATAAATTCTGTCAAACGATAAATTAATTAGTTATTATTTCGAAGGTTGTAATGCATCATATCAAAGTGGTCTGACATCCCAAGTGCCGTCAAAATATGTCAAAACCTGCCATATATATTTCAAATTAAGATTATGGTGTTTTTTTTAGCAGTCAGATTGTTTTTCTATTAAGGCATGAGGACAAGTCCATAACTTTTCAGAAAGTCTATGTAGAGATTTAATATAAAAAAAAAAGTTAAAAAAAAAAATTTCAACACTGATTTGAGTACTATTACATTAGCAGCAGTTACGCATTTGCAGCAGTTTTTGCCACCGTCAATAGCTGGGAGAGTGATTTTAAACGTGGTCGTACAAATAGTAAAGACTCACCTTAGTATGGAGACCAAAAACCATCACGTGAAAGGTATTCTACTAGTAATCCAATGCTAAACTTGCATATAATAATCTGTTTTTTTTTCACAACGATCGCCAAAGCCTATCAAAGTCAAAAAGCAAAATTTTTTTGCTTTTCTCGAAAGCAGGGAAAACATTTTTCCGTCTATTACGACGGAGGTATGTGAGTTATGGCTTTCTGAGCTTTCATTTCTAATTCCTTGGACTTATATGGATTTGTTTGAATTTTCCTTGCAAAACCTAAAAAAAAAAATCATATTTTATATTTTTACATCAAATTATACAAATATATATTCTTACAAGAAAATTTCATTATCCTCTGAAATTTTCACCCATTGTCACCACTGTCATTTCCAAATTATGGATATGTGGCAACAGAGCCGTCGCAAAAGCTAACGGGCTGTTATGTTTTGCCTTCGGGCCAGAAGGATATTATGATTATATAACCGATATCAAAGAGGTGGAGCTGCCTGTCAATGGTTGTGTCAACTAATTTATGAGATGCAGTTACCAGCCGGCAGCTACGCGTTGCAACAAACTGTCTACAATTTCAATTTATTATACACGAAAATCAAAAGCTAAGAAATTCAAAAATTGGATCCATCTTTAACAAAGGAAAAGCGTTAAAGCTCAACAACCAGCCAACTCAATGCCTACGGAACTCGAATTGTTGAACCCAACAAGTTGTTGAGCACAAATTCCTGGTACTAAATAATCAGTGTGATAGCCCTAAGATAAATCCCTTTGGCCTTTAAAACGCGATCAGTTAACATTTTCAATTTCGTTAAACGCTTTGATGGATACAAATGCCCGGTTGCATCTTGGTAATCAGCAGACAATCAAAATGAAATAAAAATTTCATTTTCATTTGGGTGAACATTCAATTGAGGCAACCGATAGTGGCAGCGGTAGCAGAAACCTTAGCCTCAGCCTTAGCCATTAGTTGCCAATTATTATGGTCATAACGATAAGAAATGATCAACTTAAGCCGCCCTTTTATAAGTTATTAATATGATAATAACCTAAGTACCAGTAGAGTTGCAAAGGGTTATCACTCCTGTGTGGTGGCGGTGGCAGATATTCCTAGACCACCCAGCTGGACTTCTGTTCAAGTGGCTGTCTAGTAACTGAAATGAGAAATTATGGGTTTCACTTGCCAATCTAGACTATTTAGACGGTAGCAGTTGCCACTTATCATAATCACAACTTCTTAACTTTAATACCCGGTGATTAGAGAGCTCAAAAATAAACAAACAGTTGAATTAAGTCAAGGGCTTAAGCCTTAGCGGCCAATGAATGGAAACTGACCACGTGTTCTTTGGCGCAGCCTAAATATGATGATTATAAGCATAAACGATCTATTTTTATAATTTGCTACATGGTCTTACGATTTAACCCGTGCCATTGCCGTTGCATCGCGCCAGGTATTGCTTATGATGCATCATCGTCATATTCACATTTGTCGTCAGATCTCGTTAACAGGTGGAAGACGCGACAACACACTCCAATACCCAACTCCGATGGGGCATGAATTAATTTACGTGTTGCCTATAAAAAAAAAATCCCTTCATCGTCAGCAACAACAACTAAATTATAAGCAGATGTGGCGGTGGTGCTGGTCGCTTGATTGGATGAACAGCGACAGACGCATCGACATCGACATCATTGCGGCCAACATCAGTCCTTTACACACAACAACGAAGGCAAGACGTCCCTCACAGCCAGCAGCCACTATAGCCAAGCAGAAGCTGCAAGTCTTCTTTGTGGCTGTAATGTTACAACAACGTCAATATAATGTTTGTTTGGTTCTTTTTACTGTCGGCTCTTACAAGATATTCACTCTAACTTGGACGTGAACGTGGCTTGAATAGTTTTCAGTTATACCATATAAAAGCCACATCCTTGGGGTTCGTAGAATTGGCACGTGCTTGGAATTGCTGAAATCAAAGGAATAGGAATTTAGGAAGATAATTGCTGATCTATAATAAAAGATATTATGAGACTTGAAGGAAGTAAATGTCAACGGGATATTTTAGGTTTATTTTCGAAAACTGTAATGGAATTTGTAATATAATTGAAAGGTGTTTTTATAGGTCAAATCTACATGTCCGTCAAACCGAAGTAGTGACATTTAATGCATAGACTTACTGCCAGTAATGCTTACATTTAGTTTGCTACCATTTAAATTCAATGTCTTGTCATGAGAAATATGTAACGAATTAAAACACACTTGAAAACATCCTTGAATATTATCCATTATCCATGTTTCGGTTTCAAAAGTGAAGTTGAATAAAACACATAGAAAGCTGTGTTTTCGTTAGAACTTTTGTGTCATTATAATGCTTGCAACTTGCCATTATGTATGAAATACAATGTTATTTAAATAACTGCCACTGGACTGATTGCAGCCATGGATCCTCCAGCGTCATTTTCGAAAAATATGGCCCAATAATAACTCCAGACCATAATGTGACCCAAACAGTCAGTTTTTCCGGATGCGATGTCTTTTTCACAACCATTTATGGGTTCTCCGTGCTCTATGTGCGACAATTTTGCTTGTTAACGTAACCACCCAGTGAAAAATTAACTTTATCGTTGAAGAAAATTTTGATCTATTGAAAGCCCACCTTTGAATCACCACTTTTGTAGTAAGGTTTAGCTACAGTGACGCGTTCTTCGGTTTGTTGCGAGTTATAATTCTAACTGACATCTTATATCGTATGCCTGTATTTAATAATAAATATTGGTGACTTCATTGGTGTTCGTTGACCTACAGCAATTTGCAATAAGTGCAACACGAGCTGGTTATTGTTCCAGTTGTCCTTATGCTGAATTATAGTGGAATTGTGAGTTTACTTTTTCATTCGCCTAGATTTTTTTGCATAGTGTTAATGAAAGCAAGTCTGTGTGATTGAAATGTGAATGCACAATCACATTAAGTTCTTGCCGATTGGGCTTCCGCTTGATCAGCAAGAATTGCTTTGGGGTTTTCGGTCACACATGGCATAGGCAAATAGAGTTAAGGTTTTATATAAATAAAAATGACACACCAGGTGGTGTGGGCAGTCAGTGAATCAGAAGAAGAAAGAAACGCTTACAGTGTTTTATTTTTCCATGAAGATACATGCATTTTTTTCCAGGTAAACTCCCATAAGTGCTTTTGAGCGCTGAGTCTAGTGCGAGTCAAGAGCCCTCGCCTTTATCAAAGTACACAAACGGGTATCACCTCAGAGGTAATACGCGTCATAAACATGGTAGGAAATCACGACACAAAGTGACACCGTAAAGTCCTACTGTAATCACACAACACTGTGATCCAGTAGGTCCCTACGAAGATACACAACATTTTGGCGATCCACACAAGGGGACACCGTAGAGTCCTACTGTAGTCACACAACACCGTGATCCAGTAGGTCCCTACTGAGATACACAACATTTGGCGCAGCCGGTAGGATCCCTTAGAGTTACACAACAGGTTGATAAACGCTCCATATTCGTAAATGATAAACCTTTCAATAAATAGATAACACTTTGGATACCGGGCATTTTACAGCTGACAGCCTTGCCAGACCAGCGGATCTGAAAATGGATAATCCGTTACCTTCATATAATGGAGAGAATTTGTCACTTGCTTATTTATTTAGATCGCAGCTAATCGAATCGATTGAGAGACACATGTAAGATATAATAGATAGATAGTTTCACAAAAACCCGATTCTTTCAATGGAACTGAGGCGCTCGTTAAGATCACCTAGCCGACACAATCAACCTATTTCAATGCTTTTTTACAAATTAAACCATTGTTTTGGTGATTATATTCGATAACCAACTAAAATATGAATTTCAAACTGCCAAATTAAATTCAGATATACATTATTATAGTATGAATGTTTATTTAATAGCAAAGAATAAACTCTCTCTTACAGGTATGTTCCAGATTCTACTTTGAAGTAAAAGTAGTTTGAAATCACTTCAATTTGACACTTGGGTGTCGCCACGAAGTGGCGCCTAGACAAATTTTGTTCATTAACTGTCATTTTCAATTTAATCCGCCTAGGACAAATATATTTTTCTAGAACAATAAGCACTCGATTTAAAATTTTGCAGATGGTGCTCCGTGCTAAGGTCACATTAGTGTCTTTTCCGACCCCTCGTTGAAATCCTCCTTCTGCTAAAAATCTTAATGTGGCAGCAAGCTGTAGTTCTGCCGGAATGGATGACTTGGGCAGTCTCAATTTTATGCAATGTAAAATGTTATGAAATGCATCTTTGTTGATGCGATAATTTTGCAAAAACCTAATAGTTTTTATTAAAAGTATATTGAATGTACTTAAGTACATACATGTGTGTACTTATGTAGTGTTGCCCATATCCAGAGGATTTGAGTGATTCCGCAAAATCCGCCTTTGTAATTTTACTCTTGCGTATTCATTGGTTTGGTATATAGTGGACACTAACACCGCATTCATTATTTATTTATCCTTTGTTTATTTATTAGTCCTTATTATTTATTTATCCTTTAATTTTATGCAAAAAAAAAAAAAAAAGCACAAATAGTAGATTTAATAACTAAATTTTATTTTCAAGTCAATATCAGCTGTTTTCAACTTCTGTTTTCGAACTTTATTTCATATGAGAAAATGAAACAACAAACCGCTTCATTTGCAGAACATCCAAAACAAAATGTTAACTTTTCAAATCGTATTTTACTTTAATTCCACTACTTTTTTGGAACATACCTGTTAATCTTTCTTATATAAGAGGTAAACGCAAAAAAGTCGTATGGATCGATCCAGTGTCATTTTCTGATTCGGTTCAGCGATGTCTGTTCGCCTGTCAGTCCATGCGTTCTTGTCATAGACCATCACGGAAGTTCAGATTCGTTTCGACTACGGTATTGTAAATTTATTTAAAGTACGAGTACATTAGAAATTTGCTTCCAATTCATATTTGAAGCAATAACTCATTTCATACATTGATTCGTTTCTTATCTGAATTTGAAACCTAAATTAATTCTGTTTTTCTATCGAAATGTAATAAAAGAGATATTTCTATTCGAGAACCTGGAATAAAAATGTAATTTTATGTAGTTTCATTTCTTAATCCAAATTAGAATTGAAATTTCACTTAGTTTCGTTTATTAACAGAGAAAAATGCCCGGCGCCAAACTGCGAAAGTTAAATATAGTTCAAATAATTTATTTTTTGAATTTACGATATAAGTCTCTTAGCTATTCAAGAATTTTGTCTATTTCTTGTGTTGAAAAATTTCAAACGAAATACAAATGAAACTTTTCATAAACTTGAAACAGAATCAAAATTGTTGCTAATTTTGCTTTGGGTGTAAGAATCAAAATCAAAATGCTTGTAATTTTCTTTTGGATATATGAAACAGAAACTAAATTCAACGCTATTATGATTATTTTGTAGGTTTTCGATTTCAATTCATAAATATAGTGGTCTTTATTTTTTGAAAATATTTATTTTAGTCCCTAAATGCGACCTCTGTATGCATGTATAGGTATAAGTCGGCATATGTGTAGAGTTCCCTAATAGTGAATTTTGACTGTTTATGACGGTTATGTTGCTTGATCATTTGTTAACTTGTTCCGTTTTTTTTTGTGGCAACGATGCGCGGTTGGCTAAGTTATGGTCGACTGGTTCAGTGAACAATCAGCTAACAACCAAAAATCAACAAAATCCAAGAGCTGTGAGAAGACGTCATCGCTATCCTTGAGAGTTTGCAGAGGTAATCAATACCGCATCAGACACTAGATTGCGGTCTTTCCCTTTAAGTCAGACGCTAAAGGAGAACGATCATTGCAACGTCTTATGTTCCCTATCTGAGTCCTCGAGCAGTTAAAAGTCGACCTTTATCATTTGATTTTTGATCCTATTGCACTATTTTATGAGATTTTTCTTAAGTTGTTGGTTTGTGCTATATGCTGGATTTTATAACAATTTCTTCACATTTGCATGTTCTATTTTAAGAACAATAATTTATGTACGAAAAAGGAGGTGACCAAATCTGAACGGATTAGAAGATTACTTATTTGCGTATGTGACGATTAGAATAGACATTCTTATCTGTTATACGCCGCTCGTAGTAAATAATATCAAAGTCTTCGGCCTTCAGCGCTTTTTCTCCAATTCGTCACATTAAGTTTAGATAGAATTTTAAAAGTCTGCTCCTTGTAAGGAAGTTTTGGTCACCCTCTTTTGCGCCGCCCATCGAGTTCGTTGTCGAAAACTTTTCACACTGGAGTGTTTAGGTTCATCTGCACAATATAAGCTTGTACAGCCTGTGTATTGACGCGCTTGACCACGTTGATGTCAATATATATGTATAGCTTACACAGCTCATTGTTCATGTAATACCGATACTCTCCATTAACGATGATGTGTATGTATATTGTCCGCAGTATTTTCCTCTCGAAGACTTCCAGTAGGTAAAACCAACATCAGTCGGATTTTTGTTCATGGAGGTATGGCTCTGTTATTAAAGCGTCTACTTAGCCTACAGTAACATCTGTTGGTAAGCGATACTCTTCTCTTAATCTCCGTTCTGACATCATTTGTTTTGTTTACAGCGGAGCATGCATATGAAATTCATCCACCTTTCCAAAGTTATAGTTGTCAACGTTCACACAGTGTCCCAAACGAGTAGACTCTTTGTTCGTTGAAAAAAAAAAAAAAATAACTTTGTTGTCCTCGTTTATCACCAGATCCATTTTTTGTTGATCCCTTTTCAATGCTTGCGAAGGCTGCAGTAATATATTGGAGTCAAATTAGATTACGGTGTGTATTTTACAAATGATACCAGTTGCTGTAAAACTTGGAAAAAAAACTGAAAGAACTTCAGGCGAGTGCGATGAAAAATTAAGGTAACATCTGGCTATAGATCGAAAACATCATCTTACTCTGGGCGATAAGTTGGACAGATCACTTATAGTCTTTTGAGCACTATATACGGTCAGATGAATGTAGATATTAGGTGCGGAATTAAGTTATCGCTGTTTTTTTTTATAAAGATGTAATTTTGTTATGAAAACACGTTTACAAATGGTTCAGTATTGCCCATCGCTAGCTACTACTTTTTCTCAAATTTCTGCCAAAGCTCGAATTCCGTCACGGTAAACCTGTTCGTCCTTTGAGGCTATCCACGAATCTAACCAATCCTTGATGTCGTCATATGAGTGGAACTGCTGGTCAGCCAGATCGTGTGCCATCGAATGGAACAAGTGATAATCGGACGGCATAATATCTGGAGAATATGACGGATGGACTCTCCATTTCATTGTTTCCAGATAGGTTTTAAAGGGTTTGTATACGTGGGGCCGAGCGTTGTCATGCTGAAGAATTACTTATTCGTGCCTCTTCGCGTATTGTGGGCGTTTCTTGCGCAGAGCTCGATTCAATCGCATTAATTGAAGTCGATACCGATCCTCCATGATGGTTTCGTTTGGTTTCAACAGCTCGTAATAAATAACACCGACCTGGCCCCACCAAATACAGAGCATAAACTTCGCAGGGTGAAAATTTGGCCGAGGCGCCGACGATGACTTTCTTTTGTTTAGATTGATGTAATAAATCTATTTTTCATCACCCGTTGCAATATCATGAAGAAAACCCTTTCTTTTTGTTTCTGAAGCAGTTATTCACAGGCGAAAAAACGACGCTCAACGCCCCTTGGCTTCCACTCATAAAGAATCCAAGTTCCTTGCCTTTGAATCATTCCTAATCGATGCAATAGCTTGGAAATGGCTTGGTGGATAATTCCTAATACTGGAGCAAACTCTACCTGCGTTTGACATGGATCCCCATCAAGCAATGCCGTCAGTTCAATGCCTTCGAAGGTTTTCCGTCTTCCTTCACGCGAACGGTCGTCAACATCAAAATCACCGTTTTTAAGGCGACGGAAACAATCCCGACACATTGTTTCACTTAAAGCAGCATCTCCCTAAACGTTTTGAAGCTCTTGATGAGCTTCAGCTTCAGCATTTTTTTCGATTGAAAGAAGGAAATCGATATTTCCCTCATATGACGATTATTTGGCACAAAATCATACATATTCACACACTCAAAAGAATATGACGTCAAAAGAAAATCTCTATTGTGTCGAGGCTGTATGTTTACCATATGCCTAAGCTTGGCTCATGACGTTTAGGTTATGGCAGAATCGAGTACAGCTGGCGCCCTCTATCGGCATCTAATAGACTTATCTTATGGTTTAGGTTAGTTTTAGGTTTTGTGTTCGAAAGATATTTTTAGTTTTAAAAGCTTTACTTCGGAAAGGAAAAATTAAAAAAATGTTATTATAATACACAAAATAACTTATTTTAACGAATATATTGTTTAAAAAATGATTTATATTCCTAAACAAATGAAATTTTGGCTCCTGATTAAAGTTGAACAGTTTATTAGACGGAGCAAAGCTTTCGACCCAACAGACTAAGATGTCTTTTGTGATAATAGCATATATAAGTCAGCCAAGCGAGTACAATTTCTATACTGATATCTTGTTAAAATTTTAATACAAACTGGGATTGTTATTCTTCTGTAAAATCGATATATCAAATATCTTATTCCTTGTAAGAAAGAACTTACCCGGATCTGTTTATGCATTTTCTCACACCAATTAATTATATTAACGCCTCATAGTCATACTAAAGACGATTAATGGATATTAATAAAATGTTGTTTATTCTTTCTTATTGTCGGGCAATTTTATTCGCACAAATAATCAATTAAACATTTATATGCAAAAGGTGTTGAAGCCCATCATCATCATCAACAGCGTCGTCATTAATATCAGCGACGCCATTTACAACAACTAAATGAAATTAATCGATATTAATGATGGTTTTGTTCTTTTTGTAAAACTGCCGACTCAAAGTAATTTTAATGCAAAACGCCTATGAGGGGGTGTGAGGACTACAAATAGCTAACATAGACAGCTTTGAAAACTAAACAAACTCTACAGAGTTTTAAGGTAAAAAAAAATCGCACAAATATCGACATGAATTGCAAACAAATCAAAACGCTTTGAAGCACTTCTGATAGATGGATGGCTGGTTGGACAGATGGACAGACACAGGCAATGGTTGGCAGATACAAGGACATTGTTGTCATGTAGTCATGTTGCACGTTCATACATATTATGCATATTCACGTGGGCCCGACCGCTGCTCTCGTCAGAAAAGTGTCAAAATGTATAATTTATTAGCTGCATCATTAGGTGATGTGCCATGGATGCTTTATGCGGCAGCAGCATGTAAACACTCACTCACCGGTGGTTATAGCATTTGATAGACAATTGCAATTTTTTCCAAGTAGTTTGTTGCCTTTTTTCCTGCTGTCGGTGCGAATGCTATTGCCGTTGCTGTTGCATTTATAAATGATTACGATCGATGAATCGAAAACTACAACCGAAAATTAGCATTCTATTATTATATAAGCGAGCATCCATCACCAAAGCAGCCAATATTTATAATGAACTCAATACAAATTATCGGGAATACTCACAAAACAGTCCTTTTGCCTGGCGAACAAAGGGAACGCTTGCACTCAACCACCCAAATAATCGCAATCATTAACGGAAAAGGT
>JAHXMU010000746.1:1651395-1684966 GCA_019455685.1 Philornis downsi
CTGTCGCGGATGGACGGGTGTTTCATGTATCATTTGAGAGATTTGTTTAGCAACACCATTTACAATGGAGCAAACAAGGTCGTTAAGGGCCAAATAACTTGAGTAATTTATGACTTTTCGGACATTTAACTTTGGTTGAAGTGCTATACAAAAAAGGACACTTGGAGTGCCGTAACCAATGATGGACCCAATGCCAACGAAATGTGGCCATTAGAAAACAATCAAGGTGGCGGTAGTAGTGATTGCATTAGCAAAACAGCCATCTATGCTAATTTTAAACGAATAATACGCCCGCTGGCCAGTGGTCCAGATGATAGCCTATTTCAATAATATAAGGGCAACGTGTCGAACGTAATTTCTATCATGGTTAGGCCAAAGATTGAACAGTATATTAAGAGCACACGTGCAGGAAGTGTTCCGTTAGATCCTGTAAACTTCGAATTTCATATCTCTTTAATACAAAACAAATCAAAAAAAAAAAAAAAAAAAAAATTACATAGGGGAGAGCTACTTAAATTCAGTGAGCATTCCATTTTTAGCCTCACTCAACGGGACACAAAGTTTGATGACAATTTCGAACGTCATAATTTAGGAAGAATTTACCAGACTTGTCGATTACTCGAATACTTGAAGTGTTCGTCAAACACATCGAGATGACCGCCGATTAAATAGAGACAGATGGCTGAATCGGGGATTGAACCCGCGGCTATACGATGATAGTTGCGTATAGTAACCATCGCAATTCTGTAAGGATAGCGATGGAAATCTGGTCACAGATACGCAGTGTGCTGTAAAATCTGAGAGAACATTTCTGTAAATTACTAGTTCCGGGTGACAGCGTTGATAAGGTGACCACGCCAATTATCGACTATAGACAATATTGACAAGCACTGAGCCCAAAGCAGATCAAAGTAGTGGCATTACGGCTTGAAAGCGGCATAGCTTCTGGTAGTGATCCCTTGTTCAGCTTTACGGCGGTAGCAACCACTCGTTGCAGGAGCACTAATCGCAGGACTGTAAGGCGTTGAAACTGGGAGTAGCCCCGCTACTAAATACCAGAGGCCCTTTTTTCTGGTACCGAGGTTGACAAGGATTTACACGTGCAGGGTTTCGAGTTCATGCCTTGTTCATCTGTATCTTAGAGGTCTCTCGGGGGTTCTGAAGGACATGGGAATTCCATGTGTCATCGAATGGAAAGGAATTTTCCCCCGTCTCCCACCGGGGAGGCTACTACATCCTGCATCCTTGCATGTAAAAATCTGTCTGTCTAATCTAGTCTGCACAATTTTTCTAGAGGGTGGCCAATCCCTTGAAGTATGGTGTATAAATCACAATTTGGCAGCAACATAGCTGCACAGCTTGCACCGGTAAGTATGGGCGGTAGCTTGGCGATACTCAGGCCCCTAGACGGAGTTGCCGCCTGGTTATTTGGTATTGAAACCCAAGTGGGGACATTACACAAGTTGTTGGTTGAAACCGAAATAACTGGTAGAGTCATTGTGGTTGAATGTGGAGTTGCATTGCAACTGCGTGCTACAGACTCATAGTAACAGAGGTGGTAAGATTGGTCTCACCTCCGCCAATGGGAATTATGTTCCACACTAGCATAATCAATTTGGCATCTCATGGCCGGACGAAAGGATCGGCAGTTGCGGTAGCTTGATCTGAAAATTGTCGTCTCTTATTCCAAGATAGCTCATGTGAATTGGGCTATCCCATGAGGGTGCTGGCAATCGCATCGTAATATGCCCAGCGTGATTGTCATACCGTAGATAAGGCCTTCACGACGGTACCCACGTAAACCCCGTGGACTCGAATAATCTACCGGCAGAATTGTTGAATTCTGGTGGCAATGAGAGTTTGGCTTAAGAACTGTTTGCTCGATAATCAGAAATTACCCCCGAGAGATCTCTGTGTCTTAGGGATCTCTCAGCGGTACTGACAGGCCTGGGAATTCCACATGCTCATATACTCGTATATCACATGGTTGCCGTTCACCGTCGTCGAGTGGAAGGGGTTTGGAGTTTTCTCCCGTCTGTCAACGGGGAGGCTACTACACCCTGCATCCTTTCAATGTGGCATTGACCGTACCATTTAGTTGGGATCTCCGCACCTGCAGGCATGTAAAAATCAGTCTGTCTAATCTAGTCTGTACTCTGTTGCTACAGGGTGACCGATAATCAGAAATTATGTGTATTATGTACCGTGTTTATAAAAGACGATCCCAGTGTGTGCACTAACTATCGTGATATCAATATTTTACCCATCATTTGTAAGGTTATACAAAGTGTGATATGTGAAGGACTAGAGTCTAGAGACTAGAGTCTATATGACCTGATGTGACTTTGTAAGTAAGGCTTTATATCTGGTAAATCAACAACCACCTAGATATTCTCACACTACGGCAAATATGAACTATATGAAGTCCTTAATAAAGATAGTCAAAAATTTTACATGAAGCGAAGATTTGAGACGAGAACTTGAATTTAGACTTATTATGCTACTTCTGCGCGGAAAATAAGACTGGTACCATCTTTAATAAAAGCCATACGAGGAACAATCAAATGATGTAGACATCATTGGCTGAAAACTGCGAGATGTTGTTGAAGAATTCACAAGCAGCGAGGAGGAGTTAGAAAAAGTAGGTCTGCGGTTAATGAGGAACGTGATCCAAGTGTATGTAAACATTATGGTGCTATCAGTCTTTTACTCATTGCCGGTTAAATGTGGTATGTGAAAGTATGAAACCGATTCTAGCTGACCTAGTTGGGCCTTATCAGTGTGGCTGCCAAAATCTGCCAAATCAACAACTGACCAGATGTTCACACTACGGCGAAATCAAGAGAAAACACAAGAGAAATAGAAAAACAGATCGAGACGTATCATCTTTCGACAGTCCTATATGGCGAAAACTATATGGGACCATATCAAAGTTTGAAACTCCAGTGAAACTTATACATCTTTATAGGATGACGCTGAATGGCACGAAGTCTTCAGTGAAGATGGGTAGAAATCTTAGTGAGCTTTTTTATAATACGGCAAACGAGGATTTCGTTAAGGCGGCAGCGTATCGTGCGACCTCTTCAACATATTGTTGGAGATGATTATGAGGAAAATTGCACTTAACACGACTGCTACCATCTTTAACAAGAGCCATATGTTGCTCGCGTATACAGATGATATAGGCTGATTTTGGGCTGAAAACTGGGAGATGTGATTGCAGCCTTCTTAAGCATTGAGAATCAGAAAAAATGCGTTTGGTAGTAAACGAGGCCAAAACAACGATTTTTGTTTCAACGAACGAAGAATCTACACGTTTGGGACGCTGTGTGAACGTTGACAACTATAATTTCGAAGTGGTAGATGTTCACATACCTCGATTTCGCTGTAAATAAAACGAATAATGCCATCATGGAAATCAAGAGGAGACAGCCATAGTAACAGATGTTACTATGGGCTAAGTAAGCGATTTAATGACAAAGCCGTATCTCGACAACCAAAAATCCAACTATACCAGACTCTGGTTTTGCCTGTCCTGTTGTATGTCGCAGAATCCAGGGTCATGACGTAAGCTGATAAATCACTGCTGGAAGTCTGCAGGAGGAAAATACTCAGGAAAATATATGAACCCATCATCGTCAACGGAGGGTATGGGCGTCCCATGAACAATGAGCTGTATGCCGACATCGACGTGGTCAAGCGCATCAATATACAGCGATTGCGTTGGTTGAGTCGGATGGTGCGAATGGACCCAAATATCTCCAGCACGAACTCGATGGGTGGCGTAGAAGAGAGTAACCAAAACTCCTTTGGCGGACTAGGTTTTTGAAGTACTATCCAAACTTGTTGTGACTAATTGAAGAAGAAGCGTAGAAGAATTATCGCTTGGAATTATTTTCTATGTGCGGCGTTTAATAGATAAGAATGTCTATTCTCGTCGCTACATAGGAAGAAGAAGATTAACAAAGTCCCTATTCATGTGTGATGCTGCATAATCTTTGGCTTCCAAAACTTAAAATTGGTGAAAGATTTGAACTTCCACAACTCGGTCCTCAACAAAGTATATGATGTCAATCTAGAAATAATAAGAAGGGAACTACCAGCAAGCAAATGACATGACCCTCTCTTGGCGGTAAAAATGCAACTGTATCAGACAGTAGTGTCACTAGTTTTTGCTGTTCGATAGATTAGTTGATAGTGGAAGTGTTTGAGACGAAAATAGTCTGTAGATATGTAGACCATACATCTTTAATGTAGAGCATCGACATGATATTATTCACGTTGTATACATTTGCGTACTGAAAACGCTTCTTTAAGGATATCAGTCTGTGCTAGTCTTAAACTGTCCATATGAAGCAGCTGATTATGGGAGTGTCAAGATCTTTGTTTTCAATTCGATGGGTGATGAGGAAGAAGCCGACGAAAACTTCGTTGGAAGGACCGGGCTTTTGAGCCTCCATCAAATTTTCATGCAGAATTGGAGAAAAAATCGACGAGCAAAGGGCTCGAAATTCTTTCTATTGTAGATCTTATTCAAATGACAATCCATTACTTTAAAGAGCCATGCAAGTAAGTGTGTAAGTAAACTGATCATAAAGTGTTTGTTGCGGATAGTTTAAAGTCGTTTAAAGTGTCGATTTGCAAACCATAATATTGTTAGTCAAAACAGTAATTTAAGTCTTCAAAAATATATTCCAGCGATAATGGAAATTCTTATCGCATATCCCTTTGCTGTTCCCAATAATTTGCCAGCAATTGTGAATTTCCTCCAAATTTGGCCACACACATACACGATCTCTAAACCTGTCACCTCTCAGTTGGCGTTAGTTAGACTAATATGTCAACGAGCCAGCAATTAATGGTAAACCCAAAATAATCCAAACACTTATATTGAAGGACAGACGGACAGACAGTGGGACCTAATCGGACATGGCTACAATATCACTTCAGGGAGTCTCAGCTGCGGTCCCTACAATCTGAGCTCCGGCCACTCATATATATTAGACGACTTTTAATAACAACCATTTGCTCTTTTATTACCACGAACCTTAAGAGACAAATGTAGACAATGTTTTGACTATCCCGCAATTGCAATTGCAGCTCATAAAAATGTAAGAAAACAAAGTATGAACGACATAATTCGCACTTTTTCTTTAGTACCCTAATGATGGCATGAGGACAGAGTAGGCGACGCACAGGCAGGCGAACAGTCGGCCATGGAGACAACATCCTGCGGTGTTACAGCTTACACATCTACCTTATAAGAAACAGCAGAGAATGACGGAGTAAAGAAATCACATTACCAAGATCTTGATCTTGTGTTAGTTGTGTTCTGGATTTGCTGTATTGCCTCGTCCGTCGTTTGCTGCAAGAAACACTTGCCACCTGCCGTTGCAGACTCCTTTAAACTCGTGCCATTTGCCCATGACTCGAGTGAGTTTTAAGTGTGCGTGTGCGACAGCGCCCAAGGAAGGCGTGAAGTCAGCTTGCTTGACACAACAACCAACAACACAATCAGCAGAGTGTTAACGTCCTTAAGCTCTGTGCAACCGCAAACAACATCAGCTTCATTAGCTGAGCCAGTCCCCAGCCATAAATAGTTGGGCCAAAACCAAGACATCAATGTCACAACGCATTTATGTACAGTCTAGAATATTGATGATGACGCTGATGAAGACGGCTCTGGGCCACTAAGTGTGGCAAATGAAATACATATGAATAATTGTCAACAGTTGCAAAAGGTGGCATGATCGTAAGTACTAGGACTAGAACCCCCATATGTAATTGAGTGTTTGCTCCTTTAATGAATTTGTAATGGAAATAAGAGAAATGCACGTACTTTTAGCTGCCAGCTCCAAACAAACAGCTGCTTATAGTCGTCAAGCGAAACAATTACCATGCACTGATAACTGTAATAATAATAAACGCCTTTAATCCTTAAAAACGTTTTGATTTGGTTGAACATGCAAACTGCTAAATGTCCACTGTTCTACGCTCAAAAGATTTACCCACGCCAATCTGCTCGCAGCTCATCAATCGATCACTTAGGTGACACATGAAGACAATCACAGTTATTGTCTACTTCAAGTGTCCCTTTAGGGTGAAGGGACAGAGTGCGTTAGTCCTTTTAATCGTTCATTTCTGTAAACACATTTCCAGAGACAGTAATCCATCAATTAATGAGATAAACTGGGTTTGAGCTTGGCTGTCAAATTTGAGAAAGACCAGAGGATATACCGTGGGAGTTTTCTGTTATTTTGGATTATTCAAAAAGTAAGCAGTTGCAGAACTGCGGAATTAAATAAATATTAAAATATGTATTTTCGGGACTCACAGGTTATTCGTCCCTCATGGAGTTAGATGAGATTACCAATCATATAGATATAATTTAACTTTACGAGAGTTGCCTCCGAATAACCAAGAGAAATTGTGGCACAACCATATAGCAACTGCTCGATTACAAAACTACCAAAGTCTTCGTCATAGAAGACATTTTATCGGCGGGTTGTTCATTTAGGTTATTTATTATCTACAATAGAATAGATTCAAACGTGGGCACTTTTCGTGCATTACGGTTTGATTATGGTCGTCATAATCGATCTACTGTTCAAGAAATTGGCAAGATTATAAAGAAATTTGCAGAGGCTGGAGGACAAATGTGGCCAGACCTGCACATCACCGCAGTGTTCGCACTGCCCAAAATATCGCTTTTGTTAGCGAAATGATGGCGGATAATCCGAATTTGTCAATTCCACGACGTTCTTAGCAATTGGGCCTATCTTATGGCTCATTATGGTGTATTTTGCATTTGGATTTGCACCTCCATCAATAGAGAGTCCAACTCACGCAATAATTAAAACCGACTGACCATTCACAACGCCGTAGATGTGCTGATAAGGTGCTATAGCAACAGGCTTTCAATACAGATTTTTCGAACAAAATTTTGTTCAGCGATGAAGCTCATTTCTCACTCGGTGGTTACGTCAACAAGCAAAATTGTCACATATTGGACTCGGAGAACCCAGATGTGATTTCGGGAAAGCCATTGCATCCGGAAAAAGTGACTGTTTGGTGCGCATTATGGTGTGGAGTTATCATTGGGTCGTATTTTTTCGAAAATGATACTGGTGGAACCGTTATCGTCAATTCAGAACAATTTGGCAGTATGACAACCGACATTTTTTGGCTTCCAATTAAAGACTATGAACTAGATGATATGTGATTTCAATAAGACGGTGCCATGAGCCATACAACACGATTGATTTTGGCTTTATTGCATGAGAAGTTTCCAGAAAACCTAAACCTAGTTATTGGATTTAAGCAGAATAATTCCTTGTTTCTGTGCAATACTGATTCACAGTGAGCACTTGAGAATTTCAACTATTGACTGTCGAATTTTGGGGTGAGCAAGACGTGGCTCAGACTTGCTTTGTCTTATACAATTCCATGGCTAGTGATGGGATTTCAGCAGAGCATAGAACAAGTATTTGAAATCAAAGACTTCTTATGGCGAGAAAGTTCTCATAGACAATTATATATGAATATTCGAAACTTTCACAGGGAATATTCGAAACTTTGAATCGAGTTTTCGGATGAAAAACATCGTGGTTCACACTTGGGTTGTCTTGTATAATTCCATAGCTAGTGATGGGATTTCAGCCGAGCAGTTCCTCGTTTCTGTGCAATACTGATTCGACTATCAAACTTCAACTATCGAATTTTCTTGTGAACAAGACGTGGTTCACACTCGCGTTGTCTTATACTCCTATAATTTCATAGGTTTCATATTTGAAACCAAAGACCTCTTATGGCGAGAAAGTTCCCAAAGCAAATTATAGCAAATCCATTCATTTATTTCGATCAAAAAAGCATTTTTTGTCTTATCTATCTTGCTGTTCACCTCTACTTCCACGTGTGAAATTTAACAAAGATTCCCGTTAATAGTTTTAAATTCCCATAATCTGCTTTATGAATATCTTCCCCCCTCCCCAGAAAAGATAATAACTCAGTTGATAAAGCGCCGTTTTAGCAGCGGACGCAGTCAGGGTGTGTTAACGCTTTGTTGTGATCACACTGACAAAACTATTCCCCAAAGAATAAACGGGCAAAAAACCGAAAAACCTACACGAAAAAACATTTACAAATTACGGATATTAAGTGGTTTTTATGGCTGAAATACAAATGTATGAAAGGCTCGGGCTATCAAGAGAACAAAACAGTCACCTCTCATCGCATTTTTGACTGGCATTGTCAATTAATGAGCCAAGAAAACGATGATCGTAGTAGCATTTGCTCACGCTCAAGATGTTGCGGTGGTGGCCACAACGAATGGACAAAGGGACGGATCAGAGCAAGGACAGACGGACAAAAGGTTATGTGAGGAGTGCGCTGAAGAGTTTAAGGGTAAGTGTTAAGAATTTTGCAGGAATTCCCAAAAACATTGGCTGGCTATTTAATCTAGTTGTCTTAAGGTTTGTATGGGTATTATCCTCTTTGGCTGTTGGCAGTGTTGCCCTTTTACATTGCCTTTGCTGTAAAGGAGCGACCAACAAGCCGGCTATTAGGGGGTATTTAGTTTACCTTTTTTATGAAGTTTCACACTTGGTTTTCTTATTGGCAAATAACACGCAATCCGTTGTTCGTCGGCTGGTCGACTATGAGCTAAGCCCACGTGGGAAAACTAGAGCAATTAATTTAGCCACATCTTGATCGGACAGACGGTGATAATTTAAACGTGCATCCCATAAGATCTAATGACTAAAGTGCCAGAGATTAGCACCTTAAACGGGAGTATGGGCGTGTGTGGGAAGATTTTTGCAGTTTAACCATATAAAATCTATAGATTTAGTCACGCTTTATCCAAGTTCGGACACATACACACACACATACACAATTTATGATACGCCACAGGGAGTAAATTATCCTGGGAAAAAAGAAAAAACACAAAGTTTCCAATTACCAAAGAGGAAAGGGAGAGGGAGGTTAAAGAAATTCCGAAAGAGTATCGTAAAAAGAATGAACAAGAATTTTACTTAAGCAAAGTGAAGTTCTTAATAAAGGGGAGCAAGCGCGAGTGGGGACGCAGAGAGAGTAAAAGGAGTTCCTGTACCTCAAAACAACCTTTAACATATTGGCAATTTGTAAAGTGTCTAAAAGCCATTTTTAACTTCATTAATTTTCAAGTTTATTTTGTGCCATTTGTTTACCTCGTTGCTGTTTAAAGCTTAGGCCGAGGTATAAAAGCAACTCCCAGCTTAAACTCAGGATCAGTATACAATTTTTAAGCCCAGGATTATGGTTACACGCGTGTGGTTTTGTCTTTTCTCTGTTGGTTTTGTATCAGTTCAAGTATTTGGTGTTAAATTGAAAAGTGATGACGACAACCCTCCAGCTCCTGGCAGTGATAAAGAACTTTCGGACTTGGTTTTAACCACGGCTTTGGGTAAAATTCGTGGCACTCTGCTAACTTCCCAAGCTGGACGTAATTTTTATGCTTTCCGCGGCATCCGCTATGCCAAATCACCCGAAGGAGAGTTGCGCTTTAAGCCCCCCGAGCCAGTGGAACAATGGTTTGATATATTCGATGCCACTTTTGATGGACCTATGTGTCCCCAACCGGGTCTCAATAGTTTGGATGTAGCCGAGGATTGCCTACGCCTGAATATCTATACCCGTGAATTGCCTTCTGAGAATAACCCTAACATCAAGAAACCTGTCATTGTGTTTATACATCCGGGTGGCTTCTATTCGCTTTCGGGTCAAAGTAAAAATTTTGCAGGACCTCAATATTTTATGGATCGCAGCATTGTTTTGGTTACTTTCAATTATCGTCTCGGGTCATTGGGTTTCCTAAGCACTGGCACTCAGGAAGCTCCCGGCAATTTGGGCTTGAAAGATCAAGTTTGTTTGCTGAGATGGCTGAAGTTACATATTTCACGGTTTGGTGGAGATCCCTCATCAATCACGCTGCTGGGTTATGGAGCAGGAGCCATAAGTACTACCCTACACATGGTATCGCCCATGTCACGTAATCTTTTCCATAAAGCTATCATAATGAGTGGCTCGGCCACCGGTCAATGGGAGCTGCCAGAGGAACAAATGTATTTGGCCCAGCGCCAAGCGAATTTGCTGCAGTGTCCCGAACAAGATGTTACAGAAATGATGGAATGTTTGAAAAGCGTAAGATTTGCCTATAACAGACTTTGAAATGTTACCTAATGCTCGAGTTTACATCAAAAAACTTATTAAAACGAGCAGCATAAACTCATCCGCAATTGGTTTCTTCTACAGAAGCATTATCTGGAATATGCCAACAGTTTAAGCAACATGTTTGAATTCGGTCGCCAAAATCCTTTGATACTATGGAAACCTGTGGTAGAGAGGGATTTTGGCCAGGAACGTTTTCTTACCGAAGATCCGGTTCGTTCATATCAGAATGGTGAATTCATGAAGATACCCATAATAACGGGCATGACCAAGGATGAATTTGTGGGACCAGCATTGTGTAGTTATAAACAAGTTTAATGAGTGTTCCTGTACGTCTAAAGAATATACCTTTACAGCTATTTTGGAAAACGAAAATCTTTTGCACAACTTTGAGTATCATTTCGATCAAGTCGCTCCCATATGCTTTATGTTCAATGGATCTAATCCCAGATCAGCAAATATAAGTCGTGAATTGTGGAGTTTTTATTTTGATGATAAACCACTACATCTGCCCTATTCTTTGGAGAATTTAACACGTTTATATTCGGATGCTTTAACCGGGTTTGGTGTACATCGATTTGTTCATCTGGCAGCCCGTTCCACCAAAGTCTACTATTATCGCTTCTCATATCAGGGCCAAAAGAGTCATATCAATTATCCTGAGAACGGACCTTATGGTAATGATTGCAATTATATTTCGAATATAAAGGATATTTAGCAACATGTCTCTTTATAGGTGTGGTACATCACGATGACCTGATGTATCTGTTTGTGGAACCATCAGTGAGTCGCATGTTTACCGAGGATGATGATGAATCCAGTATGGTCAATATCTTGACAAGGATGTTTAGCGCCTTCGCTTACAAGGGGTAAGATTGAAATGCCATTGATATGGTTTTGAGGTCATTAATAAGACTGCGGATTGTCTGATTAATGAAACATCCTGGAAGAAACGTATAGATCAGCAGCATGCTGGTAACAATTTTTCGATCAGCCATATACAATTCATTGCGATTGGGGAAATCGAGGTTGGATGAAAGAGCCTCTGATTTTGTATACTTACGAGTATTACCACAAGATGAGGTATGCGAGTATATCAAATTTGTCATTTCATTGTAACAACCAGAAATACTCATATGACACCCTATAAAGTACATTCTGTTCAAAAAGTTCCAGGAATTGGTCAATAAGATATCAAATATTTAATATTGTTTAAAATTTACAGCATCGCTTTCAAAGTGGATCCATTCCGAAATAATACACAAATGCCAACGAATTATTCAAATATCAACATTTTTTCAGCGTATTTTCCGAAAAACACTTCAGTTCTGACTACGAATTTTCTTCTATGTTTCTTCTCCTGTCAATTGAAAACGAAAGTCTCGAAGTGGAAATTTGAGTTTTAAAAAAGGAAAAAGTCAGTCGGGGCCATATTAGGTGAATACTGTGAATTGCTCTATGAAATTTGTCGAGTTTTTAGTCAAATATTCGTTTAAAATTATAGCTTTTTGAGATGGTGCGTTATAGTGGTGTAAAATTAATGAGTTCACTTTCCACAAATCTTGTCTTTTTCGATAAATTTAGTTCTCTCAAACACCGTATAACGCCTAGATAATATTCATTATTTACGATCTGAAATTCTGACAAGAATTTCGAGTGCACAAAACCGCGATAATCAAAGAAAAGAATCAGCATTACTTTGGCTTTTGATTGGGAGGCGCCATTTCGAAGCTTTATAATTGGTTGGCATATCGAACTAGGACACCAGTTGTAATGCGTTTTATGTATGCGGATCGGAGTTGTCTTCAGAGATCTTTAGCTATTGAATTTTTAAAGAAAATGCAAGTGCGAGCTGGACAAACGGCGCCACATTTTATACCAAAAAATCATTTAAAATGATACAAACTGATTCGTGAGATACGGGAAGTTCAACACTTATTTCTGGCACATATAAATGCCGGTTTTCAGTTATCATTTTCTTCACTTTATCGTTAACTTTAATCGAAGACGTTGGTAACCGACCAGAGCGGGTCAAATTTTTCTCCACAGGTTTTAAATGTGTTGTACCACTCATTTGCATTCGTTTTTTTTTTTTTGATGAGGTCGATTAACTGAAAGCTTACTGTAATCTTTTCAGGCATTCGACGTTTACGAAATTCTCTTCTAATTTGAGTGAAATTCTTTGTTCGATATTTTCATTTATTGTGAAAATCGCAAAACACTTTTGAGATGAATTGACAAAATCGAAATCTGTATCGCAATAGAGTTCCTTGTCAGCATAGAGGTCAGCGATAAATAGAATTTGGACCATCCCATCCTATGGAAGTGTTTCATGGGAATCACTTTTCTACTGCTTCCAAAAATTTTTATTCAAAAGTAACTCTTTGGATGCAAATATTTCTTGATTATGTTGAAGTTATTTAAAAAGATTTCCACAGATATCAAAATAATGTCAATAATTTTGAAATTTGCATACTTTCTAATGGATTGGATACAATCTATCACAAGTTTTTGACAAAGCCACATTTTCTTTACATTTTGAGCATTGCATGAGAAACACTGAATAGAAATCATCAACCATGCTAAAGTCATCGCTTCCTGTCCAGCACTGGTATAACCACTTTTGAATTTAGAGAAGTGCTTTAAACTCATTTGGAGGCAATGAATATAATATGGGCTTGTCATGGAATGTACGCTATTATTTCTGTGGCCAGAAGGAAAACAGTAGTCGAAAGTAGGCTTAGGGCGAAGTCAAGTTGATTCATTGTTACTGTTGTTTATATTTTGACGCATATTTATGCCTAATTTCCATTCCAAAATTTGAGGTAGCTTACAAGTTATAGCATTTTTTTGAAAATAGGAATGTTTTAAAAATTGAAATTACAAAATTATGATTAAATGTCAACTTAATGCCGACTATTTTCTGTGATTATCGCAGTATTGTGCACCCAAAATTCTTTTCAAAAAATCAGATGATAAATACAGAATATTATTTGTGTGTTATAAAACGTTTGAGAGACCTAAATTTATCGAAAAAGTAAGTAAGAATAAGGTTTTGCAATTTTAATTTTTAAAAGATTTCTGTTTTCAAGAAATGCTTTAACTATATATGAAAAGGGTTATCCAGTTTTCGGCTACAAAATTAAAGTTGTATAAAACACGCATAGAGCTGTAATTTCGATGAAATTTTTATTTCATTATAATGCTTGGATCCTGCCATTATGTACGAAGTAAAATGTCATTTAAATGGCCGCCACCGGATTGGTTGCAGCAAGCAGTGAATCCTTTCGAGGCAGTTTTGGGGATTGTCCACGGTACATTTGGGGATTATCCACGTTACGTTTGGGGACTATCCACGTAAAAACAAAAAAAGTGTAACGGTATCAAATCGCATGTTTTCAACGCCAATTGAGTCGCCAAAAGGCGAAATTACTTTGCCTATAAACTTCTCGTGCAATAAAGCCAAAATCGGTCAGGATAAATCACGTTTGAATCACCACTTTTATAGTAAGTTTTAACTGTTTTTACGCGTTCTTAGGTTGTTAAACGATCCATATTCGTAAACGACAAACTTTTCATTAAAAAAATAACACTTCAAATGAGAAGTACAGCCTTGCTAGACCTGCGGGTTTGAAACCACATGTTGTTAATGTCGTGTAAGCAGGATTTCAAAACGCTGCATGTTTTGAAAGTTGTAACGGATTCCAATAATAATAATATATTCCAAGTTAAGTCACAGTGTTCCTTATACAATGCTGAAGATGTAATGAAGATAAATTTTTTGTTTTCACCACTGTGAAAGTTTTCGAAAACAGCTTAAATATGATAGAAAATATATTTGAATCTGAGCAATTATTTTAGAATCAAAGTTGTTTGGAAACAATGAAAAAGTGAATCTCTGGAAAGTACTTCAAGTTTTTTCACTGGGTACTAATGCAAGAAATAGACAAGTCTGGTGACGTTTAGAATCGTCGCTAGACTGTAGCTCCCGTTGAATGAGTCTAAAACCAGAATGAGTATAAGCTTGCCGGATGTAAGAAGCTGTCGCATTTCTTATTCATGGGATGCAAGGGAATTTGTTTCTTTTTTTTTTGGTTTTACTAATATAAGTCATGAGATTACTTATTTCCCAATGGTGGAAAAGTACTTGCATTTTGCTTTTCTTCTTTTCTTTTCTTCTCTTTTCACTCAACCAGAAAGAAAAGTGGTGTCCTGCAAATTATAATGGACAGAAAGATTGTCCACTTCTTTTCAAGAACTATCGAAGAACACAGAGAATCTCATAATTCTAATGGACGAAGCGTTGACAGTTGTGTTCTTGGTGGCCCTCCTATCACATAGTTATGGTTTTCATAATATTTATTTTTTTATTTCAGAGATCCTAATAAACCTAGTGATGAACATTTGCGTAGTATTCGCTGGCGTCCATTCAGCTATAAGAAACAGTACTATCTGGATATTGGAGATGAGCTGGTTATGAGGGGAGGCCTTAATACCCAACGCTATGACTTGTGGAAACGTTTGTTTCCTCTTAATTGGAGGCGTCAAAGTAAACATGGCGTTAAATATATAGATTATGAGTAAAGTTTTATGAAAATTACTGAAATATTTAAAATAAAAGCAATCCATCAAACAAATTTAATAAAATAAATATTTTATTTTTGTTTACGTACTTAGATGGTGAGTTAAAATCTTCTTCTCTAAAGAGTCCTACGAACAGGGTATTAGCCGTTTATTTTTGCGCTCATCAATTTCAATATACATGGTTATATATTTAGTGCTTTTAAAATCGCCGGTCTAGCAAGGTAGTCAGCTGTTAAACACCTTTTATCTGAAGCGCCATTTATTTAGTGAAAAGGTTTGCTGTTTACGAATATGGATCGTTTAAAAACCGAAGAACGTGAAAAATAGTTACAATTTACTACAAAACAGGTGATTAAAACGTATGTAGTCTTCGTGCATTTCAAGGTGATTATGGTCGTCATAATCGATCTAATGTGCAAGGAGTTGAAAAAGTTATAAAGAAATTTGAAGAGGCTGGAAGCATTACAGATGTGTTCACGCCTGTGCATCATCGCAATGTCCGCACTGTCGAAAATATCGCTTCTGTTAGTAAAAGTGCGGTGGATAATCTGAATATGATGACAAACTTTTTTCGACTTGCAATTGAAGATTGTGAACTGGAAGATATGTGGTTTCAAGAAGACGATGCCATGAGCTACACAATACGGCCGATTTTGGCTTTATTGCATGAGAAGTTTCCAGAAAGCATAATTTCACGTTTTGGCGAGGTCAATTGGCCACCAAGATCATAGAATTTGACGCCGTTAGACTTTTTTCGTGTTGGGCGACGTCAAAGACTGTGTTTATGCGGATAATCTCCCGTTGGAGCATTTGAAAACCAACATTCGTAAAATTATCGCCCAGATACCGCCCGAAAAGTGCGAAAAAATGGTCTACTCGGACTATTTTCTATTTCCAAACTTGCAAAATATGGCTCGGTGGTACAAAGATTTGCCAACAACGAAGATGTGGAGTCTGTTTTTGATGGATGCTTTAAGGATTTGACAGTTCTTACTACAATTGGGGTATAGAAGCAACACGGCCGATTTGGATTTTGTCGCATAAGAAGTTTTCAGAAAGAGTAATTTCACGTTTTGGCGAAGTCAATTGGCCACCAAGATCATAGAATTTGACGCCGTTAGACTTTTTTCGTGTGGAGCGACGTTAAAGACTGTGTCTGCGGGGATAATCTCCCGTTAGAGCATTTGAAAACCAACATTCGTAAAGTTATCGGCGAGATACCGCACGACATGTGCGAGAAAATGGTCAACGCGGACTATTTTCTATTTCAAAACTTGAAGAATATGGCTCGGTGGTAAAAGATTTGCCAACAAGAAGATGTGGAGTCTGCTTTTGATGTATGCTTTAAGGAGTTTAACAGTTCTTAATATAATTGGGTTTTGTCGCATAAGAAGTTTCCAGAAAGAGTAATTTCACGTTTTGGCGACGTCAATTGGCTGCCAAGGTTATGTAATTTGATGCCGTTGGACTTTTTTCGAGTGGGGCTATGCCAAAGACTGTGTTTACGCGGATAATCTCCCGTTGGAGCATTTGGAAACCAACATTCGTAAAGTTATCGCCGAGATAACGCCCGAAATGTGCGAAAAAGTGGTCGATTTGGACTATTTTCTATTTCCAAACTTTAAAAATATGGCTCTGTGATAAAAGATTTGCCAACAACGATGCGGTTGATAAATACTTTAAGGAGTTTGACGGTTCTTACTAAAACTGAGGTATAGAAGTTATTGAATATGGCTGGAAAAAGGGTATCAAACTAAAAGAAAATTGTGTTGGAAAATAAAGAAAATTGTTTCCAACTTTTTGGCTCGTTTTCAGACCGGCTTCATATATTTAAAAAATCTGTATTTTCTCTTATGTTTGAAGCTTAACATGTAACATCCTTAGCTTGAGATTTGTTCGGTAAAAGTGTTAAGAAATGATCCAGTAACAATACGATTGGGTACCGTTCTTTTTGTTTTCGTTGTCCACACAAATTGACTCGCTTTATTGCACAATCATTACATTCATTCTGTATCCATTAATTTTTTGTTTTTACTCTTATCCATGTTTTGATTATCAAAGCCATGCGGTCTCCTCATCGTCCTTCCATTAAAATGTCATCAATTATAAAGTAAATTTACGTTATGTGATAACGTTAATTTTGCGGTGGTGGAAAATTGTTTTTTGGTGGAATTTTCTTTTTTGGTTGTATCTGTTTTGAAGTGGATCGCGTTTTGAATTGCTTTACGTATTTGTTTATAGCCAAACAATGAATAAATTAATAATCAAATGGAATTGGAATGAATATGTGCCGCGTCACCAGAGAAGGCCAATTGGCATATGCTCGACGTTGGATGACAGGCAATACCAGTTCATGCAATGGATGTATAGAAGGAGGGACGGGATGGATGGATGGGTGAATGGGTGCATAGTAATGAAGAGTGAGCTTCGGAGTGTAGCATGTGTCATGCATAACAATGTGGTATGGAGTACACTGAGACAATTGCGGTATACATATTTATATTTATATATTATATTATATTTATATTATTTATTTATACATATTTAATGAAACTGATAACATTCGAATCAAACAGATAATTAGTTTTAAGAAATTTGAAATTACAAAGTTTCTTGGCACAATCTAATGTGGCACCAAATACTAGATATGGTATTGGCAAAGTTAGTCAGAGACATAACCTTCAATACGATGAATTGTGGTCCACAGTTGCGTGGATAATTGGGTATGTTAAAATCCGCTTCTTTCCATGCATAATATGTTACAAATGTACACAAAATGGCAGTGGTTTCTAGTCGTACCAGTCCATATCGCTCTATATGGCTTTTAGTAAACGAATAAATTGTAAAAATATTAGAAAATTTCGAAAAAATTATAATTTTTAAAAGATTAATCCTTGTATGATCTAGTTTTTTTCCTACTAGTCCATTTCGTTTCAATTGCGGCACCTGCAACATGCAGGATCATGGGTGATATATCAGCTTATCACCAAATAGGTGGATTTAGCCAAAATGCCTACTTCTTATGCACAATGTGTCGACTTTTGGCTGTTTTTCTAATGAAAATTCGATTTTTTTAGTATTTCTCAATAACATGTTCTAGCTAAGCACTTCCTTAAAAATCATGTAGATGGACCTTTCCTATATCTGTACAATATGACCGTACAAAGTATTCCACTATTCTAAATCATATGCTCATCACCAGATAAGTGTGCATGTCAGAAATAAACTTTTTTCATGCATTATATACACTTTATACCGTTTATGAAATTCCACTGAAAAGTGATACTTTTCCAGTATTTTTTAATAACCCTGCCCACAATTGGGGCGGTTTCATAAAATATTATATATTATATATGCACTATAACACTGTATACTGCCTTTAATGAATGATAAAATTGTTAAAAAAAATAGTGAAAACCCCCTTTTTGTGCGAATGTCCCTTATATGCAGATACATATAAGGGGCCTCCAGGGATTAGCGATAACCAGGTCAGGGGATGACTGGATAGTCAGCAATATGCTCTCTACCCAGGATGTTTTGACTAGAGCAATGGTGTTTGCTTCTAGAGCGTTTTGCTCGGCGTTGGGTTACTACGACGTAGTTGTGGGAAGTGGGTCTGCTGACCTTTTCAAGGCAGTCTGACCTGTGGGTTGAGCGGCTGCAGGACTGTTCGAATCATGCTGATCCCACAATCCTATTCAGCTTGATAGTCGGCAGCTGTTTGCTCGTGTGCAGGGGCACTAGTCGCTTGACCGTAAGGAGTTGAAACTGGCACTAGGTTAGCTACAGAGTTTGACCAGAGGCTTTGTCTGGTACGGGGGGTGATAGGGATACACACGGGCAGGTCTCGGGTTCGTGCCCTACCATCTGTATCTCTTTGATCTCACGGAGGATACGAACAGGCATGGGTTTTTCCTATGCCTATATGTCATGGTTGCCGTTCACCGTCGCCGAACGGAATGGGTTTGGAGTTTTCACCGTCTTCCACCGGTGAGGGTACTGCAGCCTTGCAATGTAGTATCGACCGTTCCATCTGCCTGGGTCTCCGTGCCTGCAGGTATAAAAAACTGTCCAGTCCGTACTCCTTTGCCACAGGGCGACCAATCCTGTGAAGTATGGTGTATAAATCACAATTTGCTAGTAGCTTTGCTTTTTGCTTTGCTACGCAGCTCCAACCGGTGAGTTTGGCCGGTAGCGTAGAGATCAGAAGGCCCCGGGACTGATTTTCCGCCTGATCATTTGGTATAGGACCCCTAGTGAGAGCATCACGCTGGTTGTGGTTGATACCAAAATCGCTGGTAGGGACTTTGTGCTCAAATGTGGAGTTGCATTGCAACCGGGAGCTACAGACCCATAGAGTAGCAGAAGTGGTCAAATAGGTCTAACCTCCGCAAATGGGGATTATGTTTCATGCTAGCATAATCAATTTGGTATCTCCTGGCTGCAAAGAAAGGATTGACAATTGCGGTAGTACCAAAATTGTCATCCCCTAAATAGCCCACATTTTATTTGGCTATCGCAGGGGTCGTTGGCACTAGCATTGTAATATGCTCAGAGTGCCGCACACCGTGGTAAGGCCTTCACGGCGAGACTCACCTAAAATCCTCGTGGACTTCTTTTTCGCTGGAGAACAGTTCTCTCCTTGTAAAAACATAAAATATTCTTGTACTTTAGCTCGTTAATTAGACGAAACATTTCCGAAGAATTTATCGACAATTTTTTGGAATACAAGCCTCAATTGACCGCTCCAAAGGCGGTGCATGATAAGAAGTTGTTGGACGCCGTCAAATTTCGTTAATTTGAATAAACACAGTAACAAACGCTGGTGCAGACATGCTATAACATTATCTAACTCCACGTTGATTTGTTTTGGCTTTAAACTTTGCATATGTTTAATGATTGGGCGAGATTGGTTTTATCCCCTTTTTTGAAATAACATAAAGGTTGCTCATTTCAATTGTGTACAACAGTTGCAGATGGAGTAATGGATACTATGAAGTAAAATGGCGTAATACATTTAGAAAGTATTGGTCAGCATTCGTATCACAAAAATATAATAATATAATATAAAATTGATGTTAATGCTATTATAGTACTTGAAAAATATTATTAGACATTATTATTATTATGGTTGAGAGCTCTTTGTAATTAAGGACCTTACAAAGGACACACGATCATAAAAAGTTTATATTCCTGAGAATATCTACGCTTCGTTTACAAGAGAAATTTATGTTTAATGTTTTTGTGATAAATTTTCATATTTTCATTTCTGTCAGTGTATCCTCGGTGCACCCACCCATCTTTATTTAGCCACACAGATGTCGTGAACACAAATTATGAAGCAACAACGACGAAACACAAAGTTGAAACTATTAACGCTGCTGTAATAGCGATATTTGCTGATGTTTTGGTATTCATTCATTCGTAATATTGTGCCAATTGTATTCTTATCGGACTCGAGTCACGCTTCATAGCCTGCCGATGGTAGAACACGAGGCATAGACAGGACACAAAGGGAAGGCGGCCTGGCATACAGGAAAAGTAGGTGGAATATTGGTAGCGGTAGTAGGAGGGCAACATTTCTGTGTGTACCACTTATTACCAACACTTTCGGTGCTGATGCTATTCCAATTAGCGTTCTGCAGTCAAAGTGGAATAAATTAATTTTTCGTGTTTGTGACTCATCTAGTCGATAAAAGAGGAGGCTTCTGAACAGGACATCTTTGGCGAGGGTGGTTGGATGGCAATAGGGATGGATTGCATGAGATGCATCGCCAAAGGGGTTGTACTCGTAATTTGGTGCTGGACTTTGTAGTTCGTCTTTTAATTTATGCAAATGGATGCAATCGCATTTTTTAGGTTGTTCTTGGCCATAAACGCTCCCCATTCTATGCGGTTTAGTTTTGTTCATTTTTATCGTTTCCACTTAAATTTAATTGTCTCGTGTCACATGCCAGAATAGCGACAGACAAGCAAACCAACAGTAATTTGTATAGCTCGTGCGATAAGCGTTTGCCATAATTGCAGAGTTTGGTTGTTTTTTCGTCGCGGAATGATCGACCATATGGTCGCAATGTCACAGCTAATAAAAAATGGACCACGGCCGCCGCCGCATGGCTGACGATGTTTGGTGATGATGTCCGAAAAGTATTTGGTGGTTTCTCAGCTACAAATATTTCTTTCTATTTTCGTTTGGCTATTCAAACTATTTGGGTGCAGTAAAAGATGTTACTGCAAAGATAGAACAAACCAACCAAGACCAAGAAAATATTTGAATCCCCATAAAACGAGAACATTATTTCACCACATCCATTACTGGACCGTACCGGAGTTTTCCAATGAATTTCCATTTCATTGATTTCTAAAGAAAACCTTCTATCAAATGTGGCTGTAACAGGAAAAAGCTCTCATACACACATTCACACATTCCTGCTCTCATGCTAGTCCATGGCAAATTGACATGTGCACCTATTGGGTCATCATCGCATTGGTTGCCCCCCCTAATGCACCGATCACACCGATCACTGACTGAGTGAATGAGTGAGTGGCCGTTTTCAAATAGAGTTGTTATGTTCATGGCCGCGTCCGCGTACTCGCTGTACACATGCGGCCACATCAGATAGGAGGAGAGTGGCTGTGACCACAATCTGCCAGTCCATTTGTCCGTCCATCCGTTCATCCATACAGATTGCTGGTGTCGACTGCTTGTTGTGGCCAAACATGTTTGGCATTTTTCACAAAATTTATTTGAGAGTCGTGCTTAAAACTGAAAATTTCACGCTGTTCCAGCAGCGTCTATTTGCGATTGAAATCGCCCATTTCAAATGAACATTTTACTGTAAAAGCACTCTAAGCTTTGTTTGGGAGCACTTCTTTAGTAATGTCCAAGTCACAGTGGATGGAAAAATAAAGGGCTGATTTCAAATAAAACCAGTAATATTACAAGAAATTTTTGGTACTGCGGGAACAGAACGTGTTCAAAATAGCTGTATCAGGACTTAAGAGAAACGAAGGTCTGGGTGCGTAAGTGTGTCGGGAATTTACACTCTCCGACTGTTCCTCACTTGGAAGTATCCAGAATCCTTTGCAGAATTTCTTAAGCGGCTCACGACTTTCGACCTACCGACTGATACGATCTAACAATGGCATCGGACATCCAACTGATGGTAGCTGAATTGATAAAGTGACTAGTATGAGAAACAAATGAAATGCTGACACTGATGCGTCTTAGGCAAGTTGGCATCTGTTTTTGAAATTTATCTCATATTAGGCTAGCGTTGGCGGTCCCAACTTTACGATTGACGGCCTGATAAGTCGCTGATGTCAAATAACGTTATTATGGAAACGCTTAAGAAAATAGAGAGAAGACAATCCCAAATGTGAGCGATTCCCATAAACTTTATGATTTAAAGATATGTACCTCTTTACACTGAATCCATCTCTATTCAATTGCCGGATGTTCTAAATAAATACAAAGCTCACATCACTGCCATCCAGGTATGATCAAGAATATCGTACAGTATATGAGGAAAAAGATGCTGCATACGGACAGCGTGCCGTTAGGGAACGCTAGGAGAAGAGAAGAGAGGCACACCAAGTTTCTGGGTGGAAGAGACGACAGTGGAAAGAGCTGGAGGGTGGGAATATATAAAGATACAGGAATAGAGGCAAAGCCCGATAATTCTATCAAAAGGTCAGAAGTAAAGGGTATGAAATAGGGCTCTCCTCCTGTAAGAACAGCGAAGGACATCTGATCACAGATGCGCAGATAGTGCTGCAATTATAGAAAGAGAATTTTTACAAGCTGCTAGTTCTAGATGGCAGCACCAATGAAAATCACCCCAATTCCCGACGATGGCATAAATTACCCAACTTCGAGCCCAATCGAGCTCAGAATAACAGTATTGCGGCTTAAGAACAACAAAGTTGCGGGTGCTGGTGACCCGACAGCAAAACTGTTTAAGATCGGTGACATCAGCCCCTAAATACGGTAAATATTCAAGAGATGCATGTCTAATAGTTGGAATTTAAGTGTACTACATTTTGTCTTTTTGTTATATCCTGCATTCAAAAACGGTGGTCCTAAGGAGTACCTGTTATCGCTGTACACCCATCGCTTATAACCTCCTATCGAGTGCGATATGTGGGAGATTATAGCCTTTTCTACTCGATCTGATTGGACCTTATTGGCTCGGCTGTAGACCAGGTACATCAACATTGTGGCAAATTCTAGAGAAGACCCAAGAAAAATAGACCGACAAATGCCATCTCTTTGCCGACTATAAAACTGCTTTCGACAGTATGAAACGGCAAAATATATGATCGAGTTTCGAATTCCTGTGAAGCTTACACGTCTTTGTACGATGACAATGACCGACACGTAGTCTTCCATAAATGTTGTCAAAAACCTTACCGGGTCATTTCATATCCAACGAGGCTTTAGATAGGGCGATAGTCTTTTGTACAACGTCTTCTTGTGTATCCAGATGATATACATATAGACATTATCGCTGGATGTAAACTGCTAGACGTTACTGCAGCCTTCTGAAGCACTGAAAAGGAATAATGAACTTTGATAAATAAAGCTTTAGTGCGGTGAATGATTTCATTTGCTTATTCTCTGACGTTAATAAATCTTGTGATATCAATCAGGAAGAGAATAAGAATGTAGGATAAAATAACATTCCTTGTAAATAAATTTGATTAGCAAGCGGTTAAATTAATCCTATCTGTTCTTCTATAAATCAGTTCTGCTTTACTTCGAGGGGAAACATTTACCGAAAATAATGAAATTATTTATAGGCGCTTTAGGAATCTTGCGCTAGATGAGCTATGTAGTGACATCGACCTAGCCAAGCGCATCAAAATACAGCCATTGTGATCATAACTGAAAACTTGGTGCAATAAATGACCACGAAAACAGTGCACAGACATGTCTGGAGCAATCGGAAGTCAAAATTCGTAGGTATTAAAATCTTGCAACCGTCGCGACGATCTGATTTTCTTAGCTTTTCTACTAGGCAGAGTAGTGTAAATTAAGCTACGCTGACAAATCCAATCAAATTGGATAAAATAAGCATTAATTCTTAACAAAACTAACCTTAAATGTGATGGGTAAAACACCGAGATCCTCTTTTTTATACAAACCATCACCAAAACACTGTTGATATTATCCTTAGCTTCGATTCCCCAAAATGTATCATCGCACATTGTAGGCAAGCACATCTTCGGATCATATAAAAATCTTGGCACCTTACTTGTGTACTTTGACGTAGGCTGATATGTAATTTAATTGCGCTAGTAGAAAGTAATTATTCTGCTCTTCTACTTCTACATGTATAAATTTTGATAGGGTCTCAGAGGCTAAGTCCTTACAATGGAGTTTCTATTACCATTTCCTGAGCTGTCCTTATGGTTTACTGTCTATTATTCTTACTTTTGAAACGCTTTGGTCCTCCGTGCATCGTGATACTGCCTTTGCATTGCTGTATTTTGATAAGCATTACCTGAAGTTCCACACGACGCCGCTGCTCCATCCGCCGTTAATAAACCCAATGATGTCAGCCTGGAAATTACGAGAATAGTGTTGCTTTATATGTTTGAGTATATCCTTGTGAATCTAGCAAATGATTTAATAACAAGGTCCTTTACCAAATAATGCAAATCCAGCTATGCCAGATACCTTTATCTAGAACTTATGCATTGGACTGCATTATAACCGCCTGGGATAGCCAAGTTGACTTGGACTATCTAAGAATGGAACCTGACAATTTTAGGATAAGCTACCGCCATTGTTAGCCCTTTATTCCAGCCAGAAGATACCAAATTGATCATGCTATTATGGAACATAATCCCCATTGGCCGAGATGAGGCCTATCTTACCACCTCTGCTACTGTATGAGTCTGTAGCACCCGGTTGTATATGCAACTCCACTTCCGAGCACCAAAGTCTCTACCAGCAATTTTAGTTGCAACCAACAAGCCGCGGGATGCTCCCACTAGGGTTCCAACACCAAACAATCTGTCGGGAACTCTGTCCTGGGGCCTCCTGATCCCCACGCTACCGGCCAAACTCACCAGTAGGGGCTGCGCAGCAAAGCTGCTACCAAATTGTGATTTATACACTACACTTCAACGGATTGATCGCCCTGCAGCAAATAGAGTACAGACGGAAAATTTGTACATACCTGAGGTACGGAGGCTCCAGGTAGATGGACGGGTCGATACTACATTGCAAGGGTGCAGTATCCCCACCGGTAGGAGACGGGGAGAACTCCAAACTCTTTTCGCTCGGCAACTATGACATATAGACATAGAATAACACATGCCTGTCCGTACCGCCCGAGAGATCAAAAAGACACAGACTACAGGATACGAACTCGAAACCTGCCCGTAAGAATCCCCATCACCCTCGGTAACAGACAACGCCTCTGGTCAGACCCCGTAGCTAACTTACTCCCAGTTTTAACCCTTGCGGTCCAGCGAATGGTGCCCCTGCAACGACGAGCCGCAGCTGCCGTCTATCAAGCTGAACGGGATTGTGGGATCAGTCCGATCTGAACAGTCAACCTTCAGGTCAGACAACCTTGAAAAGCCCCCAGACCCACTTCCTACTACTACGTCGCTGGAAGCAAACTCCATTGCTCTGGCCAAAACGCTGTGGGTAGAGAGCATATTGCTGACTATGCAGTCACCATCTCACCTAAATATTGCTAATCCCTGAAGGTGTCTTATATCTATAGGTACATATAAGGATACATTAACATTATGTGAAGGTTTTACTTGAGTCTCGCTGTGAAAGCCTTACCCAAGGTGTGCCACCACACATGGTGCCGTTTTCTAATCATATGCTTTTCTTTCTTGGTTATGTGTTCTTTCTTTCTTCTAGCGACGGCAAGCGCCCCTTTGGGGTACTCACACTAATCCCGAAGGATTAGCTAGACTGCCAGAGATTGGAAGTAGGTCCCTTGGAAAAATTCCTCAGGTCCTACTCCCTCACTCGTCCAAAGTACCTTTGTAGCCCACTTGGTATGAAGTGAAACTACCTCCCGGGTAGGAGTTGAGGTATCCAGCTAAAACCTCGGATAGAATGAACAGTGTTCTCCAAGCTAATACGTTCGCTCACTGACACCTGAGCAACGCAAAAGCACTGAAAACACTTGTTCGGTAACCACAGCCAGCACGATCTCCCACCAGGGGTCCAACACCAACTGACCAGCAAGGAACAACGTCCCTTGGGCTCCTGGTCACCCGTGCTACCAGAAGAGAAAAACCCTCTGGTCTGGGTTTCGTAGACAAGCTACTCCAGTTTTGCTTTATCATACCTCGCATGGAACTGGTAATCCATAATAATACGGCATAGATTTTCAATGTCCGAGGAGAGAATATCAACACAGCGAAAAGCAAGTACACCATGCTCCTATCATAGTTCATTAACCAGATCTCTCTGGTCATACAACTATATTTACGGAAAAGATAAATCTTCTGATACCTCCCGACGGCTTCTCTATGTCGCACCTGTTGCCAGGATGTGTTTTGTTTTTGTATGAATCTCCCCTTTACTTGGTTTTCGAAAAACGAGGTCCAAGATCAGTTTGAAACATATTATAGGTGAATCCCAAAACCAAAATCCACCTGTTCCTAGGGCGCCTGGCACAAGGCCACACTACTTTGTTTTTCTTCGCAAGCATCATACCCTTTGCCTGCTTAATTACAGGATCAGGTAGAGAGGCCTGCGTTCTAGGGGTAGGCGGTACAAAGCATCCTAGGAAACACCCGCCTACCCACATATAAGGATACAATAATAGTTCTGCGAAGACATCCAGAGGGGGGCGGCCGAAACATAATTGGTATGACAAGATTTTTGGGACGTCAAAATTTGGTGTCGCGGGAAGATGCGCAGAAGTTCGAAGCGCTTGAAACTTTCCTCTACGTGCAAATCACAATAATTGAAAATTTCTATCATAATTCCCGTCAAAATATTGTACATTTCTATTAACATCAATATGTATATATTTTTCCCCCTACATCGGGTTACATTTCCACCCACTGTGCTGTGCATGGATATCACCCAAAAATCAACCAAGCAAAAGAAACAGACAAAAAACTACAACAACCATTTGAAGAAGCTTCAATATATATTTTGCAAACAGAAATCAAATAAATTCAATTTGTTTACCTGGTATTGAGAGACAACCAAAGAAAGATTCTTCCTCATCAAACACTGCGTCGTAACCCAGCCATTTTGTGTGTGCAAGTGGAAGGAAGAAAGACTCCATACAGTCTGGTTTGGTATACAGCTTAAAATGAACTCCTCCAATCTTGATACACTTGTGACATGCGGAAGGCTATGATTCAAAGTGTACTATTGTCGATCGTACGATGATGACGACGACGACGACGACGGCGACGACGTCTACAATATCATCTTCGCATTCAATGTTGTCCGCTGTTGTTTTAGTCTTTTATTAAGAAATAACTTTGAGTGGATGCGCACGCTTGAAAATCGCATCACTATCTGACATCATTCCCTCGGTACTCATAGGTGGATGGATGACTTTTTGGTTGGTTGGAGACTTGATTATTGGATTTGACTTTTGTGCTTAACCACAAGTCAATTGCTTTCTTCGCACTAAAATTGAATTGAATTGTAGTGCTAGCAAATGTCAACAGGAAGATCAGCAACAACATCATCGTCCTCGGTATTTTCGCCCATTGGCGACCAAAGTGCCAAGTCATACGATTTACAATAGTTGGTAAGGGGAAAAATAAAATGTTTTGGTTAATGCTTAAAAACTTCAGCAGTTAAAAACTGATGCAGTGAACGCAGCCTCAGAACATGGTTGTAAAGTTAATTATTGTTAAACAATTATTCCAACACATCGAAATGTCAATCATATTATCAAGAAAGTACCGCTTATTGATCATCTAAAAAGCACGCTTAAAGGCATTGACAAAACGGTTTTTTGTCTCTAAGTTGGTACAACTATTCTCTACAGTGAGGCGGAAGTTTGAGTGCGTTCTGTCATTTATTTACAGTGCTCGATTTTGTCAGTTCACCTTAAATACGTTTTGGATTTCTTGACATGGATAAAAAATATCAAACTGAGAATTTGTCTCAAATTTTGTATTGCAGAAATTTTGGGATGAATCGACTTTATCAAAAAAATATCAGCGTATGAGTGGTACAGTGCATTAAACAGCGTTCGGTTTATGTGGCGGAAAATTTGACTCGCTCTGGCTGCTCAGCTTCATCAACTATAGTTACGTTAATGTCGAGAAAGTGAAAGAAATGGTGACTGAAATTGATATTTTAGTTTATGGGAGATAACCACTGAAGTTTCTGTGTCTCACGTATCAATTCCAACCATTTTAAATTAAAGCATGAAACGCTTTGTCACTTAACCAGTTCTGGAAGACCTACATTTTCTTCAAAAACTCAATAACTTGAAGATCGTTGAAGGCATATTAGAATTGGTCAATTCCGAGTCCACCTTTACAATTCACATTTGATATGGTTAACCAGTTAACGAGTTTCGGAATGCCGTCTTCCAAATGAGCCAAAACCGAAAAGATCAAAAGTGAAGGTAATGTCAACTATTTTCTTTAATTATCGCAGTGTTATGCACTCGGGATTCTTGCCGGGAGATTAGATGTTAAGAAAACAATATTATCTGGCCATTATGTGGCATTTGAGATAGCAAATTCGTCTAAAAAGTTTAGATTTGTGAAACAAAACTCATAAACGTTGCATCACGATAAATCATCATCACATTGTACTATCATTGTTAATGAAGGCTTGGTCAAAAACTTAAATGAGTCAAAACCGAAAAGATTAGCTTAAAGTCGATCAAAAGTGAAGGTAAAGTCGACTATTTTTTGACTATTTTTATCGCAGTTTTGTGCACTCGGAATTCTTGCCGGGAATTTAAATATTAAATGAAGAATGTTATCTGGGCAATATGCGGCGTTTGAGATAGAAAGTTCGTCAAAAAAAGTCAGATTTGTGAAAAAGAGATAAGTACAATGCCATTTAAATGATCGCTTCTGGATTGATGTCAACAGTGGATCCTTTTGAGGTGGGTTTCTATCATTGTTTCGCATATTTGGGGCAGTATCTTGACGATAACTTAACGAATGTTGTTTTTCAAATGCTATAACGTTTGGAGATTATCTTGTCTTTGACGTAACTTCACAAAAAAAGTGTAAGGGCGCCAAATTGCATGACGGCCAATTGACGTCGCCAAAATGTGAAATTACGCTTTCTGAAAACTTCTTATGCAAAGCCAAAATCGGTCGTGTGTGTGGTTTGTGGCACCGTACTGTTGAAACCACGTGAATCCGGTTCATAATCTTCAATTGTAGGCCAAAAAAGTCGATTTTCTTTCGGCCATAACGCTCCGAATAGACTGTAACTGTTCTTTTTTAAAAAATATTGCCCTATGACATCTCCAGATCATAATGCGCACCAAACAATTACTTTTTCCGGATGTTATGGATTTTCTACAATCACTTCTGGGTTCTCCGAATCTCATATGTGACTCTTTTGCTTGTCGACGTAAGCACCGAGTGAGAAATGAGCTTCATGTCTGAAGAAAATGTTGTTTCAAAAATATCCATTCGAAGCCTGTTGCTGTAGTACCCATTCAGCGCATCTGCGGTTAAGTGAGTTGATCTTTATATGGATGAAGGTGCAAATCTAATTACAAAATACGTCATAATGAGCCGTAAGACAGGCTCAGTTGCTGAGAACGCCATGGAATCGACAAATTTGGATTATCCGCCGCCATTTCTCTAACAAAAGTGGTATTTTTGACAGTGCGTCGTACATTGCGATTATGCATAGGCCTGACCATATCTGTAACGCTTCCAGTCTCTTCAAATTTCTTTATAATCTTGCCAATTCCTTGCAAAGTAGGTGCAGGGTTATGATGACCATAACCACCCCGCAACGCACAAAAAGTGCCCACATTTGAATCACCACTTTTGTAGTAAGTTTTAACTATTTTTACGCGTTCTTCGTTTGTTAAGCGATTCATATTCGTAAATGGCAAACTTATCACTAAATAAACAAATAACACTTCAAATGGCAGGTATTTAACAGCTGACAGCGTTGCCAGACCGTCGGTTCTGAAACCACTAAGCGGATATCCCGTTATATGTATAAAAACGAATTAATACATAAAGTGAGTTGTCAGAAACAAATTGTGCTTTTAATATACACTATAATCTGAAACGAAACTGAACTTTCCTAACAGTCTATAATGCAATGAATGTTTTTGAGAAAGCTTGCAAGTCGTCAATGTAAATGGTTATCTTTTTTTGATAACTTTTCTACACAAATTGTTCATCAAGAATATGCAGCATTGTTACACTTTTGAGGTAATCCCTTTCAAATTTCTCACTTAATAGATTTAAAAGAACACCTAGCTCATGTGTCCTTTTTGACCTTTTCTACCCTCCTCCGATGTGTTTGAAGTACTCATTTAAAAAATATGTTAAATCTCTTAAATTAATAAACAAATATTGAACGTTGGCTAAATGTTTATTTGTATGCCTTTCCCAGAAACTGAAACCGTAGCGAACCTTACAAGACCAAAAGGAGCGAAAGCAATCGACTGACAAAAGATGTTGAGCATCAATTTGTATTGTCATTAGTCCTTACCACTGTTTGGCCGGTTTGATGATCGGATGACTATGAATGGGGCAGGCAGGCAGGCTGGTAAGCAGGCAGGCAAGGGAGTGTGTGCCATTGAAATTTGATATGTTTACGAAATATTGATGAAACATCCATTAAAACCAAACAATCAAATAAACAACAAGCTGGGAAAGACCAGCCTGAAAATCGATCTTTCCAACGAACAGACGACGCACAGACTCGAAGTTTATAGCGCACCAATTCTTAACAAAGGGGACAAAATAGGATTCGGGTTAACTCCTTTTGGTCTTGAAAATTTCATCTGGTTTTTGGTATTCTTTGTTTTTATTCTATTTTTTTTTGTGCTTATTGTTGTGTAATATCGATTCGTTCAACAACGTTCTGCGATCTAGTCAGTTTCCTAAGAATGCGCTCTGGAAAACAACAATGAAATGAAAGGGAACGTAATCAAAACCACCAAAGCAAATCGAAAAGAATCAAAGTACTTTGAAATGATTATGGTATAACGATGACGATGGCGATGACGATGACGATGATGAGGTTGATGATGATGTAGACAATGTTGTTTCTCCAATGGTTATGGTGTTGATGTCGATGAGGCTGATGCCGATTACCATGATACTGGTGAACGGTGTAGACTTCAAGTTATTATAACGTGCCACAGCGCACAACGCACTCACGAACACGAATCTCCTTGTATATCAAGAAGCAGCTGTAACTGTCAAAGCAAATGTATGGATGGATGAAGGAGCCGTTGCGCCTGCTTAATCCTAGAACTCTTTTGCTCATATTGTATTCTCTCGACGTACAACAACACCTTGCCTTGACAGACGGACAAAAAACACATAGACAGACAAACACAAGGACGGACATAAACATTCATATAGACAAAATACGAGAGAGACAGACAGCCAGTCAGATACTGACAATTGAAATTCAAAGTCAAAAGGCTCGTGCTAAGTCTCATCCTGATGTTCACTTTGTTCTCGATAATACTGTGGTTTTCCTTTGCCTCCACCACCACCAAAACCGCTTTAGCCTTCTATAACCCAACAAACTCCTGTAGATTGTGGTTGGAGTACCCATCATCATCATCATAATCATCATCACCGTCACCATCGTCTCGTATTCAATAATTCTCCATTCAAATACTAAATGAAGTGTTAATAGACTTTCTTTCGAATAATAGCAAAATAATTGAGTAACCATTGGCGCGGGCAAGAACATTCAATAAAGTACTTTAAATATACTCGTATTCGCACGGGGAAGCCGGAACAAAGCCGTTCCGTTGCGAACAATATAATCCAATCAATATGCCAAAGGGAGCGAGCGAGCGAGCGAAAAAGGTGCAATTTGAATCCTGGCAAAAAGTTGCAGAAGGCTTAAGCCCATCAATCTTATACCATGTGTCGAAAATCTGCTGCGGAAAAAGTATCAAATTCAAGAAAATTCCCACATTTTTATAAGTGGGATTTTCTTTAAGCCACCATTGAATCATATCCTTTACACCTCACTCACTTCCAATACGTATACTCATCCCAACAACAACAAAATGCGGTGTTGGTGATAAATATTTGTGGGTTTGCTAACATTAACCCTTTTTTTTGTCTGTTTGAGGGGATTGACTTGTAAACCTTATTTAAGCAATATCATACAATTCTCGGCGGGCAGTTTTCCCCCGACTGCGTGAGTGGCTTTTTACCAGGATACACCTTTTTTCCAGCGATTGTGGTCTCCCTAACCACATGGATTAAAGAAAGAGAGAGAGAGAGAGAGAGAGGGAGAAGAATGCTTTGGGTATCCTTTGCCAAGTATCCCATATGGAGATTAATGTTTGCTTTCATATGTTTGATGTCGCCTGTTTTGTTAACAAGTTAATTTCGCCTTTCATTTTTCTTTTGTTAAATTGAAGATCTCCGGTTCCGGCTTCTTCTCCGTACATGCTGATGTTGATGATGACATTACGACATTTGTGTAACGTTAAAATGTGGTTACGGTCTATTGTTGTTGACATGACTTTCGAAAAACTTAAAACTGAAATCTCATTTAACAACACACTCTTACATATGCTATGCGTTATGTTAAAGAAAGGCTAAATTATCCTTTTCCTGGATAAGGGAAAAACACCGGAACAATAGCAAATGCGATAAGGATTTGGCGTACAAAAAGTAGCAGGATTAAGGGGGAGGTAAATGCCTCTCACAGCGCCAGAGATTACCTTAGGTTAAACTAAGATTATCTTCTTTCTTCTAATGAATTGCTACTAAAAGTTGCCCAATTGATTTTCGTTGCAATCTTTAGAATAGTAAAACGTAACTTTAGACTGATACAACATAAAAACTGTGAAATTAATTTAATAGTTATATATTGTATTTCATTTAAAAAACGGTTTTCTATTAAGGAAATGACCGGACGGAAAGTGATCGTAGGGAGAGCAATCGGCTACTGTTCACATGATCGTGGGTACGATCCCCGATAAAACCACCTATCATTATTTGAGGGGCTATCACCTCAATGTGTGTGACCAAAAAACTTCGAGTAGTCCAGTAATCGATAAGCCTAGTAAATGATTCTCAATGTGTTGTTCGAAATCATGGCCAAACTGTAAGCCCCGCTGAATGAGTCTAAAAATAGGATGCGTTTAAGCTCACATATCATTTATGGGATTCAAGAGAATCAGTTTTTTGTCGTTCTATTAAGAATACTTACTTACTTAGATGAAGATTAGAATAAACTATCTTATCTATCATAGGCTACATGTAGAAAATATATCCAAGCGCTTCGTTCTTCGGCACTCCTTCTCCAATTCGTCATGCTAAATAATGACAGTTCTTTAAAATCTTGCTATTTCCAACAAAGTTTTGACCGAAATTATTGAAATCATTTGCCGAGGACTTTCTGTGCTGGAACGGTTAAATCCATCAGTACAATATGACTCACTCAACGCAGTAACTGATACTTTTGACGACGTCTATACCGGTTTATAGCTCATAAACTTCTTGGTATTATGATATTGTCTGTAAACCCGGAATGCTGACCCATACAGCGTCTGATACATTGGGTTTTTTGTTTGTTATAGTTATAGTTTCCTAATTCATCACACCAAGTTTGGACAGTGTTTAA